>CALYLW010000115.1:436090-1036090 GCA_944989445.1 Ampullaceana balthica
TGATGAGCTCAGTAAGTAGTAGATATAGGCCTAGAATTTTGATGAGCTCTGTAAGTAGTAGATATTGGCCTAGAGTGTTGATGAGCTCAGTAAGTAGTAGATATTGGCCTAGAGTGTTGATGAGTTCAGTAAGTAGTAGATATTGGCCTAGAGTGTTGATGAGTTCAGTAAGTAGTAGATATTGGCCTAGAGTGTTGATGAGTTCAGTAAGTAGTAGATATTGGCCTAGAGTGTTGATGAGCTCAGTAAGTAGTAGATATTGGCCTAGAGTTTTGATGAGCTCTGTAAGTAGTAGATATTGGCCTAGAGTGTTGATGAGTTCAGTAAGTAGTAGATATTGGCCTAGAGTGTTGATGAGCTCAGTAAGTAGTAGATATTGGCCTAGAGTGTTGATGAGTTCAGTAAGTAGTAGATATTGGCCTAGAGTGTTGATGAGTTCAGTAAGTAGTAGATATTGGCCTAGAGTGTTTGATGAGCTCAGTAAGTAGTAGATATTGGCCTAGAGTGTTGATGAGTTCAGTAAGTAGTAGATATTGGCCTAGAGTGTTGATGAGCTCAGTAAGTAGTAGATATTGGCCTAGAGTGTTGATGAGTTCAGTAAGTAGTAGATATTGGCCTAGAGTGTTGATGAGTTCAGTAAGTAGTAGATATTGGCCTAGAGTGTTGATGAGCTCAGTAAGTAGTAGATATTGGCCTAGAGTGTTGATGAGTTCAGTAAGTAGTAGATATTGGCCTAGAGTGTTGATGAGCTCAGTAAGTAGTAGATATTGGCCTAGAGTGTTGATGAGTTCAGTAAGTAGTAGATATTGGCCTAGAGTGTTGATGAGTTCAGTAAGTAGTAGATATTGGCCTAGAGTGTTGATGAGTTCAGTAAGTAGTAGATATTGGCCTAGAGTGTTGATGAGCTCAGTAAGTAGTAGATATTGGCCTAGAGTGTTGATGAGTTCAGTAAGTAGTAGATATTGGCCTAGAGTGTTGATGAGTTCAGTAAGTAGTAGATATTGGCCTAGAGTGTTGATGAGTTCAGTAAGTAGTAGATATTGGCCTAGAGTGTTGATGAGTTCAGTAAGTAGTAGATATTGGCCTAGAGTGTTGATGAGTTCAGTAAGTAGTAGATATTGGCCTAGAGTGTTGATGAGCTCAGTAAGTAGTAGATATTGGCCTAGAGTGTTGATGAGTTCAGTAAGTAGTAGATATTGGCCTAGAGTGTTGATGAGTTCAGTAAGTAGTAGATATTGGCCTAGAGTGTTGATGAGTTCAGTAAGTAGTAGATATTGGCCTAGAGTGTTGATGAGTTCAGTAAGTAGTAGATATTGGCCTAGAGTGTTGATGAGTTCAGTAAGTAGTAGATATTGGCCTAGAGTGTTGATGAGTTCAGTAAGTAGTAGATATTGGCCTAGAGTGTTGATGAGTTCAGTAAGTAGTAGATATTGGCCTAGAGTGTTGATGAGTTCAGTAAGTAGTAGATATTGGCCTAGAGTGTTGATGAGCTCAGTAAGTAGTAGATATTGGCCTAGAGTGTTGATGAGTTCAGTAAGTAGTAGATATTGGCCTAGAGTGTTGATGAGTTCAGTAAGTAGTAGATATTGGCCTAGAGTGTTGATGAGTTCAGTAAGTAGTAGATATTGGCCTAGAGTGTTGATGAGTTCTGTAAGTAGTAGATATTGGCCTAGAGTGTTGATGAGTTCAGTAAGTAGTAGATATTGGCCTAGAGTGTTGATGAGCTCAGTAAGTAGTAGATATTGGCCTAGAGTGTTGATGAGCTCAGTAAGTAGTAGATATTGGCCTAGAGTGTTGATGAGTTCAGTAAGTAGTAGATATTGGCCTAGAGTGTTGATGAGCTCAGTAAGTAGTAGATATTGGCCTAGAGTGTTGATGAGCTCAGTAAGTAGTAGATATTGGCCTAGAGTGTTGATGAGCTCAGTAAGTAGTAGATATTGGCCTAGAGTGTTGATGAGCTCAGTAAGTAGTAGATATTGGCCTAGAGTGTTGATGAGCTCAGTAAGTAGTAGATATTGGCCTAGAGTGTTGATGAGCTCAGTAAGTAGTAGATATTGGCCTAGAGTGTTGATGAGTTCAGTAAGTAGTAGATATTGGCCTAGAGTGTTGATGAGTTCAGTAAGTAGTAGATATTGGCCTAGAGTGTTGATGAGTTCAGTAAGTAGTAGATATTGGCCTAGAGTGTTGATGAGTTCAGTAAGTAGTAGATATTGGCCTAGAGTGTTGATGAGTCAGTAAGTAGTAGATATTGGCCTAGAGTGTTGATGAGCTCAGTAAGTAGTAGATATTGGCCTAGAGTGTTGATGAGTTCAGTAAGTAGTAGATATTGGCCTAGAGTGTTGATGAGCTCAGTAAGTAGTAGATATTGGCCTAGAGTGTTGATGAGTTCAGTAAGTAGTAGATATTGGCCTAGAGTGTTGATGAGTTCAGTAAGTAGTAGATATTGGCCTAGAGTGTTGATGAGTTCAGTAAGTAGTAGATATTGGCCTAGAGTGTTGATGAGTTCAGTAAGTAGTAGATATTGGCCTAGAGTGTTGATGAGCTCAGTAAGTAGTAGATATTGGCCTAGAGTGTTGATGAGCTCAGTAAGTAGTAGATATTGGCCTAGAGTGTTGATGAGTTCAGTAAGTAGTAGATATTGGCCTAGAGTGTTGATGAGCTCAGTAAGTAGTAGATATTGGCCTAGAGTGTTGATGAGTTCAGTAAGTAGTAGATATTGGCCTAGAGTGTTGATGAGTTCAGTAAGTAGTAGATATTGGCCTAGAGTGTTGATGAGCTCAGTAAGTAGTAGATATTGGCCTAGAGTGTTGATGAGTTCAGTAAGTAGTAGATATTGGCCTAGAGTGTTGATGAGTTCAGTAAGTAGTAGATATTGGCCTAGAGTGTTGATGAGTTCAGTAAGTAGTAGATATTGGCCTAGAGTGTTGATGAGTTCAGTAAGTAGTAGATATTGGCCTAGAGTGTTGATGAGTTCAGTAAGTAGTAGATATTGGCCTAGAGTGTTGATGAGCTCAGTAAGTAGTAGATATTGGCCTAGAGTGTTGATGAGATCAGTAAGTAGTAGATATTGGCCTAGAGTGTTGATGAGCTCAGTAAGTAGTAGATATTGGCCTAGAGTGTTGATGAGTTCAGTAAGTAGTAGATATTGGCCTAGAGTGTTGATGAGCTCAGTAAGTAGTAGATATTGGCCTAGAGTGTTGATGAGTTCAGTAAGTAGTAGATATTGGCCTAGAGTGTTGATGAGTTCAGTAAGTAGTAGATATTGGCCTAGAGTGTTGATGAGTTCAGTAAGTAGTAGATATTGGCCTAGAGTGTTGATGAGTTCAGTAAGTAGTAGATATTGGCCTAGAGTGTTGATGAGTTCAGTAAGTAGTAGATATTGGCCTAGAGTGTTGATGAGCTCAGTAAGTAGTAGATATTGGCCTAGAGTGTTGATGAGTTCAGTAAGTAGTAGATATTGGCCTAGAGTGTTGATGAGTTCAGTAAGTAGTAGATATTGGCCTAGAGTGTTGATGAGTTCAGTAAGTAGTAGATATTGGCCTAGAGTGTTGATGAGTTCAGTAAGTAGTAGATATTGGCCTAGAGTGTTGATGAGTTCAGTAAGTAGTAGATATTGGCCTAGAGTGTTGATGAGTTCAGTAAGTAGTAGATATTGGCCTAGAGTGTTGATGAGTTCAGTAAGTAGTAGATATTGGCCTAGAGTGTTGATGAGTTCAGTAAGTAGTAGATATTGGCCTAGAGTGTTGATGAGTTCAGTAAGTAGTAGATATTGGCCTAGAGTGTTGATGAGTTCAGTAAGTAGTAGATATTGGCCTAGAGTGTTGATGAGTTCAGTAAGTAGTAGATATTGGCCTAGAGTGTTGATGAGCTCTGTAAGTAGTAGATATTGGCCTAGAGTGTTGATGAGCTCAGTAAGTAGTAGATATTGGCCTAGAGTGTTGATGAGCTCAGTAAGTAGTAGATATTGGCCTAGAATTTTGATGAGCTCAGTAAGTAGTAGATATTGGCCTAGAATGTTGATGAGCTCAGTAAGTAGTAGATATTGGCCTAGAATTTTGATGAGCTCAGTAAGTAGTAGATATTGGCCTAGAGTGTTTGATGAGCTCTGTAAGTAGTAGATATTGGCCTAGAATGTTGATGAGCTCTGTAAGTAGTAGATATTGGCCTAGAGTGTTGATGAGCTCAGTAAGTAGTAGATATTGGCCTAGAGTGTTGATGAGTTCAGTAAGTAGTAGATATTGGCCTAGAGTGTTGATGAGTTCAGTAAGTAGTAGATATTGGCCTAGAGTGTTGATGAGTTCAGTAAGTAGTAGATATTGGCCTAGAGTGTTGATGAGCTCAGTAAGTAGTAGATATTGGCCTAGAGTGTTGATGAGCTCAGTAAGTAGTAGATATTGGCCTAGAGTGTTGATGAGTTCAGTAAGTAGTAGATATTGGCCTAGAGTGTTGATGAGCTCAGTAAGTAGTAGATATTGGCCTAGAGTGTTGATGAGTTCAGTAAGTAGTAGATATTGGCCTAGAGTGTTGATGAGTTCAGTAAGTAGTAGATATTGGCCTAGAGTTTTGATGAGCTCAGTAAGTAGTAGATATTGGCCTAGAGTGTTGATGAGTTCAGTAAGTAGTAGATATTGGCCTAGAGTGTTGATGAGCTCAGTAAGTAGTAGATATTGGCCTAGAGTGTTGATGAGTTCAGTAAGTAGTAGATATTGGCCTAGAGTGTTGATGAGTTCAGTAAGTAGTAGATATTGGCCTAGAGTGTTGATGAGTTCAGTAAGTAGTAGATATTGGCCTAGAGTGTTGATGAGTTCAGTAAGTAGTAGATATTGGCCTAGAGTGTTGATGAGCTCAGTAAGTAGTAGATATTGGCCTAGAGTGTTGATGAGTTCAGTAAGTAGTAGATATTGGCCTAGAGTGTTGATGAGTTCAGTAAGTAGTAGATATTGGCCTAGAGTGTTGATGAGTTCAGTAAGTAGTAGATATTGGCCTAGAGTGTTGATGAGTTCAGTAAGTAGTAGATATTGGCCTAGAGTGTTGATGAGTTCAGTAAGTAGTAGATATTGGCCTAGAGTGTTGATGAGCTCAGTAAGTAGTAGATATTGGCCTAGAGTGTTGATGAGTTCAGTAAGTAGTAGATATTGGCCTAGAGTGTTGATGAGCTCAGTAAGTAGTAGATATTGGCCTAGAGTGTTGATGAGTTCAGTAAGTAGTAGATATTGGCCTAGAGTGTTGATGAGTTCAGTAAGTAGTAGATATTGGCCTAGAGTGTTGATGAGTTCAGTAAGTAGTAGATATTGGCCTAGAGTGTTGATGAGTTCAGTAAGTAGTAGATATTGGCCTAGAGTGTTGATGAGTTCAGTAAGTAGTAGATATTGGCCTAGAGTGTTGATGAGTTCAGTAAGTAGTAGATATTGGCCTAGAGTGTTGATGAGTTCAGTAAGTAGTAGATATTGGCCTAGAGTGTTGATGAGCTCAGTAAGTAGTAGATATTGGCCTAGAGTGTTGATGAGTTCAGTAAGTAGTAGATATTGGCCTAGAGTGTTGATGAGTTCAGTAAGTAGTAGATATTGGCCTAGAGTGTTGATGAGTTCAGTAAGTAGTAGATATTGGCCTAGAGTGTTGATGAGTTCAGTAAGTAGTAGATATTGGCCTAGAGTGTTGATGAGTTCTGTAAGTAGTAGATATTGGCCTAGAGTGTTGATGAGTTCTGTAAGTAGTAGATATTGGCCTAGAGTGTTGATGAGTTCAGTAAGTAGTAGATATTGGCCTAGAGTGTTGATGAGTTCAGTAAGTAGTAGATATTGGCCTAGAGTGTTGATGAGTTCAGTAAGTAGTAGATATTGGCCTAGAGTGTTGATGAGTTCAGTAAGTAGTAGATATTGGCCTAGAGTGTTGATGAGTTCAGTAAGTAGTAGATATTGGCCTAGAGTGTTGATGAGCTCTGTAAGTAGTAGATATTGGCCTAGAGTGTTGATGAGCTCAGTAAGTAGTAGATATTGGCCTAGAATGTTGATGAGCTCAGTAAGTAGTAGATATTGGCCTAGAATTTTGATGAGCTCAGTAAGTAGTAGATATTGGCCTAGAATTTTGATGAGCTCTGTAAGTAGTAGATATTGGCCTAGAATTTTGATGAGCTCAGTAAGTAGTAGATATTGGCCTAGAATTTTGATGAGCTCTGTAAGTAGTAGATATTGGCCTAGAATGTTGATGAGCTCTGTAAGTAGTAGATATTGGCCTAGAGTGTTGATGAGCTCAGTAAGTAGTAGATATTGGCCTAGAGTGTTGATGAGTTCAGTAAGTAGTAGATATTGGCCTAGAGTGTTGATGAGTTCAGTAAGTAGTAGATATTGGCCTAGAGTGTTGATGAGTTCAGTAAGTAGTAGATATTGGCCTAGAATGTTTGATGAGCTCTGTAAGTAGTAGATATTGGCCTAGAGTGTTGATGAGCTCTGTAAGTAGTAGATATTGGCCTAGAGTGTTGATGAGTTCAGTAAGTAGTAGATATTGGCCTAGAGTGTTGATGAGCTCAGTAAGTAGTAGATATTGGCCTAGAGTGTTGATGAGTTCAGTAAGTAGTAGATATTGGCCTAGAGTGTTGATGAGTTCAGTAAGTAGTAGATATTGGCCTAGAGTGTTTGATGAGCTCAGTAAGTAGTAGATATTGGCCTAGAGTGTTGATGAGTTCAGTAAGTAGTAGATATTGGCCTAGAGTGTTGATGAGCTCAGTAAGTAGTAGATATTGGCCTAGAGTGTTGATGAGTTCAGTAAGTAGTAGATATTGGCCTAGAGTGTTGATGAGTTCAGTAAGTAGTAGATATTGGCCTAGAGTGTTGATGAGTTCAGTAAGTAGTAGATATTGGCCTAGAGTGTTGATGAGTTCAGTAAGTAGTAGATATTGGCCTAGAGTGTTGATGAGTTCAGTAAGTAGTAGATATTGGCCTAGAGTGTTGATGAGTTCAGTAAGTAGTAGATATTGGCCTAGAGTGTTGATGAGTTCAGTAAGTAGTAGATATTGGCCTAGAGTGTTGATGAGTTCAGTAAGTAGTAGATATTGGCCTAGAGTGTTGATGAGTTCAGTAAGTAGTAGATATTGGCCTAGAGTGTTGATGAGTTCAGTAAGTAGTAGATATTGGCCTAGAGTGTTGATGAGTTCAGTAAGTAGTAGATATTGGCCTAGAGTGTTGATGAGTTCAGTAAGTAGTAGATATTGGCCTAGAGTGTTGATGAGTTCAGTAAGTAGTAGATATTGGCCTAGAGTGTTGATGAGCTCAGTAAGTAGTAGATATTGGCCTAGAGTGTTGATGAGTTCAGTAAGTAGTAGATATTGGCCTAGAGTGTTGATGAGTTCAGTAAGTAGTAGATATTGGCCTAGAGTGTTGATGAGTTCAGTAAGTAGTAGATATTGGCCTAGAGTGTTGATGAGTTCAGTAAGTAGTAGATATTGGCCTAGAGTGTTGATGAGTTCAGTAAGTAGTAGATATTGGCCTAGAGTGTTGATGAGTTCAGTAAGTAGTAGATATTGGCCTAGAGTGTTGATGAGTTCAGTAAGTAGTAGATATTGGCCTAGAGTGTTGATGAGTTCAGTAAGTAGTAGATATTGGCCTAGAGTGTTGATGAGTTCAGTAAGTAGTAGATATTGGCCTAGAGTGTTGATGAGTTCAGTAAGTAGTAGATATTGGCCTAGAGTGTTGATGAGTTCAGTAAGTAGTAGATATTGGCCTAGAGTGTTGATGAGTTCAGTAAGTAGTAGATATTGGCCTAGAGTGTTGATGAGCTCAGTAAGTAGTAGATATTGGCCTAGAGTGTTGATGAGTTCAGTAAGTAGTAGATATTGGCCTAGAGTGTTGATGAGTTCAGTAAGTAGTAGATATTGGCCTAGAGTGTTGATGAGTTCAGTAAGTAGTAGATATTGGCCTAGAGTGTTGATGAGCTCAGTAAGTAGTAGATATTGGCCTAGAGTGTTGATGAGTTCAGTAAGTAGTAGATATTGGCCTAGAGTGTTGATGAGCTCAGTAAGTAGTAGATATTGGCCTAGAGTGTTGATGAGTTCAGTAAGTAGTAGATATTGGCCTAGAGTGTTGATGAGCTCAGTAAGTAGTAGATATTGGCCTAGAGTGTTGATGAGTTCAGTAAGTAGTAGATATTGGCCTAGAGTGTTGATGAGCTCAGTAAGTAGTAGATATTGGCCTAGAGTGTTGATGAGTTCAGTAAGTAGTAGATATTGGCCTAGAGTGTTGATGAGTTCAGTAAGTAGTAGATATTGGCCTAGAGTGTTGATGAGTTCAGTAAGTAGTAGATATTGGCCTAGAGTGTTGATGAGTTCAGTAAGTAGTAGATATTGGCCTAGAGTGTTGATGAGTTCAGTAAGTAGTAGATATTGGCCTAGAGTGTTGATGAGTTCAGTAAGTAGTAGATATTGGCCTAGAGTGTTGATGAGTTCAGTAAGTAGTAGATATTGGCCTAGAGTGTTGATGAGTTCAGTAAGTAGTAGATATTGGCCTAGAGTGTTGATGAGTTCAGTAAGTAGTAGATATTGGCCTAGAGTGTTGATGAGTTCAGTAAGTAGTAGATATTGGCCTAGAGTGTTGATGAGTTCAGTAAGTAGTAGATATTGGCCTAGAGTGTTGATGAGTTCAGTAAGTAGTAGATATTGGCCTAGAGTGTTGATGAGTTCAGTAAGTAGTAGATATTGGCCTAGAGTGTTGATGAGTTCAGTAAGTAGTAGATATTGGCCTAGAGTGTTGATGAGTTCAGTAAGTAGTAGATATTGGCCTAGAGTGTTGATGAGTTCAGTAAGTAGTAGATATTGGCCTAGAGTGTTGATGAGTTCAGTAAGTAGTAGATATTGGCCTAGAGTGTTGATGAGCTCAGTAAGTAGTAGATATTGGCCTAGAGTGTTGATGAGCTCAGTAAGTAGTAGATATTGGCCTAGAATGTTGATGAGCTCAGTAAGTAGTAGATATTGGCCTAGAATTTTGATGAGCTCAGTAAGTAGTAGATATTGGCCTAGAGTGTTGATGAGCTCAGTAAGTAGTAGATATTGGCCTAGAATGTTGATGAGCTCAGTAAGTAGTAGATATTGGCCTAGAATGTTGATGAGCTCTGTAAGTAGTAGATATTGGCCTAGAGTGTTGATGAGCTCAGTAAGTAGTAGATATTGGCCTAGAGTGTTGATGAGCTCAGTAAGTAGTAGATATTGGCCTAGAGTGTTGATGAGTTCAGTAAGTAGTAGATATTGGCCTAGAGTGTTGATGAGTTCAGTAAGTAGTAGATATTGGCCTAGAGTGTTGATGAGTTCAGTAAGTAGTAGATATTGGCCTAGAGTGTTGATGAGCTCAGTAAGTAGTAGATATTGGCCTAGAGTGTTGATGAGCTCAGTAAGTAGTAGATATTGGCCTAGAGTGTTGATGAGTTCAGTAAGTAGTAGATATTGGCCTAGAGTGTTGATGAGCTCAGTAAGTAGTAGATATTGGCCTAGAGTGTTGATGAGTTCAGTAAGTAGTAGATATTGGCCTAGAGTGTTGATGAGTTCAGTAAGTAGTAGATATTGGCCTAGAGTGTTGATGAGCTCAGTAAGTAGTAGATATTGGCCTAGAGTGTTGATGAGTTCAGTAAGTAGTAGATATTGGCCTAGAGTGTTGATGAGCTCAGTAAGTAGTAGATATTGGCCTAGAGTGTTGATGAGTTCAGTAAGTAGTAGATATTGGCCTAGAGTGTTGATGAGTTCAGTAAGTAGTAGATATTGGCCTAGAGTGTTGATGAGTTCAGTAAGTAGTAGATATTGGCCTAGAGTGTTGATGAGTTCAGTAAGTAGTAGATATTGGCCTAGAGTGTTGATGAGTTCAGTAAGTAGTAGATATTGGCCTAGAGTGTTGATGAGTTCAGTAAGTAGTAGATATTGGCCTAGAGTGTTGATGAGTTCAGTAAGTAGTAGATATTGGCCTAGAGTGTTGATGAGTTCAGTAAGTAGTAGATATTGGCCTAGAGTGTTGATGAGCTCAGTAAGTAGTAGATATTGGCCTAGAGTGTTGATGAGTTCAGTAAGTAGTAGATATTGGCCTAGAGTGTTGATGAGTTCAGTAAGTAGTAGATATTGGCCTAGAGTGTTGATGAGCTCAGTAAGTAGTAGATATTGGCCTAGAGTGTTGATGAGTTCAGTAAGTAGTAGATATTGGCCTAGAGTGTTGATGAGTTCAGTAAGTAGTAGATATTGGCCTAGAGTGTTGATGAGTTCAGTAAGTAGTAGATATTGGCCTAGAGTGTTGATGAGTTCAGTAAGTAGTAGATATTGGCCTAGAGTGTTGATGAGTTCAGTAAGTAGTAGATATTGGCCTAGAGTGTTGATGAGTTCAGTAAGTAGTAGATATTGGCCTAGAGTGTTGATGAGCTCAGTAAGTAGTAGATATTGGCCTAGAGTGTTGATGAGTTCAGTAAGTAGTAGATATTGGCCTAGAGTGTTGATGAGTTCAGTAAGTAGTAGATATTGGCCTAGAGTGTTGATGAGTTCAGTAAGTAGTAGATATTGGCCTAGAGTGTTGATGAGTTCAGTAAGTAGTAGATATTGGCCTAGAGTGTTGATGAGTTCAGTAAGTAGTAGATATTGGCCTAGAGTGTTGATGAGCTCAGTAAGTAGTAGATATTGGCCTAGAGTGTTGATGAGCTCAGTAAGTAGTAGATATTGGCCTAGAGTGTTGATGAGCTCAGTAAGTAGTAGATATTGGCCTAGAGTGTTGATGAGTTCAGTAAGTAGTAGATATTGGCCTAGAGTGTTGATGAGCTCAGTAAGTAGTAGATATTGGCCTAGAGTGTTGATGAGTTCAGTAAGTAGTAGATATTGGCCTAGAGTGTTGATGAGTTCAGTAAGTAGTAGATATTGGCCTAGAGTGTTGATGAGTTCAGTAAGTAGTAGATATTGGACTAGAGTGTTGATGAGTTCAGTAAGTAGTAGATATTGGCCTAGAGTGTTGATGAGTTCAGTAAGTAGTAGATATTGGCCTCGAGTGTTGATGAGCTCAGTAAGTAGTAGATATTGGCCTAGAGTGTTGATGAGTTCAGTAAGTAGTAGCTATTGGCCTAGAGTGTTGATGAGTTCAGTAAGTAGTAGATATTGGACTAGAGTGTTGATGAGTTCAGTAAGTAGTAGATATTGGCCTAGAGTGTTGATGAGTTCTGTAAGTAGTAGATATTGGTCTAGAGTGTTGATGAGTTCAGTAAGTAGTAGATATTGGCCTAGAGTGTTGATGAGTTCTGTAAGTAGTAGATATTGGCCTAGAGTGTTGATGAGTTCAGTAAGTAGTAGATATTGGCCTAGAGTGTTGATGAGTTCAGTAAGTAGTAGATATTGGCCTAGAGTGTTGATGAGTTCAGTAAGTAGTAGATATTGGCCTAGAGTGTTGATGAGTTCAGTAAGTAGTAGATATTGGCCTAGAGTGTTGATGAGTTCAGTAAGTAGTAGATATTGGCCTAGAGTGTTGATGAGCTCTGTAAGTAGTAGATATTGGCCTAGAGTGTTGATGAGCTCAGTAAGTAGTAGATATTGGCCTAGAGTGTTGATGAGCTCAGTAAGTAGTAGATATTGGCCTAGAATTTTGATGAGCTCAGTAAGTAGTAGATATTGGCCTAGAATTTTGATGAGCTCTGTAAGTAGTAGATATTGGCCTAGAATTTTGATGAGCTCAGTAAGTAGTAGATATTGGCCTAGAATTTTGATGAGCTCAGTAAGTAGTAGATATAGGCCTAGAATTTTGATGAGCTCTGTAAGTAGTAGATATTGGCCTAGAGTGTTGATGAGCTCAGTAAGTAGTAGATATTGGCCTAGAGTATTGATGAGTTCAGTAAGTAGTAGATATTGGCCTAGAGGGTTGATGAGTTCAGTAAGTAGTAGATATTGGCCTAGAGTGTTGATGAGTTCAGTAAGTAGTAGATATTGGCCTAGAATTTTGATGAGCTCTGTAAGTAGTAGATATAGGCCTAGAATTTTGATGAGCTCTGTAAGTAGTGGATATTGGCCTAGAGTGTTGATGAGTTCAGTAAGTAGTAGATATTGGCCTAGAGTGTTGATGAGCTCAGTAAGTAGTAGATATTGGCCTAGAGTGTTGATGAGTTCAGTAAGTAGTAGATATTGGCCTAGAGTGTTGATGAGTTCAGTAAGTAGTAGATATTGGCCTAGAGTGTTGATGAGCTCAGTAAGTAGTAGATATTGGCCTAGAGTGTTGATGAGTTCAGTAAGTAGTAGATATTGGCCTAGAGTGTTGATGAGCTCAGTAAGTAGTAGATATTGGCCTAGAGTGTTGATGAGTTCAGTAAGTAGTAGATATTGGCCTAGAGTGTTGATGAGTTCAGTAAGTAGTAGATATTGGCCTAGAGTGTTGATGAGTTCAGTAAGTAGTAGATATTGGCCTAGAGTGTTGATGAGTTCAGTAAGTAGTAGATATTGGCCTAGAGTGTTGATGAGCTCAGTAAGTAGTAGATATTGGCCTAGAGTGTTGATGAGTTCAGTAAGTAGTAGATATTGGCCTAGAGTGTTGATGAGTTCAGTAAGTAGTAGATATTGGCCTAGAGTGTTGATGAGTTCAGTAAGTAGTAGATATTGGCCTAGAGTGTTGATGAGTTCAGTAAGTAGTAGATATTGGCCTAGAGTGTTGATGAGTTCAGTAAGTAGTAGATATTGGCCTAGAGTGTTGATGAGTTCAGTAAGTAGTAGATATTGGCCTAGAGTGTTGATGAGTTCAGTAAGTAGTAGATATTGGCCTAGAGTGTTGATGAGTTCAGTAAGTAGTAGATATTGGCCTAGAGTGTTGATGAGTTCAGTAAGTAGTAGATATTGGCCTAGAGTGTTGATGAGTTCAGTAAGTAGTAGATATTGGCCTAGAGTGTTGATGAGTTCAGTAAGTAGTAGATATTGGCCTAGAGTGTTGATGAGTTCAGTAAGTAGTAGATATTGGCCTAGAGTGTTGATGAGTTCAGTAAGTAGTAGATATTGGCCTAGAGTGTTGATGAGTTCAGTAAGTAGTAGATATTGGCCTAGAGTGTTGATGAGTTCAGTAAGTAGTAGATATTGGCCTAGAGTGTTGATGAGTTCAGTAAGTAGTAGATATTGGCCTAGAGTGTTGATGAGTTCAGTAAGTAGTAGATATTGGCCTAGAGTGTTGATGAGCTCAGTAAGTAGTAGATATTGGCCTAGAGTGTTGATGAGTTCAGTAAGTAGTAGATATTGGCCTAGAGTGTTGATGAGCTCAGTAAGTAGTAGATATTGGCCTAGAGTGTTGATGAGTTCAGTAAGTAGTAGATATTGGCCTAGAGTGTTGATGAGTTCAGTAAGTAGTAGATATTGGCCTAGAGTGTTGATGAGTTCAGTAAGTAGTAGATATTGGCCTAGAGTGTTGATGAGTTCAGTAAGTAGTAGATATTGGCCTAGAGTGTTGATGAGTTCAGTAAGTAGTAGATATTGGCCTAGAGTGTTGATGAGCTCAGTAAGTAGTAGATATTGGCCTAGAGTGTTGATGAGCTCAGTAAGTAGTAGATATTGGCCTAGAGTGTTGATGAGTTCAGTAAGTAGTAGATATTGGCCTAGAGTGTTGATGAGCTCAGTAAGTAGTAGATATTGGCCTAGAGTGTTGATGAGCTCAGTAAGTAGTAGATATTGGCCTAGAGTGTTGATGAGCTTAGTAAGTAGTAGATATTGGCCTAGAGTGTTGATGAGCTCAGTAAGTAGTAGATATTGGCCTAGAGTGTTGATGAGCTCAGTAAGTAGTAGATATTGGCCTAGAGTGTTGATGAGCTCAGTAAGTAGTAGATATTGGCCTAGAGTGTTGATGAGTTCAGTAAGTAGTAGATATTGGCCTAGAGTGTTGATGAGTTCAGTAAGTAGTAGATATTGGCCTAGAGTGTTGATGAGTTCAGTAAGTAGTAGATATTGGCCTAGAGTGTTGATGAGTTCAGTAAGTAGTAGATATTGGCCTAGAGTGTTGATGAGTTCAGTAAGTAGTAGATATTGGCCTAGAGTGTTGATGAGCTCAGTAAGTAGTAGATATTGGCCTAGAGTGTTGATGAGTTCAGTAAGTAGTAGATATTGGCCTAGAGTGTTGATGAGCTCAGTAAGTAGTAGATATTGGCCTAGAGTGTTGATGAGTTCAGTAAGTAGTAGATATTGGCCTAGAGTGTTGATGAGTTCAGTAAGTAGTAGATATTGGCCTAGAGTGTTGATGAGTTCAGTAAGTAGTAGATATTGGCCTAGAGTGTTGATGAGTTCAGTAAGTAGTAGATATTGGCCTAGAGTGTTGATGAGTTCAGTAAGTAGTAGATATTGGCCTAGAGTGTTGATGAGTTCAGTAAGTAGTAGATATTGGCCTAGAGTGTTGATGAGTTCAGTAAGTAGTAGATATTGGCCTAGAGTGTTGATGAGTTCAGTAAGTAGTAGATATTGGCCTAGAGTGTTGATGAGTTCAGTAAGTAGTAGATATTGGCCTAGAGTGTTGATGAGTTCAGTAAGTAGTAGATATTGGCCTAGAGTGTTGATGAGTTCAGTAAGTAGTAGATATTGGCCTAGAGTGTTGATGAGTTCAGTAAGTAGTAGATATTGGCCTAGAGTGTTGATGAGTTCAGTAAGTAGTAGATATTGGCCTAGAGTGTTGATGAGTTCAGTAAGTAGTAGATATTGGCCTAGAGTGTTGATGAGTTCAGTAAGTAGTAGATATTGGCCTAGAGTGTTGATGAGTTCAGTAAGTAGTAGATATTGGCCTAGAGTGTTGATGAGTTCAGTAAGTAGTAGATATTGGCCTAGAGTGTTGATGAGTTCAGTAAGTAGTAGATATTGGCCTAGAGTGTTGATGAGTTCAGTAAGTAGTAGATATTGGCCTAGAGTGTTGATGAGTTCAGTAAGTAGTAGATATTGGCCTAGAGTGTTGATGAGTTCAGTAAGTAGTAGATATTGGCCTAGAGTGTTGATGAGTTCAGTAAGTAGTAGATATTGGCCTAGAGTGTTGATGAGCTCTGTAAGTAGTAGATATTGGCCTAGAGTGTTGATGAGCTCAGTAAGTAGTAGATATTGGCCTAGAGTGTTGATGAGCTCAGTAAGTAGTAGATATTGGCCTAGAATTGTTGATGAGCTCAGTAAGTAGTAGATATTGGCCTAGAGTGTTTGATGAGCTCTGTAAGTAGTAGATATTGGCCTAGAGTGTTGATGAGCTCAGTAAGTAGTAGATATTGGCCTAGAGTGTTGATGAGCTCAGTAAGTAGTAGATATTGGCCTAGAGTGTTGATGAGCTCTGTAAGTAGTAGATATTGGCCTAGAGTGTTGATGAGCTCAGTAAGTAGTAGATATTGGCCTAGAGTGTTGATGAGTTCAGTAAGTAGTAGATATTGGCCTAGAGTGTTGATGAGTTCAGTAAGTAGTAGATATTGGCCTAGAGTGTTGATGAGTTCAGTAAGTAGTAGATATTGGCCTAGAGTGTTGATGAGCTCAGTAAGTAGTAGATATTGGCCTAGAGTGTTGATGAGCTCTGTAAGTAGTAGATATTGGCCTAGAGTGTTGATGAGCTCAGTAAGTAGTAGATATTGGCCTAGAGTGTTGATGAGTTCAGTAAGTAGTAGATATTGGCCTAGAGTGTTGATGAGTTCAGTAAGTAGTAGATATTGGCCTAGAGTGTTGATGAGTTCAGTAAGTAGTAGATATTGGCCTAGAGTGTTGATGAGCTCAGTAAGTAGTAGATATTGGCCTAGAGTGTTGATGAGTTCAGTAAGTAGTAGATATTGGCCTAGAGTGTTGATGAGTTCAGTAAGTAGTAGATATTGGCCTAGAGTGTTGATGAGTTCAGTAAGTAGTAGATATTGGCCTAGAGTGTTGATGAGTTCAGTAAGTAGTAGATATTGGCCTAGAGTGTTGATGAGTTCAGTAAGTAGTAGATATTGGCCTAGAGTGTTGATGAGTTCAGTAAGTAGTAGATATTGGCCTAGAGTGTTGATGAGTTCAGTAAGTAGTAGATATTGGCCTAGAGTGTTGATGAGTTCAGTAAGTAGTAGATATTGGCCTAGAGTGTTGATGAGTTCAGTAAGTAGTAGATATTGACTAGAGTGTTGATGAGTTCAGTAAGTAGTAGATATTGGCCTAGAGTGTTGATGAGCTCAGTAAGTAGTAGATATTGGCCTAGAGTGTTGATGATTTCTGTAAGTAGTAGATATTGGTCTAGAGTGTTGATGAGTTCTGTAAGTAGTAGATATTGGCCTAGAGTGTTGATGAGTTCTGTAAGTAGTAGATATTGGCCTAGAGTGTTGATGAGTTTCTGTAAGTAGTAGATATTGGTCTAGAGTGTTGATGAGTTCTGTAAGTAGTAGATATTGGCCTAGAGTGTTGATGAGTTCTGTAAGTAGTAGATATTGGCCTAGAGTGTTGATGAGTTCTGTAAGAAGTAGATATTAGCCTAGAGTGTTGATGAGTTCAGTAAGTAGTAGATATTGGACTAGAGTATTCATGAGCTTTGTAAGTAGTAGATATTGGCCTAGAGTTTTGATAAGCTCAGTAAGTAGTAGATATTGGCCTAGAGTTTTGATGAGTTCAGTAAGTAGTAGATATTGGCCTAGAGTATTGATGAGCTCAGTAAGTAGTAGATATTGGCCTAGAGTTTTGATAAGCTCAGTAAGTAGTAGATATTGGCCTAGAGTGTTGATGAGCTCTGTAAGTAGTAGATATTGGCCTAGAGTTTTGATAAGCTCAGTAAGTAGTAGATATTGGTCTAGAGTGTTGATGAGCTCAGTAAGTAGTAGATATTGGCCTAGAGTGTTGATAAGTTCAGTAAGTAGTAGATATTGGCCTAGAGTGTTGATGAGTTCAGTAAGTAGTAGATATTGGCCTAGAGTGTTGATAAGTTCAGTAAGTAGTAGATATTGGCCTAGAGTGTTGTTGAGCTCAGTAAGTAGTCGATATTGGCCTAGAGTGTTGATGAGTTCAGTAAGTAGTAGATATTGGCCTAGAGTGTTGGTGAGCTTGATACACACACACACCAGTAAATAAACATCGATCAATCGTTACACCAACCAACCATTCATTCCCACCACCATTGTTGCTACAACATAAATTGTCTTTGTTTTGTACAGCGCAGCCAAGGCAAAGTAGAGTTGGTCCGCATTTGAGGGCCTATACTACCTTCACGATACAAACAGAGAAAGCACCGGTTGGAAAGAGTTGTGCTATATATCCCCAATCTGGTCTTGCCGTCTTAACTGAGTATGCATTTACTTTTCACTCAATTAAACTTTAATTTGAAACATTTGATGTCACACATCCAGTGACTCAAAAAAAATAATTTAAAATGCATGCATACACGCTTACACACTAAATCACTCCGTCAGCTAGATGAGGGTACGGGGGGGGGGATAGAATCACGTTGATGCTGAGTGGGCAAATTAAAGATTGAGTTTAGAGTATTGAGTAGAGAGTAGGGTAGGTATTTTAGAATAGTGAACATTTTGTACACAGTGGCGTAGCTGGGGTGGGTGTGGTATTACCCGGTCAGTGGCGTAGCTGGGAATGGTGTGGTATTACCCGGTGTGGTAAACTTATGGTGGCAATCCCTCCAAGGCCTTGAAGTTTGATTTCTTTCTTGTAAAGCCTACAATTTAACGATGAGACTAACAAAAACAAATTTAATAAACAGCAATAAACAGAAGCTGCAGTTAGTTTTATATTACATCTACTTCATTTAAAGTTTCCGTTCTAGTTATTTAAACTAAAAGATTGTTGGTCACTTCATACATGACAATGTCCGTCACAATAATTTCTAGCGTCACAATTGACAAAATTGTCTGGATGGGTCTTAGTTTAGATAAGATCAACTGACATGAAGCGACAGATGATGAAAGAATATTGAATTCTAAGCTAATGTGTTGGGAGAGATTCTCTGAAGACCTCTCCAGATATGGAAACCAAACAGCCGGAGCGATTCTCTGACGACCTCTTCAGATATGGACTCCAAACAGCCGGAGAGATTCTCTGAAGACCTCTTCAGATATGGACTTATCAGCATTACTTATAACAACAGTTCATCTTTAAATAACTCGTCTCAATAAGAGGTTAATTTTCGAACGGACGCAAATATTTCTTCAGCTCACTAGCAGTTAGATCTTGGATGATGGATGTTGGTTATACAACAACGAAACATATCACAACTGTTGATTTTATCAGGCGGTCACAATGAAAGCAACCAATGGACTAAAAGAACACTTGTTTCGCAGACTTTGTCAAGAGTAAAGCCATCAAACTGAAGATTGCGATGTTTACTATGAACTTATACAATTAGATCAACCCAAAGGCAAATGTTGCAAATAAACGTGAACTCGCATCAAGTATGAAAAAAAACACGTGGTCTTCCTCGAATTCTACATAAGATCACATAAAGCTCAAACGTCGACACAGAAGTGGAACCAATCTTTCTCTGGTTTAACAAGGGAATGGGGAACAACCCAAGGTGTTTCCTGTTTTTGTTCTCAAGTATTTGTGTTGATATTTAAGAGAGTTCAATGGTAAAATCCCATCATTGCGGGTTAAGAAGCAAATAATGATAATGTCATGAATAGCTGGGAAAACAAATAATGCAAAAAAGAATTTTCAGGAAAAGCGTGTTGACAAAAGTCATTAAGCCAATGATGCGCACACACATTTAAACCCAAATTCTTATATGTTTTTATACGTTAAAGAATTATCAGAAGATTGAGGCAGCATTATCGTAACTTTTATTGATCCTACACATTCGTGTGTCTGGCCCCATACATATTAGATGTGTAATGGCGTCAGCTTAAATCCCCTTAAGGGAAAATATATTTAAAATCGTATTTTGTCGTGCACAACTTTGCAATTTTGGATGTTCACACATTTCACTACTTCAAACATCAAGTCAGAATGTGTATCACCCAGTGATGTCCGCCCCCACACCCCCTAGCTAAGCCACTTGGTCGATATAATACGATTGTGTTTGAAGTATCCGTCAATGTATACATTATTTAAATACTTTTACTATCTATTACAAAGTGAGGAGTATTGTAACATTTGATGACGCTGTTCTATTATCCTATGCAAGATTCACGATGACTTGTGACAGCTTTGAGGATACGGTCTACCACCAACCTTTGACCTTTAAACTTTACGAGACTGATGTGCTCAACACAGGGGAAACAGTTTGTAAGTTACGTCATAACTTTAAAGCTAATTTAAACATGACAGATTGGTCTTATGGACGACAAAATTTATGACTCATGTATGTCTGTAAAAATTTGAAACGAATAATTCTGCAAACTTTTTTTTTACATGCCCATTTATTGTTGTTAGCTTATAATTCAAAACTTACTTTTAATGTGTAGACTATACTTTCGAACTTAGACAAACTAATACACGTCTGCACCGTTTTGTTTGTGACATACATTCACATCTTCCATGTAACAGGTACATCTTCTATATAACAGGCACATCTTCTATATAACAGGCACATCTTCTATATAACAGGCACATCTTCTATATAACAGGCACATCTTCTATATAACAGGCACATCGTCTATATAACAGGCACATCTTTTATATAACAGGCACATCTTCTATATAACAGGCACATCTTCTATATAACAGGCACATCTTCTATATAACAGGCACATCTTCTATATAACAGGCACATCTTCTATATAACAGGCACATCTTCTATATAACAGGCACATCTTCTATATAACAGGCACATCTTCTATATAACAGGCACATCCTCTATATAACAGGCACATCTTCTATATAACAGGCACATCTTCTATATAACAGGCACATCTTCTATATAACAGGCACATCCTCTATATAACAGGAACATCTTCTATATAACAGGCACATCTTCTATATAACAGGCACATCTTCTATATAACAGGCACATCCTCTATATAACAGGCACATCCTCTATATAACAGGCACATCTACTATATAACAGGCACATCTTCTATATAACAGGCACATCTTCTATATAACAGGCACATCTTCTATATAACAGGCACATCCTCTATATAACAGGCACATCTTCTATATAACAGGCACATCTTCTATATAACAGGCACATCTTCTATATAACAGGCACATCCTCTATATAACAGGAACATCTTCTATATAACAGGAACATCTTCTATATAACAGGCACATCTTCTATATAACAGGCACATCCTCTATATAACAGGCACATACTCTATATAACAGGCACATCTTCTATATAACAGGCACATCCTCTATATAACAGGCACATCTTCTATATAACAGGCACATCCTCTATATAACAGGCACATCTTCTATATAACAGGCACATCCTCTATATAACAGGAACATCTTCTATATAACAGGAACATCTTCTATATAACAGGCACATCTTCTATATAACAGGCACATCTTCTATATAACAGGCACATCTTCTATATAACAGGCACATCCTCTATATAACAGGCACATCTTCTATATAACAGGCACATCCTCTATATAACAGGCACATCTTCTATATAACAGGCACATCTTCTATATAACAGGAACATCTTCTATATAACAGGCACATCCTCTATATAACAGGAACATCTTCTATATAACAGGCACATCTCTATATAACAGGCACATCCTCTATATAACAGGCACATATTCTATATAACAGGCACATCTTCTATATAACAGGCACATCTTCTATATAACAGGCACATCCTCTATATAACAGGCACATCCTCTATATAACAGGCACATCTTCTATATAACAGGCACATCCTCTATATAACAGGCACATCCTCTATATAACAGGCACATCTTCACGTGATTAAACTGCATGTACATTATTTTCTTGTTTATTAGCTACATTCGTTTCATCCACTGTTATGAATATATTTTCCGCCTTATTCATGTACCAGTCGGACTCTTGAAGTAACCTTGCTCCAGCGGTTCCATTTTTAAAGCCTGCAACATTTCTATCCCTTAACGGCAATTCTGTCAGACTTTTATGTTCTCATAAATTTGACATGAGTTTCAGGTATGTTACAGAAATATCAAAGTTCTATCGAATGACCCCCTTTCCAGTCCATGACGGACTATGGGGCAAGTGATGTAGCGTTCACAAGTTTTTAGCTACCACTAACGAGCAGGGGAATGTGTGGCCAGCACAATGCCCCAGAGGCCTTGCCAGTACCTGGGCTCGAACCCGCGACTCGGGATCTGCCTCGGTTCGATAGTCCAGTGCGCTACATAAGCTTATGCCCCTTGATTGTTACGTTTCTTCTAAGAAGGCAATTTTTTAATTTAAAAAATTCCACAATATGCTCTTAAAATGGGAATACGTATCTGTGTCAGATTATTAGCATTCCTCTTCTGTCCATCTGAATGTATTAAAATATCCACTTATCGATAGAGTGTCTTTACTTATTGGAATCAGTGTGATTCCATAACCAATGGCATGGCTTACCTCTCTGGAGTTATATGCATCGCCATAGCTTGACTGCAGTTGGCTGTTGACTTCACAATTGCTTGACTGCAGATGGCTGCAGACTTTGCCATTGCTTGACTGCAGATGGCTGTAGACTTAGCCATTCCCTGACTGCAAATGGATGTAGACTTAGCCATTGCTTGATTGCAGATGGCTGTAGACTTTGGCATAGCTTGACTGCAGATGGCTGTAGATTTAGCCATTCCTTGAGTGCAGATGGCTGTAGACTTAGCCATTGCTTGACTGCAGATGGCTGTAGACTTAGCCATTAAAAATCATGCCAAGAAAAAGCTATAAAGCCTAAACTAAACTGCAACCCCACACCCAAACAAAAAAATTAAAACTTTTATAAAAAATGATTCGTTTAGCTTATCTTGATAACAACATTTTTAAGAAGAAAAGATTTTTGCAGTGTATCATATTTTCTGCCCGGGTGCTTCCATTGTTAGGAGGTGCCTGGCAATGCGATCACAGATGGCCTTTAACTCACTTTAAAACCCTATTTTACAGACCCGCGTTCTTAATGAGCATTATGTTATCTTTGAAGTCGAACTTCTTTCCTTAACAATAACAGCAATACTAATTGATTTTACGTATCCCTAACGAATCAGTTGTGGGTATTAAAAAATCATCCTTTTCTTAACTGTAACATCTAATTATTTGTAGGCGTAACAATATCGAACATCGACATTATCTTTTGCACAATGATTCAAGGAGACACTGGTTCAACAAAGTAACTTTTAATTTGAACAATATGTACATCAATTTACATAATGCATATCACACGTCCTCAAACAGAAATAAACCAGTCGGCCATCTTCCTTCTATCTTCTCTCCCTCACGTGACTTCCCATTCTTTCAATCTCCTCCCTGAGACAAACAACATATTTTCCACCCCACCCCTCATTGTATTCAGGAGGGACAAAAATCTGCGAGACCTATTGGTTCGTAGCCGTCTGCTTATTCCGTCCTCCCATCTGGGCACCAAGTCATGTGGTCGTAATCGCTGCAAGACATGTCCCTTTGTTACCCAGACGGACCAGATTGTCTTCCCTAAGGGGATATTCAAGATAAAGAATGGCTATCTTTGTACGAGCCGCAATGTGGTCTACACCATTGTGTGTAAGCGCTGTCCTTTGAAGTACATTCGTGAGACGGGGAGATTACTCTCGTGCCGTATGGCTGAGCATGTACGTGCCATTAAACAAGACAAACAGTGTCCTGTCTCCCGACACTTCAATGGACGTGACCACATGGGCGTCGATGACATGTCTGTCACCGCCTTGGTTACTTGTACAAACACACCCGGCCGAGTCAATCTGGAGAATAGACTAATCCATGAGTATGGGACTCTTACACCACATGGGATAAACGTTGTGCTCCACTGACAAGCTGATTGATTGGCCACACCCACCCTATCCTTTCCTATATAAGCTCTTACTTTTCTCTCCTTACTTTATCCCTACTGGACTACTTGGATTTCATCAAAAAAAGTAATGGGGGTGAGACTGCAATCAGGCTTTTAAAAAGGTAAATGCATAAAATAAAAACAGGGTATTAGTAGGCCTGACAGGACGTAACACAACAGCGAACGTTTCGGCAAAGAGCCTTCTTCAACGGACAAATAGTACACAAATGAAACGAATAAAACGAAATAATAGAAAAAAAACACTTAGCTTCGGTGAAATCCAAGTAGTCCAGTAGAATCTCTACTGGACTACTTGGATTTCACCGAAGCTAAGTGTTTTTTTTCTATTATTTCGTTTTATTCGTTTCATTTGTGTACTATTTGTCCGTTGAAGAAGGCTCTTTGCCGAAACGTTCGCTGTTGTGTTACACCCTGTCAGGCCTACTAATACCCTGTTTTTATTTTATGCATTTACCTTGGATTTCATCGCAGCTAAGTGCGCTAAGTTTTTTTTTAAAGTATTATTTCGTTTTATTCGTTTCATTTGTGTACTATTTGTCCGTTGAGGAAGGCTCTTTGCCGAAACGTTCGCTGTTGTGTTACGTCCTGTCAGGCCTACTAATACCCTGTTTTTTATATTATACATCTACCTACTGGATAAACTGTCAGCTTACCGTGGCTGTTAACAGAGGCTACATTGTTACTTGTTTTTGTCTCCTCCCGATTCATTCTTCTGTTGTCTTCCATGTCTTTGTTGTCATTTGTTCTGTATTTGGAGTTAAATTATTCCTACCTCTCCATGTTCTTCTATCCTGATTATAATTGCCTCTCCATGGTTGTATGTTTCTCTATGATTGTCTATCTGGAACATTATCTCTATATCTTGAATTTTGATTGTATCTGTTATTTGCTAAGTGACTTTGTGCATCTCTCCATTCTGTTTTGTATCTTGTTGGACTGCCCTTGTGTGACGTCCTATTTGTCTGTCTTTTGTTGTGGAAACAATGCCTTGCCATGTGCCCAGGGTTGTTACAATAATAACAAATGAGTCCACCTTCTTTATTTTTAATTGTAGCCATGAAATCTTGTCTCTTATTCATCTCAACTTCAGGATGTGAATCTTTGAAAGTTCTTAGGGCATTGGTTAATTGATATTGAGTCCTTATTTTTTTTCTGGCAGAAATGTGTACACTTCTGGTATGGCGTTTTCTAGAAATTTATCTATTAATATCATGTCTAGTATTGCTTTTGGATCAGTAATATCTATGGTTGCCAGTTCTAACCATTTAGTTAATTTTACTTGTGCCTCATGCACTATGTTTTGTGGATCCTTGTCCATTTTGATCCTGATTTCACGAAATTCTCTTCTGTAGGTATTTTCTGATTTGCCAAAATGACATAGCAGAGCTTTTTAAACATTCTTGTATGTATTTTTGTCTTCTTTTTGGTACGCTATTATAAAATTCAAATGACTCTACTGTTAATTTGGTCAATAATTGTGTTGTCCAATCTTTCTCTTCGTATCCTTTCATTAACATTATTGACTCAAAGTAGTCTATGTTGACATACATTTTCTCTTTTTTGCAGTCATATTTCCTGACTTTTTTCAGATCTTTTTGTGTTACTTTGTCATTGGTATCGTCGCTGTGGCCTCTACTTTCCAAATATATTTGTAATTTTAAATTATCATTTTTCAGTTGTTCTAGTTCTCTTTTGGCAGCTCTTTCCTCTCTGTCTATTACTTGTTTTTTCTTCTCTTCTTCATTAGCTTCTTTCACTCTGTCTTCTACGAATTCTCTTAAGTCTTTGCCACTCAAACCAAACTCTTTGGCCATGACCGTGAACTCTTCGTAGTAATCCATGAATGATTTATGTAATTATATGTTTTCCTCGATTTTTCAGTTCACTTATTTTCACTGTTGCTCAGTGTTTCTTAATTTAAGTCACGCTTGTTTGTCTACAGTTGTATTTTGAATTAACACAGTAGGCCTGTAAACTTCACCTGGATATTCAGTGTGTACGATTTGTTGTTACTTCAAACACTGCACCTGACCCAAATATTTTCACCGTGTAGAGCTTGTTATATCTTCCCTCCCTCACGTGACTTCCCTTTCTTTCAATCTCCTCCCTCTCAAGTGACATTAACATTGAGTTCTTTTTCTGAAAACCTTAAACCTACGCAACGTTTTTGTCCTTAAAATATTTTAAAATACATCTTCCCGATTCCTTCTTTTGCTGCTGTGTTGTGTGCTCTATACCTTCAAATTCTTTATTAGTGTCACGTGTGAATCACGAATTTGATGACAGAGAGGTCACGTGAGTGAAAGCGTGTGAGAATGTTCTAGAGTGTTTCAAGATGGCTGGACTGGTGTGATTATGTTTCCATGAAATGTAACCTCAATGTGATATGTGTGTACATAGTGTTATAGTGTTCATATTAATGTTATTTTGTTGACAATAGTATTTCAAGGATTTATTGCACGAAAGTTTGTAATATGTGAGAACGCCTACAACACATATAATATAAAAGCAACCAGTTACATTGGTGTCAGAAGAAAAAAAATTGAAGTATGATGATGCGGACACTATTCAAGATGACGGACATTTCTTGTGAACAAAGATCGTACTGTTAATACGGTACAGAAACGTGGTCATTGTGGAAGTGACAATTATTTTGTATTCAAAGAAGGGAAGTACTCATTAAAATAATAAATATTATCAACCATCGTATTTTGTGAATATTAAAGGCCATGTGCAGCAGTGTATAAACTTTTACAGATTGAAGGAATATTAGAAGTATTTCAATATGGCGGCTTAACTACACACGTGACAGCTACTTGGACTGTTTTAAACTAGGTCGAATAGTACAGCATTGGCATACAGTGTGGACGGTGACAGCATACTACATGCTATTACTAGTCGATTCCAAAAAATAACTGTAAACAAACCTCGACCTTTAAGAAGCTTTGAACAGCTGTTTAACGGTTTAACTCGATAAATTAAGGAACTCATTAGTAACTTTCAATAACTAATAATAAACAGTGAATTCAAAATCAACTTAAAGAGTGACTTTATATTCATTCATTGTGTGGAAATTGTGAGAATTGCCATTTGGATTATTGGATTGAACCGAAGTGTCTAAAACTACCCTAATGTTCGGAAATTGGAAAATTTGACTAAGTGACTTATTTTATTCAAAATTTTGGACCATCGGATGTGTTCAATCAATCTGAGGAAGCGTATGTATATAGAATACTTAAGATCCGTGTGAGGATACTTTGTTGCCTTATTTTGTCAAATTTAAATTTAATGGTTTAGATGTGTCACTTGTTTGGAATTAACATATTTTGAATTCAAGATTTTCTCATTTGGAGGATTTATACATTAATAAATAAAAAATTACATTGATTTCTGAATTGCTTGACTCATATTATTCCATAAAAATAAACATGGATTACTATGAAAAATTCACTACCATAGCTAATGAATTTGGCTTAAGTGGAAAAGAATTGAAAGACTTTGTTGAAGAGAAAGTTAAAATAGCTGAAGAAAAAAGAAGCTAAAAATAGCCAAAGAGGAAGAGATGCAAAAATAGCCAAAGAAGAAGAGAGGCAAAAGCAAATAATTGAAAGAGGAGAAAGAGCTGCAAGAAGAGAACTTGAACAAATTTTTTAAAAAAACACTTAAAACTACAAATTGAGCTACAGAGCAGAAGCTACAATCCTGGTAATGACTCAAATGTAAAGTTAACACTGAAGGATACAATCAAATTTAGACATTATGATAGCAAGAAAGAAAAAATGGATGTTTATCTGGATTATGTTGAATCCATAATGGCAATGAAAGGTTATGAAGAAAAAGATTGACCAGCACAACTGATGACTCAACTAATTGGAGAAGAATTCGAAGCTTACAACAGTATAGCCAAAATAGACAAAAACATATATAAAAATGTCAAAAAGGCACGGCACTTCTATGTCATTTCGGGAAGTCAGAAAATGATTATAGAAAAGAATGTCATGAGATGAGAATCAAGAGGGACAAAGATCCACAGATCATAGTACATGACGCACAAGTTAAATTAACAAAATGGCTAGAACTTACAGCAATAGATAGAAGCAATCCAAAAGCCATACTAGACATGGTTTTAAGTGACAAGTTCCTAGAAAATGCAATACCAGCTCTATTCACATTTTTAACTGATAAGAAAGTTCGTACTCAAGCAGAGCTAAAAATGCATTACGCACATTCAAGGACTCTCTTCCAAATGTAGAAATGGATAAAAGACAAGATATCTTTGCAGCAATAGAAATTATAAACCAAGAAAAAAGACAAGGAATGAGAAACCACAGTCTGCCAAACCAAGGCAACAGACAAACTAGTTGCTGGTACTGTAACAAGCCTGGACATATGGCGAGGCAGTGTTACCACAATAAAGGACAACCAAATAGGGTGTCGCCTGATGGCAGCCCTACAAGAAAGAAGATAGAAGAAGGATTCAGACAAATTCACTTTGAAAGCAAACGTAGAAGATCATGGACAGGCAGATACAATTATAACTCCAGATACAGAGATTCTGATCAACCATGGAGAAGGAATTACTACCAAGATGTAGATAATAAGGGAAAAATGAAGAATCAAGATCTAGTGAACTGTGGCCACTATTAACAGTTATGGAAAGCTGAAATTCTACCCAGTTTACATCAATATTAGAAAATGTATGTGTCTTCGAGATTCTGGATGTACAACGATTGTGGTCCACAGTAGGATGGTGGAAGAAAAAGAATATGATGGGCAAAAAGACATACTAATAATGAATGATGGCACAAAGAGAGAGTGTCCAACTGCTACTCTTACCATCAACTCACCCTGGTTTCAAGGTGAAGTTCGATCGAGAGTTTTGAAAGATGCCATTTGTGTACTCATCATAGGCAATATTGAAGGTGTTGTTGACAATTCTGATGAAATATTCAAAACTTGGTGTGACAACAGCTATCAATTTCGTGCTACTGTACAAACCAGAGCCACCACAAAAAGAAAAGAGAACATAGACATTGAAGTTGATGAGAAACTTGAAATAGGAAGCCAACTAATGTCAAATCAAGAATTCAAACATCTACAAGAAGAAGATAACACAATAGTGGAAATAAAAATGAAACTCGTCAAAGACAATGAAACAGACCACAACAAAAACTACAAGCTAGATAAAGGCATATTGATAAACATTGCACACGCAGGTACATGCAAAAGATTGGGTTCTTCCCAAAAGGTTACAAGAAAACATTATATAAATGACATATGAAAGTCCTTTAGGTGGACACATGGGCGCCAAGAAAACAATTGCTACAATAGCAGAAATCTTTTACTTGCCTAAAATGGCTAGGCAGATAAAAGAATACACCAAGAGCTGTACAGTGTGTCTACGACATAATTCCAAAGATGGAAAGCACACAGCGCGAATACAATTATCTGACAAGGCAAACTTCTTATTCGAGAAAATTGCCATAGACCTAATAGAACCATTCAAAAAGATGTCAGAAAAAAACATATGTATGCCCTTACCATAGTAGAATTAGCCAAAAGATGGGGTGAAGGTATTCCACTGAAGAGAATAGATGAAGAAAGTATATGCACTGAATTACTCAATGTTTTTAGCAGATATGGTTTTCCTCAAACTCTTCTTTCAGACAATGGCAGCCATTTCAAGGGACAGATACACAAGCTATTATGAAAATGTTAAATATAACACAAGTGCACAGCACAATTTACCATCCACAATCAAGCGGAGGGATTGAAAGACTAAACAAAACCATCAAGAATATGCTATTAAAGGTTACCATAGACCATGAAGACAAAAGGCATGAATATTTACCTTTAGTACTATTTGCATACAACAGCAGAAAGCATGAAAGCACAGGTTTTAGTCCTTTTGAATTAAAGTTTGGTCAAAACCCTGTAAGTCCTTTGAAAAATTTCAAAGAATGGCTTATAAGCAAACAAGATGCCATACAGGACAGATATCAGCTGATGTCAGAAACTAGAGATAAAATACTCTACATTATTGAAACAGCAAAACAAAGTCTAACCAAGCAATGCACAAGACATAGAGAAATCAAAAATAAACACAGACAATTAAGAACATTTGAGCCAGAACAACAAGTCTTAGTATTGTTACCAAACGCAAAGAATAAAATCACATGGGAAGGTCCATAAAACATTGAAGAGAAACTTAGTGATGTCACATATAGTGTCAATTTAAAAGGACATGTGAAAAAATTACACATTGATAAACTAAGAGCATATGGTGATAATAAAGAAAAAAAACCAGTAAATATCATTAGCAAAGAAAATGATGGAAATGACAGTACAATGCAAAAGAAAAGCACTGACAGTGAAAGAATATCATTCGACATACCAGATAATATGAAACACAGAGTGATGAAAATTTTTCACAAATACAAAGGTGTCATCACAAAAGAAACAGGAAACACAAAAACTGTGACTAATAAGATACACATATTAGAATATGAACCTTTCAAGACTAAAGTATACCCTATTCCATTGGCATATAGAGACACAGTAAAACAAGAAATTGATTACTTATTGGGGACCCAACAGACATTATAGACTGAATTGGTAATTCCAGAATATTCACTACATTTGACTTAAACAGAGGTTTTAGCAGATAAATATGGATCCTGATTCTGTGAAATATACTGCATTTATAGCTATGGATGAAGTATAAATGGTTAGTGATGCCATTTGGATTAGTCAACAGTACAGCCACTTTTAGGAGATTTATGAAAGTGATGTTACAAGGCATTCCAAATGTGGTACATTACGTAGACGACATATGCATCCATACTAAAGATTGGGAAACACATATTCATACACTTGAAGCTGTACTGGATAGACTCAAGAAACATAATGTGACAATCTCACCAGAAAAGATCAACATTGGAAAGAAATATATTGATTTTCTGGGACACAGAATAGAAGGCGGTGCAGCCACTCCTACAGATAGGAGGTGGTGCAGCTACTCCTACAGAATAGGAGGTGGTGCAGTCACTCCTACAGAATAAGAGGTGGTGCAGCCACTCCTACAGAATAGGAGGTGGTGCAGTCACTCCTACAGAATAGGAGGTGGTGCCGTCACTCCTACAGAATAGGAGGTGTTGCAGTTACTCCTACAGAATAGGAGGTGGTGCAGTCACTCCTACAGAATAGGAGGTGGTGCAGCCACTCCTACAGAATAGGAGGTGGTGCAGTCACTCCTACAGAATAGGAGGTGGTGCAGTCACTCCTACAGAATAGGAGGTGGTGCAGTCACTCCTACAGAATAGGAGGTGGTGCAGTCACTCCTACAGAATAGGAGGAGGTATAGCCACTCCTACAGAATAGGAGGAGGTATAGCCACTCCTACAGAATAGGAGGAGGTATAGCCACTCCCACTGCAGGGAACGAAAACAAGATATTAACCTGTCAGTCCCAAAATCAAAGAAACAAGTGCAAGGCATGCTGGGACTGTAACTTTTATAGACCTTTCATTTCAAATTATGCAGAGATTGCTCATCCACTAACAGAAATTAAAAACACACAGATGTTCAAAAATTTCAGTTTTCAAGTGATTGTCTAAACGCATTGGACAAAATTGAGGGAGGATTTAGGAAGAAACCCATCTTGGTTACACCCCAATGGGACAAAACTTTCATTGTTTCTACTGATGCATCGTCCATTGCATTAGGAGCGTGCCTCATGCAAGAACATGATGGTATTCTCAATCCTATACAATAGAAATTTCACAAAAACAGAATGTAACTACATAACCATAGAGAGAGAATATTTAGCCATAGTGTGGGCTCTACAAAAAATTCAAAAATACCTTCTAGGTAGAACATCCACACTTCTAACAGACCACAAAACACATGTGGCATTTAACAAGAAGAAAATAAGCAACGCAAAAGTAAATAGATGGGCTATGCTGTTAGCCGACTACAAATTTGACATTAAACCAGTTTAAGGAAAAGACAATGTTGGTTGCAGACATATTAAGTAGAATGACAATAAATACAGACATTCTGTAAATTCATAAACAATAACACCACAGACTGTTTTATTATTAGTATTATTATTTGCAGAGCAAAGGAAAAGAAGCATTGTGTGAATTCCATTGGAGAATATACTTAATTTTATGAATATTGATTGTTAAATGTTGTTTTAATTACACAAAATTACAGATGTGTTTAAATTTCAGTTTCATTTTCTTAGTACAGGTACTCAGGTAGAGGAATTCCTGCAGATTTTTTTCTTGTTGATTTTCATGTCTAGGTATTGTGTGTAAAGCAATGAATGTCCATTGATGAATATTTGAAATTTGAATATACATGTAGATTAATTTTATTTATCTTAAGACCAAAAATGGTTGTATTTCAGAAACATTTTTTTGAAGAATGGGGGTGAATGTCAGGGTGAATCAAGATTTTGATGACAGAGAGGTCACGTGAGTGAAAGCGCGGGATAATGTTCTAGAGTGTTTTAAGATGGCTGGACTGGTGTGATTATGTTTCCACGAAGTGTAACCTCAATTTTATATTTGTGTATATAGTGTTCATATTAAGTTATTTTGTTGACAATAGTATTTCAATGATTTATAGCACGAACGTTTGTGATATGTGAGAACGCCTACAACACATATAATATAAGAGGAACCAGTTACAATTAACTACATGAAATTACCGTTTGACCAGTATAAAGATACGCCATACTTGATTTATTTGTATTTTCAAATAGTTCATTGATTTACCATTTCTATAATTTGCTTCGTTTTATTTATTTTTTTTTCATTAAAAACTTTATACGTATAAGTTACGATTGTGAGCTGCACTTTAAAAATATCACAATACAAGATCAAAAGTAAAAAAAAATGTATATTTAACTTTTTTTTTAAAAATACGCTTTTTTGCTTAAAAGAAGAAAATAAAAATTTTCTATGATTTCAGATGAAATCCGTGAACATATTCACTGCACAAAAAAGCCTGGGGCGCTCATCAGAACTCTATATCATGCATAAGGCTGCGAAACATAAATAAAAATTTGTATGACTATTAATAAACATTTAAAGTTTCACAACTTTGATCATATACATGCTATTATGATATTAACTAGAAATATTTATCTATATGCAAAAGAATAGTTGCTAAGATAAATGAGTTGTAATGAGCGCCCCGTCCTTATATGTGCAGTGGATAGGTGCAGTGAGTTTCGCCTGAAATCATAGAAAATTTTTATTTTCTTCTTTAAGCGCATAAGCATGTTTAATTTTTTTTTAATATATTTTTATTTTCTTCTTTTTAGTGCACTTTCTATATATGTAAATAAAAGCGCGTCCTTTAAAAAAAAACAACGATTTTTTAAAATGTATTTTATTTTTAAAATGTGGGTGTGAGTGGGGGCATAATTGATAAAGGGAATGTTTGAATAATCAAAACTCCTGCTGCTTCTTTTGTATTATCATGTCAATTTAAATTTAGTTTCGTATTACTGAGCTGTCAATCACAAGGAATGTGGTCATCATTGGCTGGGGTGAACTCCGGTGGCACACACGTGGATGTAAATAATAGCAGACAGATACAGATGCTATATAGAAATAAACTAAAAATGCATTAATTTAATTACGGTACATTCGATCAATCTGAATTTTTGATACAATGCATTGTCATCCAAGATCTATCTGTGGTAAAATTTTGAGATCTATAGTGCCAACAGAAGTAGTTTCATTTTACGTTACATGATTTGACGGATACAACACACAACTTACCAACTGTGTGACTTAAATAAAAGCGTGTAAAAATCCATTGGGTTTACAAAAGTTTGATGTTTGATCAAATGTCCACAGCCACAGTGATAGGGTACGGCACTGAACCCACGATCCCCGGGATAACACTGACCCCTGCCATAAAGGACGGACAGGTTGCCAATAAATCAGAGCTCCGACTGGAAATCACCAACATCATGGGGACTGCTGTGACCTTCAACTTCACTGTGCCGGTAAGGGAGGTTCCATTCACAATAGTGTGTGTTAGCAAAATTCTTAACATGTTAAGTAAAAAACCCTTAAAAACAAAGTTTTTGACTATAAGTCCCTTATATATGAGACATAACTAAAAGTATTGATTATGTTCAATATACGACGCACCGCACCGCGCGACAGGAAAATATTTAAAAAGTATGTTCAATATAATACGCACCGCGCGGCAGACTAGCACAACCATTTACATGCTACATAGAGGTACATAGAGATAATCTAAAAATTAATTAATTTAATTACGGTACATTCGATCGATATGAAATTTTGATATAATGCATTGTTAAGTGACAAAAGTGTATGTGCAAAATTTCAGCTCTTTATGATCACGGGAAGTGGGTCATTGTATTTTCCGCGGACCATGACAGACAGAGAGACAGACAGAAAAACAAGACTGCGAAGTTCATATAAGGGATTTAAAAATGACAATTTTTAAAGAAAATATATTTTTTTCTTTTTCTTCTTTTTTTTCTTCTTCTTTTTCTTTCTTTCTTTGGTGTAGGGATTTTTTATTTGGCCGGCACTAAAATCGGGAATAAACTAAATGAGCGGCTAGTAGTAGGTGGTGATCAAATCGTATGAAGCTTTTTGTGTTTTAAACGTAATTTTAAAACTTATACACGGTAGTTACTCTAAAGTTATTATGAGCAATATGGTTATTAATTCTATTGTTTTGGTCTGAGCACTTGAGTTGATTCACTTTGAGTTCTGAGCTTCAGTTGATTCACTTTGAGTTCTGAGCTTCAGTTGATTCACTTTGAGTTCTGAGCTTCAGTTGATTCACTTTGAGTTCTGAGCTTCAGTTGATTCACTTTGAGTTCTGAGCTTCAGTTGATTCACTTTGAGTTCTGAGTTTCAGTTGATTCACTTTGAGTTCTGAGCTTCAGTTGATTCACTTTGAGTTCTGAGCTTCAGTTGATTCACTTTGAGTTCTGAGCTTCAGTTGATTCACTTTGAGTTCTGAGCTTCAGTTGATTCACTTTGAGTTCTGAGCTTCAGACAAGAAAACTTCGATGTTATATTCTAACTGATAAATAGTGGTGTGAATTTCATAAACTGGTCAGGTCTGAGTGGAAGGGGGTGGTGAGGCAGGCCAAAGCCCTGCATGGGTTGTAGCGCCACAGAGATGGATGGATGGAATTTCATAAATGGCTTTTACAGAACGGGAATCATAATTTATTATGCCGTTCACTATTTTGATGAAATCGGAAAGTCGCTGTTTTCCTGTTGTTTCAGCTGAAAGTCATTGACCAGCAGGACCTGTTGAATAACCTGAGCTCCATCCTGTCAAATCTGCAGCTGGACAGTCAAAGTGAGTTTCCGTGAGTTTCCGTCATTTTTGTCGTTCTCAACATGAACCATCGGAGAACATCATTCGGGAAGACAACGGTTCTATACTTTAGCAAACAACTTTTAGTAATTATTAAAACGTTTTTATTGAATGTGCTTTCATTATAATATTTTTTGAAAACTAATTTATCTTGTATCTTTATTCTAGAGGGACTGAGAAGGGCTAAGGATATAGCGTCAATCATCAGCTTTGACTCAACGGCCACACTGGAATTGAAGATCGAGGTAAGAGGATGGTTTCATGAATACTAATTCTACGAAATGCCAAATATAACAGTATACACAAAGTGCTTTAAGATGTTGTATGAATACTTTTAATGTCATATATTCCCCATGCTTTAATAAGCGTGCATAACATCAATGTTTATTAATCCATTAACACGTCTTGCCACATACATGTAAGGGACTCTATTACATTTTTCCTCTGTATATCTCAAAAACTTAAATGACTCTGACATCTGCTGCGACCTATTCCACTTGTTTAAATGACTCTTACATCTGCTGCGACCTATTCCTTTTGTTTAAATGACTCTGACATCTGCTGTGACCTATTCCACTTGTTTAAATGACTCTGACATCTGCTGTGACCTATTCCACTTGTTTAAATGACTCTGACATCTGCTGTGACCTATTCCACTTGTTTAAATGACTCTGACATCTGCTGTGACCAATTCCACTTGTTTAAATGACTCTGACATTTGCTGTGACCTATTCCACTTGTTTAAATGACTCCGACATCTGCTGTGACCTATTCCACTTGTTTAAATGACTCTGACATCTGCTGTGACTTATTCCACTTGTTTAAATGACTCTGACATCTGCTGTGACCTATTCCACTTGTTTAAATGACTCTGACATCTGCTGTGACCTATTCCACTTGCTTGAAAATGCCTGGTCTTGACGAACTAACTACTCACGTATTCGGCCATGTCTTTTTCGAACAGCTTGAATTACATCGGTTAAGTTCCAAGCGCTTGACTGATCCTTAATCCAAAATCATGCAGTTACTTAGCGTGTTGGTGCAACAAAGTTTTTGGTATGCCAAGAAATGTCTGCGCCTAAATGATCGCGCATAAGGCAATCAGCTTCGCTTGTGGCATTGAGGAATACACTGCTAGAAACTTTACACTGTACAAGAAACTTTACACTGTACTAGAAACTTTACACTGCTAGAAACTTTACACTGTACTAGAAACTTTACACTGTACTAGAAACTTTACACTGTACTAGAAACTTTACACTGCTAGAAACTTTACACCGTACTATAAATTTTACACTGTACTAGAAACTTTACACAGTACTAGAAACTTTACTAAAAAATTACCTACCAATTTAACAACTACTGTTTACAAAAATTAAAATTAATTTACAGAATAATAAAGTGAAATTACTTTTCAAAAGCTACTCTTACAAATAAAAAACCCTCAGTTAAAAATTATTTACAACACCCGTTGAATGGTTGAATTACAAAGCCCTACCTAGTTTATCAAAGTCTACCTGACACTAGTATAACATTTCTTCAAGTTTAAATAATATTATTCAACAGAACTAAAAAAAATCTATCGCAAAAATACGCAAAGCAACATTTTAAAAATTACCAAATTTGGTACCGATAGTATACAAACAAACACTGTTGAACTTTATAAAAACTGTCCGCGCCATTAAGATAACTAAATCTAATAAATAAATAAAAACACTAAGAAAATGACTCCCTTGAAATTAGAAATCTGTCCCTGTCCCTAAGAGGAGAATACGTACGTAAGACCATTGAACTGATAGAATCATGCTCGACACTAAGATGAGAATCTCTAGTTAAGAAAAGAAACAAACTCGAGTCCCCGTTGAACCTAGAATTATGTCCTTGGACTTAAGCTGAGAATCCCTAATTAAGAAAAAACACTAAGAAAATGATTCCGTTGAAATTTAAAAAATATGTCCCTGTCCCTAAGAGGAGAATCTCTAGTTAAGAAAATAGCATTAACAAAAACGACAGCGTAACTTAGAAAACTGTGCCCGCTCTTAAGATTAGAATCTGTAAATAAAAAAAAACAAAAAGTCCCATTGAACTTATAGAATCGTTCTCGACACTATTTTGAGAATCTCTCGTTAAGAAAAGAAACAAACTCGAGTCCCCTTGAACCCAGAAATCTGTCCTTGGACTTAAGCTGAGTATCCCAAATTAAGAAAAAACACTAAGAAAATGATTCCGTTGAAATTAAAAAATATGTCCCTGTCCCTAAGAGGAGAACGTCTAACTAAGAAACAACACAAACAAGACCCTTCAACTTATAAAATATTGTCAAGGGTAGATGAGCACATCTAATTATGAAAAAATACAACCAAAAACACCATTGAACTTCGTCAAACTGTCCGCGACATTAAGATAAGTATCTCTAATAAAAAATATTTTAAAAAAATAATACTTTAAAAAATAAATAAATAAATTAAAAAAAACTCGAAGAAAGTGACTCGTTTAACCTTATCAAATATTACTACTACTAGCTGATCACATCTAGTTAAGAAAAGAAACATAAAAGACCTCTTGACTTAAACTATGAATCTAATTAAAACTATTACAAGGAAGAAAGGAAACACCGTTAAACTTAGAAAATATTCCCGATACTAAGATAAGAAGCATGGCTAACTCTGTCAAATAAACTTAGTGGAAACCCTAGAATTAAGAAACACTACGAACAAAAAAGACCTTTTCATAACATAGACCCCCACACTAAGATGAAAACTGTTGCTTTAGTTTAGAAAATCCTATAAAACTACTACAATTATTTAAATTTACAATGAAAACAACCTTAAATTAACCACCCACATCTGCAATTGCCTCCGTCCATACCCCTCTCCTCATTTGTCTTATTGAGTTTAACCTAAAACAACGCATTAGTTGTCGTGGACCTCAACTAATTTACTAAAAACTACCATAAATCACGCGGTAACATATGGTCATCAAAACCCCTTCCCTCGTTTGTACTATTGATTTTAACATAAACCATCGCATTCTAACTTCACTTCATGACTTCCTGTACATACATTATACCACCACAGCTATACTATCATCAGATCAACAGCCGAACCCGCTTTTTTTTCCAACCCTCCTAAATTTGTCTAATTAATTATAATATATACTAAACAATTCCTGATGTAACATATACCATCGTCTGCCCCCACTATGTATTTTAATTAAATTCACCACCAACAAAACCTGTCCAGCAGAGTACCCCAAATAAAATACATCGCCTAACAACCTGAAACACATAAAAACCGTACTTAAAACCCTTAAATACTACCATCCAAAAAATAAAATACAATTCAAAATAAAGAAAAAATAGTTTGAGACCACTTCATAATTAAATGAAAAATAAATAAAAATATTTTGAAGACCACTCAATACACAAAATAAATAAATTAAAAAAAAATTAAAAGTTTTAAGAAATTTAAAGAGGGGAAGTAACTTGTGGCCGTGTCCGTCACAATTTTTTCAGCCCAAAACGCCCCCCCCCCTCACCCAGTAGCAGTGGTAGGCAGAACATTGGAATGTGGGTTGTTGTTTCCCTTAGCTGGGAACAAAAGCTCAAGTTTAAGTACCAGCAATTTCTGCCTGTGTCCTGAGACTCATGGGGCAGTGGTCAATGAGTGAAATTTTAAGTGCGTCCAGACAGGACAAGGGGACCGGGGAATGCCAACAGTATTTTATAGTGGCCAGAGAAAAACATGAATGGAACAAGTTTTTACGACTTGAGCCATAGGACGATCTCCAATGTCACCCACATTCCTCTGACTACCAAAATAAGGAGAGGACTGTGGGAGACAGAGAGAGAGAGAGAGAGAGTCACCCAGCGCCTAGGTAGAGAGAGTCACCCTCTCCAGTACTTGTTTAGGTGGACGTGAACTTAGTGTAGAGTAGGGCATTGCTTAGTGACTGTAACAAACTTGTAAACTGTGCTTCCTGTTTTAGTTATTTACAATAGGGATTTACAGAAATTACTCTAATAAACACTATTCACAATTATAGTCCTCACTACCTGTGTTTTACCTAGTTATTTAATAAAACTGTCAAGTTAGTGTATGTGCTGCAATATAGCAATATAATCATAACATTCAACCACGGCCAACCACTCGGCTACAGTTTTTGGCGTCGTCGGCAGGATACTAAAGTGAGGATAGTTGTAAAATTAAAGTGATTTTTTATTAGAAATTCTAAAAGAAATAGGACACACTGAAAAACAAATGGAGCAAGTAGAACAATTACAGTTCACCAGGCTACCTAAGATACCAACGTTCACGGGTGATAGCGGAGCGGAGCAGTTCGTTAAAGAAATACGACTGTTACTACAGCTACAGCCTGTGCCTCCAGCCTCAGCTGTCACCTGGATCCTGGTTGCCTTGGAGGGGCGTGTCTGACACGACATCCTAGATCTGGCGCCTTTGGAGATCAACACCCCAGACAAACTGCTTCACATCATAGTGGATAAATGGGGAGATCAACGTGATGGCACCACCCTGGCCTCTGATTTCTACAAACGACAGCAGGGCTTAGGTGAGACGGTAGAGGACTATGTGGCCAATATGCGTAGTCTCTTCGCCTTAGCCAACACAGCACGGACAGGCATCCTTGCAGATGACAGACTGCGAGATGCATTTGTCCAAGGCCTACAGCCGGCAGCACTGCGACGCGACGTGAAAGCCTACACCAGGCTAAACACTGGCAGCACTTTCGAAGACGTCGTTAAAGAAGCCAAAAGGTTTACAAGAGAAGACGTCTCCGATACTTCCACCACTGCCCAGCTCCTGGCAGCGCCACCTCCCGACCTCACACAGCTGACAACCCAGCCACGGGCCTACATCGATCACCAGGTTGCAGCACTCTGGGAAAGGCACCAGCCATCCACACCGCAAATCAGAGAGAATCCTGATTCCAGGCCAACTGAACCTCCACCAGCACCCAGACATGCCAGGCCAAAGAAGCGGAAATCCCGTCACCGAAAAAAAGGTTATGTCTGTGGTGTGATAGAAAGGGCAATGTTGAGGTTAACTGCCGTGCCAAGAGGAGATACCTCGCGCAACACACCAATACTTGACAACCCCAGGTCTACCTGGTTACCAGGAAACTGTGGCCCACACAGCTCAAATACCTGTAAGGGTCATGCCAGCCCAGTGCATGACAAGCGTCACTGCAGCAGCTTGCTCCATGACAGCGTCCCCTTGTGTACGACTCAAAGACGACAGGGACATGGCGACCAGTTGCAACACTCATGACTGGCAGCAAACCTCACGGAAACCAGTTTATATGTGGAGCGACACGTCAGCTCGTCCACTTAGGCCCAGGGAGAAAACGAGCTGGGGTACCGTCTGCCAAGGCAAATTCAAAGAACGGCCTATCAAGTGCCGTAACACTTTGAATCGTCGGAAATCAAATAGTGGATATCAACCTCCATATATCCCACTACTCTGCAAGACAACTTATCGGCCCGATTGCTTTCAGGGGCTATTCCTCACAAAAGAAAGCTGTAAAGCAAAGCATGCGCCTACGCCTTCAGAGGTCTACCTTAGAGAAAGCACAAGAGTTTCTTACAAAGGCCCTATCCGACCTAGGAGAAAAAGATATGGGCCTAAGAAGAAGCTCTCGACCTCGAATCCAAACATCAACAGCTCTACACAGGCAAACACTGTGTTAAAAGATCCTGTCAAACCCCAATGGTTTAATTACATGGCAGACTTGGGTCACCCATTCAATGGTCAAAGGGACTTCACCATATCACACTATGACCACTCGCCCAAGCAAATTCAACCTAGTCAGTGTATCAATAAGCCAGAGTGTGCGGAGCTCCCAGAAGACCTCGGCTATGATACTGACTACTCAAGAGATGGTCAGATTACAAAAGCGGCAAGTCGAGCCCCGCAAGCCCTGCGTCGCCAGTAAGCACGGATTGCATCCGCCGAGACGGCAGCAGAACGCAGTCACCCCAGGCCGAGGACGCGGACGATAAGTAATTATCACATTAACAATTTCTTAACACCATATAAACAATAAATTAGTATTTACTGTCAATTGCATGTTACTTATATTTATTATGTATATTTAACTCTACTAGAGGACATCTTATTTTCACATGACGCTTAAATGTTGCGAAATAATTTTAGTTTAAGTATGTTTTTTTTACATTATCTGAGCAACATATTTGATGTTTCTTAGTCGTTTTGTAGACAATATTTTCTCTCCGCAATTTTCACATTGTTTATGTCAACATTTCGTTGCACATTGTTAGTAATGGTATGTATATAACTCTTATTTGCATTTTACCAGCGAGGGCACTGGTGTTCAAAAGCAGGGGCGGATGTGGCCGTGTCCGCCACAATTTTTTCAGCCCACAACGCTCCCCCTCACCCAGTAGCAGTGGTAGGCAGAACATTGTAATGTGGGTTGTTGTTTCCCTTTGCTGGGAACAAAAGCTCAAGTTTAAGTACCATCAATTTCTGCCTGTGTCCTGAGACTCATGGGGCAGTGGTCAATGAGTGAAATTTTAAGTGCGTCCAGACAGGACAAGGGGACAGGGGAATGCCAACAGTATTTTATAGTGGCCAGGGAAAAAACATGAATGGAACAAGTCTTTACGAATTGAGCCATAGGACGATCTCCAATGTCACCCACATTCCTCTGACTAACAATATAAGGAGAGGACTGTGGGAGACAGAGAGAGAGAGAGAGAGAGAGAGTCACCCAGCGCCTAGGTAGAGAAAGTCACCCTCTCCAGTACTTGTTTAGGTGGACGTGAACTTAGTGTAGAGTAGAGCATTGCTTAGTGACTGTAACAAACTTGTAAACTGTGCTTCCTGTTTTAGTTATTTACAATAGGGATTTAACGGTGTTAACCTTATAGGACAGAAATTACTCTAATAAACACTATTCACAATTATAGTCCTCAATACCTGTGTTTTACCTAGTTATTTAATAAAACTGTCAAGTTAGTGTATGTGCTGCAATATAGCAAGATATAATCAATCATAACATTCAACCACGGCCAACCACTCGGCTACAAACTTAAATATTAAATACAAATACACGATTATTGCCCTTTAAATACCAGAAAATTTGAATTTCCCGCACCACCTGCTCTAATGAACATGCCGTATAACAACATCATATCCTAATTAACATAATTAACATAATTATCATGAAATACTAATTAACTTGTCAAACATGTCTAACATAACGTTTCTAACACTAATTAACACGCGCCACCGGTACACTAATTAAGTTGTCAAACACTAATTAATTACCACACGCCGCCGGTAAGGGCAAAGATCAACTATAACGTCATGAGTCGGGACGCCTCATTTACGACCTGAAACTTGCAAATAATACTACTAACCTCAAAGTTATACTTTTGTATATATTGTGCATATTAAAGTTATTTTGTTGACAACAGTATTTCAAGGATTTATTGCACGAAAGTTTGTATTGTGAGAACGCCTGCAAAATACATTAACAAGTAAACCATTTACACTAACATAGCCTTATTTTATTTCCTGATATATAAATTATATTCAAATAAAACATCAGCAGAAAGAAAGGGTTTGTGAAATAAAATATTTATTTTAATTCATTGCTTCAGAATTATGAAGGGAGAAGCGTTTGTAGCCCTAAATTAGATCCTTGAACTGGACACTAAGAGACTGTGTGTGTTCTCAAGTCAGTTTATTAAGCAGATTCCCCCCCCCCTATGTTAATAGGTTTCTATAAGAACCAACATCATTTCTCGAGTTATTTCAAATATCTTTTCAAATTCGTACTTGTATAGAACTAATACACATTAATGCTTTACATTATTATTGCTGCAGCATTTAAAACCGAATACCTCCATCTATTTCCGTCAGGTTCGTCAAAAACTTTTGGAGGCGATGACCGGATTTCGTGCGACCACTGAGGACACATTGGAACAGGGCTCCTTCGTGCTCCTCAAGTCTGTAGATAAAGAAAGGGAAATACAGAAAGCTGGTCTTGTAAGGACGAGTGCTAAGCGCGCATATTCCCATCATTATTAACTTTTGAAATAATGCATTTACTTTAGGTGTCAAAGTTGGTGGACTAGTGGCCTAACGTGAGTAGTCGATCATATGTCAGGTGACTGACCAGTCATTCATTGGTCAGGTGACTGGGTAGTTGATCATATGTCAGGTGACTGACCAGTCATTTATTGGTCAGGTAACTGGGTAGTGGATCATATGTCAGATGACTGGTTAGTTGAACATACGTCAGATGACTGGGTAGTTGATCATATGTCAGATGTCAGGGTAGTCAATCATATGTCAGATGACTGGTTAGTTGGTCATATGTCAGATGACTGGGTAGTTGGTCACATGTCTGATGACAGGGTAGTCAATTATAAGTCAGATGACTGCGTAGTCAATGATATGTCAGTTGACTGAGTAGTTGGTCATAATTATCAAATGACTAGATTGGCATCCCAATGCGCAAGCCTCATCAAGCAAAAACAATCACCAACACCTGGGGTTTCCATATTTCGTTGGGACCTCGTCGGAACACATATATTACATGGAACTAGCCAAAAGTAGTTTGTACACTATTTTTTCGGAAGATTACACCTTATTCAGCAAGTCCCTTTACCATTTTACATATGTATAAAACTCCATGCAATTTATCTTGAGTTATAAAAAACTGGCACTGTAAGATTGATTCCACTGTCCTTTGTAGCAGTATTTTGCAAAATCGTTACACAATTTAGTCTTGTCGGGATTTCGGGGCAAAATGTTCATAACGGTGACGGGCCCGATTTTTTGGGGGCGGAGGGAAACCCTACCACCACCCAAAGTGTAATGGACTCGTCTAACAGGGTTGGCGATGAATCTAGAAACAAGAAAAACTATGCATATAAATCTAACGTAGGTGGAGTCCAGTTATCATTAGGACGCTGGCACTATAACAATTCTAGAAACCCCAGTGACTCTGCATGTACCTAACTGTGTCGCCCACGCAAGACGTTCCCATAATCTGATGCGTGTCTACAAGCGATTTGCTGAATAGCTAAATAGCCTATCCTCTCTAAATATTAGGGACCAACCGGAAACCGCAGCGGCCAGATATCGGGTTTCGGAACTATTCGCCTCGGCAAATAGTGTCCACGCAAACAAACCAATTATCTAAAAATACCTTAAAAAATACAATTTTGGAATTCGATGAATATCAAGATTAGTATACTAACAAATAGTTAAAAATATAACAAATGTAAGATAATTATATAAATTAATAATTTGGAGTTATAAAGAAATAAATTTAATAAACTAATTTTCTAAGACAATTTCGTGCTTACTTCTAGCAACTAGCTCCACGCTGCAATATTTACTTTAAAAAAATTAAACTATCGAATAAAATAATAAAAATAAATTGAAATTAAAGTAAATATATTAACTAAAATTAGCAGCGACTAACAGTTACTAAGTAAGTAAGTAACATATTAACAAGAGAAACCAAATTTACAAGTAAGATAAAATGAATTTATTGATATAAATATTAATAAATTAATAATTCATTCTTCTGACCATAATATCATTGCATGAAGAGTGTAGACTGTTGACGGTGGTAATGTAAACAATAAAAAATGCAGACTATAATAATTTAATAAACCAAATTGAATGCCTGAAATTACATTTTATTTGTAGAAAACGTGAAAGCTAAATACAAGTCGGTTACGGTTTTGCGAAATAAAGCAACCACTAATCGTTTTCAAAACCGAAATTAATTCGGATTTCCGATTTTCGTTTAACAACCCTAGTACTCAGATTCTTACCCGGATCCGGCAAATAGTACATCTAACTATTTGGATTTTGTACCCGGTAGAAAATGTCCAGCCGGTTGGTCCCTACTAAATATCCAATTACAGAACTTATGACATACGTCAAGTGAAGTTTACACCATCATCACATTGTGACAAATAGTTCTCATATATATAAAAATACTCAGTACTATGTATTATTATAATTTGGTATTAAAGGAGATATTCTCGTAGATAACGGCCTGGTAAGAAAAAATACATGTATACATTATATTTGCTTTACATATGAAATCCTACGTTATTTCTACCAGTATGTTAAAAAAGGTTTACCGACAAAACGGCCCCGACAAATTGTACCTGACAAAATGGCCCCGGTCAAAACGGCCCCATTTTTATTAGGCTTTTGAATTTTTATAATTTGTTTCCCCTTTTTGTTCAGACAACCCATTTCACACACGATTTCCAGGAAAGATGAAAGGGGATTTAAAAAAAAATTGGAACAAGAATTTTTTAATGTCTAATTGGGGGTTGAATAAAGTTATTGTTTTATTGCATTTCCAAGTTAAAATGTAATGGTATAGTTTGTTGTAGTATTACTACTCCACTCTTCGTTCTTCTACCATTAAATGTTTTAGATTTAGTGATGTAATTATGAATACTTGCTGCTCCTTTTTAAATTTGTTTCAGTTGATGTAAGTTTTCTTTTTTGGCCAATAGGGGATAATAAAGACAATTCATATTAAGGGGCTGTCCATAAATGACGTCCCACGCCTAAAAAGGTGGGGTGGGTGAATCACGAGTTTGATGACAGAGCTGTTCACGTGAGTGAAAGCGCGGGAGAGTGTTTCAAGATGGCTGGACTGGTGTGATTATGGTTCCACGAAGTGTAACTTCAATTTGATATTTGTGGATATAGTGTGCATATTAAAGTTATTTTGTTGACAATAATACTTCAAGGATTTATTGCAAGAAAGTTTGCGTTATGGGAGAACGCCTACAACACACATATAAAAGCTAACCAGTTACAGGGGGGGGGGTAGGGGGTCAAGCATTTGTGACGATGTGTGACGAGGGGGAGAGGGGTGTTTAAGAAATTTAATGTCACATCAAAATGCGCAAAAATAAAAGGTCCACTTAAATATTTGATTGTTTTCAATTTATTTAGTGACATTTTCAATGACACGTGTTACGATATTAGAGTGCAGTCTTACACTAGCTAAATACATAGTTAAATAACAAAAAAGTAAATTGCAACATGCTAATTTTCAATTAGAAAAAACGGATTTTAGGGGGGTCAAAGCTTTGTGACGTAATTTTGGAGGGGGGGGTCTAAGTTTTTGGGATGAAGTGTGAAGAGGGGGGAGGGGGTTAAAAATAGGCAAAAATTACGTAACTTCCTTTTGGAAGGCCCCTAATTCTAATGGGAGTCTGACCAATGTGAGGGTGGCATTTTAATTTATTTTCTTATTATAAGGGAAAAAACCTTTTAATAGGGTCTGTTTGCATGATTCTTTTTTTTGAACCAGATATATATTTAAATGTAACCAGATCATACATAGCCATCTAACCGAAATCTTTTTATTTGTTGTGAGTGATATGTATTATGAACTGTATACACATATTTAAGCACAATTAGCAAAAGAACAAAAAATAATGGTTAATTAAATTTATCTATATAATTACATTTTATTTCAATAAAAGAACCACACCTCCTTTACATTTACCTTGTTAATTCTCCGTCCATGGACAGGCCCATAAGGTCTGGGACATAGTCGTAAGCGCTGATCGCGTTGATTACCTGGCCTTAACCACCAAGACCAGATCATCGGGCGAGGTGATTTTCATGATGATGGCCTGCTGGTGGTTGGCCTAGACCGACATGACGACACAGCCGATGGCCGCGACATAGGACTGACCGTTGACCGCCATGAAGCCGACGAGTGTTTGATATTCATTAGGTTCGGCATCGGAGCCTGTATGTCATCATGACAAAAATTACACTACACTCTCTTTTGAAGAGGTGAATTGAGGAAAATATTCCGTAATTGAATTTATTTTAATTTTTTCCATTTCCTTATACTAACGGATCTTAAAATATATAAATGAAAAAAAAAGATTGGAGAGAGTGAAATCCGACGGGAATCGCCAGACTATACACCCATTGTTTACCCCATGCCTTGGGACACACGTATTGGCAAACAATGTTTACGAAGTCTCAACCATCTTTATTTGTCCGGCCACTACCGGCCATAAAGTGCTTATCGTACACTGCATCATGGTTTCTTGAAAATTACCGATCTTAGTTTTTAGTAAAAATGTAATTAAATGTATATAATATATACATATGAATAGGTTAAAAATATACAATTTGTTAAAATATGTCCCAAATGCTCACAAATTGCACATAAATACCCCAATATCCTTAAAAATTATCTCCATCCGAGGCCGTTATGCCAGGGCCCATTTGACAGGGGCCGTTTTGACCAGGGCAGTTTTGACCGGGGCCGTTTTGACAAGGGGCCATTTTGGCCTGGGCCGTTTAGATAGGGGCTGTTTTGTCGGTGCCGTTTTGTCCGGGGCCGTTTTGACGGGTCACCGTTAAAAAATTGATCAGCGTTTTATAAAAGTCTTTTAAAATTATGAACCAGTTACCTTGTCCTCCTTAAACCCGCAGGACAATGGTCTGTATACAGTCAAGCAATTCACAAGTGAGCTCCAGGAATCACATACATTAAACACGGACAAGACCCAGTTTGTCGCGACGTAAATAAATACTTAATGCACGTTTGTTTTAGCCAACTTTGCCTATTTTTTTATGTTAAAAGTTTTTTTTAAACATTTTTAGAGTTTTCTTAAAAACGAGTTTATTAATATTATTGATTGTACAATTAAAACACAAGTTTACCAAAAACCAGCTTGTTGATGATATAAAGATGTTAAAACACAAGTTTACCAAAGACCAGCTTGTTGATGATATAAAGATGTTAAAACACAAGTTTACCAAAGACCAGCTTGTAGATTATATAAAGATGTTAAAACACAAGTTTACCAAAAACCAGCTTGTTGATGATATAAAGATGTTAAAACACAAGTTTACCAAAGACCAGCTTGTTTATGATATACAGATGTTAAAACACACGTTTACCAAAGACCAGCTTGTTGATGTTATAAAGATGTTAAAACACAAGTTTACCAAAGACCAGCTTGCAGATTATATAAAGATGTTAAAACACAAGTTTACCAAAAACCAGCTTGTTGATGATATAAAGATGTTAAAACACAAGTTTACCAAAGACCAGCTTGTTTATGATATAAAGATGTTAAAACACAAGTTTACCAAAGACCAGCTTGTTTATGATATAAAGATGTTAAAACACAAGTTTACCAAAGACCAGCTTGTTGATGATATAAACATGTTCATGCCTGAAATATCCTTAAACTGCATTAGCCCAAGAAATGCGGTGCGACATTGAAGATGTGCTCTCTATGTAGCCGCATGATTGGAATGAACAATAAACAAAAATTGTGGAAATTGATAATAAATTGTATTAATTTTTAAATTCATGTTCCAATGTTTGACTAACACTAAATACGTTACTAATTTACTGACAAATAGTTCCCTGCAATAATAAAATCAAGTTGAGAATTTATTTATTTTTTAAATTAATGAAATTTCCTTGTTATCCTATAAATATGTTAAACAGTGCGCAGGCCCGTGCGATCAGCACTCTGTTGTCCAAAGCCTCGGACACTGGGAAAAAAGACTTAAAGGAAACGTCTATAGAATCACCTGAAGGCCAGGCGTGTCTGCAAAAGGTTATCCTCGCACAGTTAAAAAATATGTTTATTATATATAATGTTGTACATAATTAATTAATTGATTAACCCCGTGGTAAGTAACACCTACACCAAACAATATCTGCCCATTTATACTTGGGGCTAATAGAGCCTGTGTGTCTTACGCCTGGACTCGTACTGTAGCCACACTCTCTATCTTTTGGGCATGGCTTTAAAAATATTTGCTCAGCGTAAGGCCCGTATTCTACCCGGGCCTTTCCTGCAACTCTCAAAGCGGAGCACGAAGTCAAGAGTTGGGAAAAAGCTTCGAAGACCATGCTGCAATTAATGCCGACAGTTTAGCATCCTGTTGTCTCTGGCAAACTTTAGATAACATCCCAGTAGTAGTCATGTCCTGTCATTTCTAGCATTGTGAGGTTTGCAGTTGGGTTAGGTCATCCTCCTAACTGTGCCACTTTTGAAACTCTTGGACTACTTGTGTACTCGGGTTAAGTTTATCTAGTTCAATCTTGATACAAATAAAACTAACTAACCATATCCCTGGGACTGATCCTTTGGACAAAAGATATAATACACCTAGGTCATAAAATAAAGCCCCTTGGTAGATTATGGTGGGAATATGATTTTGATTGATTTTGATTATTTATTTCTATTTTTTTTTAAATGTGTCCGTTAAAAAATCAATAATAGTTTTAAGTGAAAAATATTGCAACATCACGTGATCTTTAAAGAATGACGTGAGCACAGATTTTCTGACCACGAATATTCTTAATCATCGAAGACGATCCTTGATGAAATGTTCTCAAAACATGTCAGCGAAATATTTTTATTTGACACATAAAACTCGTACACATGCCATTAATTTACACATGCTCGTCATCAAGCTTCCAATTACACAGAGACTAATAATGGTTTGATGTGTTCTCACCAGAACAATTTATTTTTAGTTTTAGCTTACATTATTTAAAAAATGTCAACCTAATGTTCGTGGTTTTAATCTTAGACATTGTCAACATTTTTTATTCAAGAATTGTTTTCAAATATTTTCGTACCTTTATACAAAAAAGTTTGTTTGGCTGTGAAAACTCTCGTCCATCATGAGGTATACACCTTCGTAAACATACAAAACTTTTCAAGATGTGGCACTTTTGATAAGTGTTAATTTTGGTTTTCACTGTAGTTAGTAAATTAAAAAGTGAAAGTAAACTAATTTTTGTATACCGAGTAAAAGATTTTATTTTACATTGATCACAAGCTACGGGAAAAATAATTATTAAGCTTAATTCTATCACTGTAAAGAAACAGTACAGTTTTCTTTTAAAGTTAATTTTATTAGTGTGTTGCCTCACACACACAATATCATTTATATAATTATATTATTAGAATATGAATCGTGGCAACATGGTAACAGAATCCATTTCTGAAATCGCCCAGACAATTCTGAGGACGCTTATGGAACCGAAAAATCCCTTCAAGGTAAACTGATTCACGTATAAATGTCGAGTTGAGTTTTGTGGTTATTTGATGTGACAAGTTGTGGTTATTTGATGTGACAAGTTGTGGTTATTTGATGTGACAAGTTGTGGTTATTTGATGTGACAAGTTGTGGTTATTTGATGTGACAAGTTGTGGTTATTTGATGTGACAAGTTGTGGTTATTTGATGTGACAAGTTGTGGTTATTTGATGTGACAAGTTGTGGTTATTTGATGTGACAAGTTGTGGTTATTTGATGTGACAAATTGTGGTTATTTGATATGACAAGTTGTGGTTATTTGATGTGACAAGTTGTGGTTATTTGATGTCACAAGTTGTGGTTATTTGATGTGACAAGTTGTGGTTATTTGATATGACAAGTTGTGGTTATTTGATGTGACAAGTTGACGTTATTTGATGTCACAAGTTGTGGTTGCCGGGGTTTAGTCAGCCATTGGATATTTCCTTTAATTGAGTCAGTGGTTAAAAAAACTCAAAATTTAAAATATTTGAAAGCCTTTTATTTATAACCGGACATCGCCTGGGTACATAAAAATATCTATTAGGCCAATAGTCAGGAAATATATGATTTAGTAATTAACAAAATAAATGGATTCCTTGAGTTTTATTTTTTTAAATATTAGTATTTATCCCCTTCTGAATTATCCACGAATTATCCAAAAAACATTTTAAGCTTGCTGTATGATTGTTTGGCTAAACATAGACATCAAATATGTTCAAATAAGTAAGTATAAATTTTAGTAAGATGTTTATGTTTACATTTTAAATTTATGTGATAGAAAATTATCGTTTTAAAAAATGGTAGTTCAATTCTGACTCGGTGGAAATGACCTTGGAGTGGCAGAGACTCCTAAAGACAACATCCATAGACATGAAGTCTGACGATGGCCACGCCCAGTTTCTTTTACCCGGATCTTCTTCAGGGGTCAAATTGTTTTCAAAATTGGAAACTGAGGTAGTGTAAAATATTAAGTGGTAAAAATGTATATATTTGATGAGTTATTTACATTTTTTTTTGTGTGGAAATTCTGAATGATTCTCTAGATACTAAAGCTGAGAAATCAAACGTAATAACTGGTGAGGCACTCGGTCATCTCTTTTTTTTTCGTGTGTTTGTGTCATTTCTCCTTGATCACCAGGCACTTACGACAGCACGATGGTGTGGATGAAGGAACACGCCTCAGTATATCTAAACATGACAACAGAGTTGAATTACTGAAGACGACTTTGTTCCAGCGACACCAGAAATTTGTTGTCTCTCTTATGTTTTCACCTTTTCAGATTTCTTTGTTTTCGACTTTATGTCCAATTACAAGGAAATATTTCCTTACAATACAAAGATTTTTTGTTTGTTTATTTATTCGGGTGTCTGTTATAAACAACCGTTCCCTTTAAGCTGCGTAGCTGCACGGCCGCGCAGATATCTGACTGAGACCACGCTGCAGTTTAGAATTACCGTACAAAAAATGTTAATAAGGATAATATATGTGTTTGTGCGGTGTAAAATTTAGCATACCAAAAATGAAAATGGATACTGTACAAGTGTGTACATGAGTATTTTTTAAAATCCAAACTGACCAAGGAAACTTAGAGGGAACATTGCTAACAACTATTTAAGTAACAACGACACATGCCCATTGAGTAGAGCTATAATACAAGAAAATACAACAAATCCACTCTACATCTCCACACCTTTAGTTTGAAGTCTACAAGAAGAACCCGTACGTCGGGGCCACAGACAACATCGACAGCGACATCCCCGTGGTCAAAGTCTCGCTGTTTGAAGCAAACGCCGAGAAGAGAGTCCCGAAACGTCGTTTCAGTGAGCCTGCCGATATCTTCATCGATTACAACAGTGAGTTTTCTTGTCATGTGACTTTTTTAAAGCAGATCTTGAAATTGAGCCAACTCAGTGGACTGAATGATAACAAGGAACTCGTTTTCAAATTGTTTTTATATTTCTATCCTTTTGTTAAACTTATATATTTGTATTGATCTTGTTTTAAAAAAGTAACTTTATATAATGAAGTAAGAGGTTTATTAGTCTCAGAAATGAAAAGCTCTATTCTGTGGGGCTATTTAAAAAACAAGCGGCGTATGATGTAATTTAATCATTTAAGAAGGCCGAAGCAGGAATAAAGGAATCAATCCAAGTTTTTAAGTGGTTTAAAAGACCGCAAATGCCACAGTCGGTTTATAGCACGGGTTCCTAACCAGTGGTGCATGCACCCCCAAGGGGTGCATGAACCATTCAGAGGGAAAAAAAAAGAAAAAGAGGAAGAAAAAAAGATGAAGGAAAGAAAAGAAATACTGATAATCTGAAAATTTAAACCATATGCAAGACATTACGCATTAAAGAGCGCCCATATACAACCTTTTTTAAAAAAAATTATTATTTTTTTTTACTCGTTCGCGCATCGTTCTGCACATGTCGAATATTGACGGAAGAACTTTGTCGCAAAACGGTTCGCTGTACATGTTCCTCGGAATTTCGTGTTTTAAGTCACAGTTTTCTGAAAATTATTTAATTTTGTCATCAAATACGTCAGATATATGTCTTCCGGTGATCCTCTAACTGTTTTGAGAGGATGTAAAGTTGGAATTTTTTTCCTTCACTTTCATTGCTCAGTGCGCTGCAAAGGTCTTAAAAACGTTATTTGTAAGCCATTATTCGTCATTGAAACCTAAAAGCTTGAGTTGAGCATCCAATTCCGGTCATTAAAAACATCAACTTCGTCAGTTAAAAATTTGCCTGTGACTGGTACCACTTTCCGATTGTCATCACCCCTTCAAAATCGTTAATAAATATTAAAAAAAGAGAGAGAGAGATGGAATACAAAAGCATCAGTGCATCTGTGGAAAAATCCTGTGCAATGACAACATGAAGCCTTTTAGACTCCGAGAGCACTTGGAGAAAGTCCATCCATCCAATTCCATGGACAGTGTTGAGGTCTTCAAGCAGAAGAGAGCTCGCTTCTTGACCTCAGGTACCTTTCCCAAGCTTGGATTTTCTTTGTCACATAAACCTGCACTGGAGGCATCATTCAAGGTGGCATATCTTATTGCAAAGAACAAGAAGCCCCACACCATTGGAGAACTTAGGTGAAGCCTTGTGCTCTGGAGATGGTGGAACTGATGTGTGGTCACCAGCAGCAGAGGCAGGTTGAGAAAGTTCCTTTTTTCAATGACACTATTCCAAGATTAGTGACATGGCTGCAGACATTCTGGATCAAGTCTTGTGCGAGATTAGAAGCATTCTTTTTCCATTTAGCATGCAGCTGGATGAATCCACTGATGTAGCACAATGCAGTCAGATTCTTGTATTTCTGAGATATGTTCTCAGTGGATTGCTGACGGAGCAATTTCTCTTTTGTTAACCACTCCTAGCTACTACCAAAGCTGCTGATGTGCTGCAGCTAGTCAGGGCATTCTTCACTGAAAACCAGTTTGACTGGACTTCAAGAATTTCTTAAATTTGCACAGGTGGGGCTCCCTCCAAGCTCGGTAATAAGTCAGGATTTTCAGCACTGGTAAAGAAAGAAGTTGCAGATATTGTCACTACACACTGTATCCTTCATCGTCAGGCCCTGGCATGCAAAACTCTACCTCCATCCTTGAAGTCAGTTCTTTCTACTGCAGTCCAAGTTGTAAATTTTATCCTCTCACATGCCTTGAACCACTGCCTCTTCAAGTTGTTCTGTCAGGAGGTGGTCTCTGAGCATGAAGTTCTGCTCTACCACACTCAGGTGCGCTGGTTTTCCAGGGGATAGATACTTTCTCGGTTAGTAGAACTGAGAATGGAGCTTGCCATTTATCTTGCGAGAAAAAGAGAGTGACCTTGCTGACAAGTTTGACTGTCCAAATTTCATTAATTACTTGGCATATCTGGCTGACATCTTCCCCATCTTGAATGAGTTGAACACCTCTTTCCAAGGACCTGCTGTGACTGTAATGGATGCTACTGAGAGATTGCAAGCCTTCCTTAACAAAGTGCCACTATTCCAAAGACGACTAGAAAAGTCCAACTTGGCCAACTTTCCACTCTTGGATGAAGTTGCAATATCTGGTGCAGAAGGAAGCACTGAGGGATCACTGCCTGACAAAATCAAAGGGGAAATTCCAGAGCACCTTTCAACATTGCAAAAGTCCTTTGATGGGTATTTCTGTCAAGAAATTTCTAGGAAAGACCTTTGGATTCGCAATCATTTTCTCTGTGACTTGGACAACATTGATGACAGTGACTTTGCTAAAGATGACCTGATTGATTTGAGAACCAGGTAAATACTGAGGAGTGCCTTCAGTTGCAATACCTTGATTGAATTTTGGTCCGCCCAGCTAGATTCCTACCCACAACTAGCCAAGAAGGCAGTACTGAATCTCCTTCCAATTGCCACAACCTATCTCTGTGAAGCAGGATTCTCCACACCTTTGACGATTAAAACCAAGGAAAGGAATAAGTTGAATGCAGAGGATGACATGAGAGTTGCTTTGTCCAAAACAGTCCCCAGATGTAAATCGCTGATTGATCATAAGAAGCAGCAGATCTCTCACTAAATTCCCTGTTGCCTACGGCCAAAACTATTGTGTTCCTAAAATAAACATATTTTATTATGCATTTTCTGCCAGTTTCACGAGGGGGTGCATGAACTTTTTTGGGCATCTGAAGGGGTGCATGAACTTTTTTGGGCATCTGAAGGGGTGCATGGACCCCAAAAGTTTAGGAACCACTGGTTTATAGGGTTTCGTTTGTAGCTGGTTAGATGCAAAAATTATGATGGATGCAATAATCATGATTATATACAAAATGGTATGACAGATGCAATTATCATGATTATATAAAAAAAAGTCATTAAATCACGTGATATTATTTATCTTTGTATAATTTGATGTTGTTTTTACATGAGCTATTTATGAGTTAAAACCCAGGCCACTTACAATTTCCTGAAATAAAATGTTTAAGTCAATGCCAAAATTTTAAAAATAATGAAAATAGGATATGGGCCGTCCATAAAGTACGTCACGCTATTTTTGACCACTTATAACTTCCTCTGCCCCTATCACAAACTGTAACAAATCTGGGACCCCTTCCCCTAAAGTACGTCACACTTTCCAACAAAAATTGTGTTTTAAAAGCTGTTATCGATTAATTTAAATTTAATCGTTAACTTTTGAAAAATTATCGATTAATTAATCGATAATTTCGATAAAAGCCAAAAATAGAAATTTATGACGTCATTAAACTGAACATTTCTCACGGACATTGAAAATTAAAAATATTTTGAACTAAATTTTATGACAATGTGTTGATACTTGATCGGATGTTTGTGCTGAATGTCTTTGATTGTTTGATCCTTTAAAAGAGAATTGTTTATGGCAGTGAACACAGTAAACTTTTTCACCATCTTCCACTTTGTCATCCACAGTTAGCTTAAAAACAAAATTTTTGCTCAAATTTCTAGTTATATGTTTAAATTTAACTGCGCTGATGCTGTCAGCCATTTTTTAGTTGACGACTGCCGGTCCACATATGGTAATAACATAAATTATAATATTACGCGGGAGAAGTTTGTACGTAAAAAATATATAAATTCTTATTAATTATTAATAATTAATTATTTATTAATAAAAAATGTTTAAATATAAATATTTTCTTTTATTTTAATCGAATTTTATCGATTAAAAGAATTTTAATCGATAAAAAATTTTTAACGATTAATCGAGAAATTAATCGTTAATTTCCGCAGCCCTAGTTTTTTTAAAACAAAATAATTAAAATTTAATACAAAAGTCCATGACGTCACACATAACCGGAGCCCCCTCCCCCCTGTCACAAACTGTCACACTTTCTTACACCCCTCCCCCCCCTCTGGAGCGTGACGTACTTTATGGACGACCCCAATACAGCTTGGGGACAACTTTCAGTTTTTTTTAAATTGAAATCACGCGACACAAGGGAGATAACCCTTTAGTAAATGAATTTTGACAACATATTTGATTTGTAAATGTGCAAGCGTTAAGTATTAACATAATATGTTTACTGGTCATGACGTTTTAGTCTTCCATACGAACTGGGCGACTATGTTTAACATTTCTTTGAACGCATAATTTGAACTCTAAATCTTTTTCTTTTTTTTCATTTATATATTTTAAGATCCTTTAGTATAAGGAAATGGAAAAAATTAAAATAATTCAATTACGGAATATTTTCCTCAATTCACCTGTTCAAAAGTGTAATTTTTGTCATGACGACATACAGGCTCCGATGCCGAACCTAATGAATATCAAACACTCGTCGGCTTCATGGCGGTCAAAGGTCAGTCCTATGTCGCGGCCACCGGCTGTGTCGTTATGTCGGTCAAGGCCAACCACGAGCAGGCTATCATCATGAAAATCACCTCGCCCGATGATCTGGTCTTGGTGGTTAAGGCCAGATACACCAACGCGATCAGCGCTTACGACTATGTGAGTTGTTTTTACTAGTCTTATATTAACTTGCTTTGTAAGTTTAATCGGAACCGTCCCATTATTTGTTTATAATCTTTCACGTTCTAAGTTCACGCGTTGACGCCGACCATAACCGTTCACACCCCCTACCGTCCCTGCGCCCAGGTTTTAAAACCAGGGGAGATAATTCTGTTTCAGTCTGTAAATGTCGCGTTTAAACATAATCACTACTTTTAGTTATGTCTCATATATAAGGGATTTATAGTCATAAGGTAAGCTGGCTTTGCACTTACTGTAAAATGCGTAGACTAAAAAGTAGAAAATTACTGCATTTTTAATATAAGACTGGTTTTTAAAAAGTGTTTTTAATGTTGATTATTCTTAATGCTCTCCCTTTTAAGCATGCCTTAAGGCTTAAGGTAAAGGCGGTTTTAAATTAATACGAGAGGCAAAGGAACTGCCTGGAGATACAGACTACTAAAATAACATTATCTGAAAGGAACAGCCTGGAGATAGAGGCTACTAAAATAACATTATCTGAAAGGAACTGCCTGGAGATACAGGCTACTAAAATAACATTATCTGAAAGCAACTGCCTGGAGATACAGGCTACTATAATAACATTATCTGAAAGGAACTGCCTGGAGATACAGGCTACTAAAATAACATTATCTGAAAGGAACTGCCTGGAGATACAGGCTACTAAAATAACATTATCTAAAAGGAACTGCCTGGAGATACAGGCTACTAAAATAACATTATCTGAAAGGAACTGCCTGGAGATACAGGCTACTAAAATAACATTATCTGAAAGGAACTGCCTGGAGATACAGGCTACTAAAATAACATTATCTGAAAGGAACTGCCTGGAGATACAGGCTACTAAAATAACATTATCTGAAAGGAACTGCCTGGAGATACAGGCTACTAAAATGACATTATCTGAAAGGAACTGCCTGGAGATACAGGCTACTAAAATAACATTATCTGAAAGGAACTGCCTGGAGATACAGGCTACTAAAATAACATTATCTGAAAGGAACTGCCTGGAGATACAGGCTACTAAAATAACAATATCTGAACGAATCAACTGCCTGGAGATACAGGCTACTAAAATAACATTATCTGAACGAATCAACTGCCTGGAGATACAGGCTACTAAAATAACATTATCTGAACGAATCAACTGCCTGGAGATACATGCTACTAAAATAACATTATCTGAACGAATCAACTGCCTGGAGATACAGGCTACTAAAATAACATTATCTGAACGAATCAACTGCCTAGAGATACAGGCTACTAAAATAACATTATCTGAACGAATCAACTGCCTGGAGATACAGGCTACTAAAATAACATTATCTGAACGAATCAACTGCCTGGAGATACAGGCTACTAAAATAACATTATTTGAAAGGAACTGCCTGGAGATACAGGCTACTAAAATAACATTATCTGAACGAATCAACTGCCTGAAGATACAGGCTACTAAAACAACATTATCTGAACAAATCAACTGCCTGGAGATACAGGCTACAAAGATAACATTATCTGAAATCAACTGCCTGGAGATACAGGCTACTAATATAACATTATCTGAAAGCAACTGCCTGGAGACACAGGCTACTAAAATAACATTATCTGAAAGGAACTGCCTGGAGATACAGGCTACTAAAATAACATTATCTGAAAGGAACTGCCTGGAGATACAGGCTACTAAAATAACATTATTTGAAAGGAACTGCCTGGAGATACAGTCTACTAATATAACATTATCTGAAAGGAACTGCCTGGAGATACAGGCTACTAAAATAACATTATCTGAAAGGAACTGCCTGGAGATACAGGCTACTAAAATAACATTATCTGAAAGGAACTGCCTGGAGATACAGGCTACTAAAATAACATTATCTGAAAGGAACTGCCTGGAGATACAGGCTACTTAAATAACATTATCTGAAAGCAACTGCCTGGAGATACAGGCTACTTAAATAAAATTATCAGAAAGCAACTGCCTGGAGATACAGGCTACTAAAAAAAACACTATCGAAAGGAACTGCCTGGAGATACAGGCTACTAAAATAATTTTTTCTGAAAGGAACTGCCTGGAGATACAGGCTACTAAAATAACATTATCTGAAAGCAACTGCCTGGAGATACAGGCTACTAAAATAACATTAGCTGAAAGGAACTGCCTGGAGATACAGGCTACTAAAATAACATTATTTGAAAGGAACTGCCTGGAGATACAGTCTACTAATATAACATTATCTGAAAGGAACTGCCTGGAGATACAGGCTACTAAAATAACATTATCTGAAAGGAACTGCCTGGAGATACAGGCTACTAAAATAACATTATCTGAAAGGAACTGCCTGGAGATACAGGCTACTAAAATAACATTATCTGAAATGAACTGCCTGGAGATACAGGCTACTAAAATAACATTATCTGAAAGGAACTGCCTGGAGATACAGGCTACTAAAATAATATTATCTGAAAGGAACTGCCTGGAGATACAGGCTACTAAAATAACATTATCTAAAAGGAACTGCCTGGAGATACAGGCTACTAAAATAACATTATCTGAAAGGAACTGCCTGGAGATACAGGCTACTAAAATAACATTATCTGAACGAATCAACTGCCTGGAGATACAGGCTACTAAAATAACATTATCTGAACGAATCAACTGCCTGGAGATACAGGCTACTAAAATAACATTATCTGAACGATTCAACTGCCTGGAGATACAGACTACTAAAATAACATTATCTGAACAAATCAACTGCCTGGAGATACAGGCTACTAAAATAACATTATCTGAACGCATCAACTGCCTGGAGATACAGGCTACTAAAATAACATTATCTGAACGAATCAACTGCCTGGAGATACAGGCTACTAAAATAACATTATCTAAGAGGAACTGCCTGGAGATACAGGCTACTAAAATAACATTATCTGAAAGGAACTGCCTGGAGATACAGGCTACTAAAATAACATTTTTTGAAAGGAACTGCCTGGAGATACAGGCTACTAAAATAACATTATCTGAAAGGAACTGCCTGGAGATACAGGCTACTTAAATAACATTATCTGAACGATTCAACTGCCTGGAGATACAGAATACTAAAATAACATTATCTGAACGAATCAACTGCCTGGAAATACAGACTACTAAAATAACATTATCTGAAAGCAACTGCCTGGTGATACAGGCTACTAAAATAACATTATCTGAAAGCAACTGCCTGGAGATACAGGCTACTAAAATAACATTATCTGAAAGCAACTGCCTAGAGATACAGGCTACTAAAATAACATTATCTGAAAGCAACTGCCTGGAGATACAGGCTACTAAAATAAAATTATCTGAACGCAACTGACTGGAGATACAGGCTACTAAAATAACACTATCTGAAAGGAACTGCCTGGAGATACAGGCTACTAAAATAAAATTTTCTGAAAGGAACTGCCTGGAGATACAGGCTACTAAAATAACATTATCTGAAAGGAACTGCCTGGAGATACAGGCTACTAAAATAACATTATCTGAAAGGAACTGCCTGGAGATACAGTCTACTAAAATAACATTATCTGAAAGGAACTGCCTGGAGATACAGGCTACTAAAATAACATTATCTGAAAGGAACTGCCTGGAGATACAGGCTACTAAAATAACATTATCTGAAATGAACTGCCTGGAGATACAGGCTACTAAAATAACATTATCTGAAAGGAACTGCCTGGAGATACAGGCTACTAAAATAATATTATCTGAAAGGAACTGCCTGGAGATACAGGCTACTAAAATAACATTATCTAAAAGGAACTGCCTGGAGATACAGGCTACTAAAATAACATTATCTGAAAGGAACTGCCTGGAGATACAGGCTACTAAAATAACATTATCTGAAAGGAACTGCCTGGAGATACAGGCTACTAAAATAACATTATCTGAAAGGAACTGCCTGGAGATACAGGCTACTAAAATAACATTATCTGAACGAATCAACTGCCTGGAGATACAGGCTACTAAAATAACATTATCTGAACGAATCAACTGCCTGGAGATACAGGCTACTAAAATAACATTATCTGAACGATTCAACTGCCTGGAGATACAGACTACTAAAATAACATTATCTGAACGAATCAACTGCCTGGAGATACAGACTACTAAAATAACATTATCTGAACAAATCAACTGCCTGGAGATACAGGCTACTAAAATAACATTATCTGAACGCATCAACTGCCTGGAGATACAGGCTACTAAAATAACATTATCTGAACGAATCAACTGCCTGGAGATACAGGCTACTAAAATAACATTCTCTGAACGAATCAACTGCCTGGAGATACAGGCTACTAAAATAACATTATCTGAACGAATCAACTGCCTGGAGATACAGACTACTAAAATAACATTATCTGAACAAATCAACTGCCTGGAGATACAGGCTACTAAAATAACATTATCTGAACGAATCAACTTTCTAGAGATACAGGATACTAAAATAACATTATCTGAAAGGAACTGCCTGGAGATACAGGCTACTAAAATAACATTATCTGAACGAATCAACTGCCTGGAGATATAGGCTACTAAAATAACATTATCTGAACGAATCAACTGCCTGGAGATACAGGCTACTAAAATAACATTATCTGAACGAATAAACTGCCTGGAGATACAGGCTACTAAAATAACATTATCTGAAAGAATCAACTGCCTGGAGATACAGGCTACTAAAATAACATTGTCTGAAAGGAACTGCCTGGAGATACAGGCTACTAAAATAACATTATCTGAAAGGAACTGCCTGGAGATACAGGCTACTAAAATAACATTATCTGAAAGGAACTGCCTGGAGATACAGGCTACTAAAATAACATTATCTGAACGAATCAGCTGCCTGGAGATACAAGCTACTAAAATAACATTATCTGAACGAATCAACTGCCTGGAGATAAAGGCTACTAAAATAACATTATCTGAAAGGAACTGCCTGGAGATACAGGCTACTAAAATAACATTATCTGAACGAATCAACTGCCTGGAGATACAGGCTACTAAAATAACATTATCTGATCGAATCAACTGCCTGGAGATACAGGCTACTAAAATAACATTATCTGAACGAATCAACTGCCTGGAGATACAGGCTATTAAAATATTATTATCTGAAAGGAACTGACTGGAGATACAGACTACTAAAATAACATTATCTGAAAGCAACTGCCTGGAGATACAGACTACTAAAATAACATTATCTGAAAGGAACTGCCTGGAGATACAAACTACTAAAATAACATTATCTGAAAGGAACTGCCTGGAGATACAGACTACTAAAATAACATTATCTAAAAGGAACTGGAGATACAGACTACTAAAATAACATTATCTGAAAGGAACTGCCTGGAGATACAGACTACTAAAATAACATTATCTGAAGGAATCAAATGCCTGGAGATACAGGCTACTAAAATAACATTATCTGAAAGGAACTGCCTGGAGATACAGGCTACTAAAAAAATATTATCTGAACGAATCAACTGCCTGGAGATACAGGCTACTAAAATAACATTATCTGAACGAATCAACTGCCTGGAGATACAGGCTACTAAAATAACATTATCTGAAAGGAACTGCCTGGAGATACAGACTACTAAAATAACTTATCTGAAAGCAACTGCCTGGAGATACAGGCTACTAAAATAACATTATCTGAAAGGAACTGCCTGGAGATACAGGCTACTAAAATAACATTATCTGAACGAATCAACTGCCTGGAGATACAGGCTACTAAAATAACATTATCTGAACGAATCAACTGCCTGGAGATACAGGCTACTAAAATAACATTATCTGAACGAATACAACTGCCTGGAGATACAGGCTACTAAAATAACATCTGAAAGGAACTGCCTGGAGATACAGACTACTAAAATAACATTATCTGAAAGCAACTGCCTGGAGATACAGGCTACTAAAATAACATTATCTGAAAGCAACTGCCTGGAGATACAGACTACTAAAATAACATTATCTGAAAGCAACTGCCTGGAGATACAGACTACTAAAATAACATTATCTGAAAGGAACTTTCTGGAGATACAGACTACTAAAATAACATTATCTGAAAGGAACTGCCTGGAGATACAGACTACTAAAATAACATTATCTGAATGAATCAACTGCCTGGAGATAAAGGCTACTAAAATAACATTATCTGAAAGGAACTGCTTGGAGATACAGGCTACTAAAATAACATTATCTGAACGAATCAACTGCCTGGAGATACAGGCTACTAAAATAACATTATCTGAACGAATCAACTGCCTGGAGATACAGGCTACTAAAATAAAATTATCTGAACGAATCAACTGCCTGGAGATACAGGCTATTAAAATAACATTATCTGAAAGGAACTGCCTGGAGATACAGACTACTAAAATAACATTATCTGAAAGCAACTGCCTGGAGATACAGACTACTAAAATAACATTATTTGAAAGGAACTGCCTGGAGATACAGACTACTAAAATAACATTATCTAAAAGGAACTGGAGATACAGACTACTAAAATAACATTATCTGAAAGGAACTGCCTGGAGATACAGACTACTAAAATAACATTATCTGAAGGAATCAAATGCCTGGAGATACAGGCTACTAAAATAACATTATCTGAAAGGAACTGCCTGGAGATACAGGCTACTAAAAAAATATTATCTGAACGAATCAACTGCCTGGAGATACAGGCTACTAAAATAACATTATCTGAAGGAATCAACTGCCTGGAGATACAGGCTACTAAAATAACATTATCTGAAAGGAACTGCCTGGAGATACAGACTACTAAAATAAATTATCTGAAAGCAACTGCCTGGAGATACAGGCTACTAAAATAACATTATCTGAAAGGAACTGCCTGGAGATACAGGCTACTAAAATAACATTATCTGAACGAATCAACTGCCTGGAGATACAGGCTACTAAAATAACATTATCTGAACGAATCAACTGCCTGGAGATACAGGCTACTAAAATAACATCTGAAATGAACTGCCTGGAGATACAGAATACTAAAATAACATTATCTGAAAGCAACTGCCTGGAGATACAGGCTACTAAAATAACATTATCTGAAAGCAACTGCCTGGAGATACAGACTACTAAAATAACATTATCTGAAAGCAACTGCCTGGAGATACAGACTATTAAAATAACATTATCTGAAAGGAACTTTCTGGAGATACAGACTACTAAAATAACATTATCTGAAAGGAACTGCCTGGAGATACAGACTACTAAAATAACATTATCTTAAAGGAACTGCCTGGAGATACAGACTACTAAAATAACATTATCTGAACGAATCAACTGAATCAACATCAGCGCTGTTTAGGGGCGTTTATGGTGCTACAGTCTTTATCAGCGGTGTTTAGAGGCGTTCATGGTGCTACAGTCTTTATCAGCGGTGTTTAGGGGCGTTCATGGTGCTACAGTCTTTATCAGCGGTGTTTTGGGCAATTTATGGTGCTACAGTCTTTATCAGCGGTGTTTAGAGGCGTTTATGGTGCTACAGTCTTTATCAGCGGTGTTTAGCACAATTTATGGTGCTACAGTCTTTATCAGCGGTGTTTAGGGGCGTTTATGGTGCTACAGTCTTTATCAGCGGTGTTTAGGGGCGTTTATGGTGCTACAGTCTTTATCAGCCGTGTTTAGCACAATTTATGGTGCTACAATCTTTATTAGCGGTGTTTAGAGGCGTTTATGGTGCTACAGTATTTCCACCAACTGGTTTGTTCAAGTCATTCATTTAATACATGTTCCTCCCTATCTCCGCCCAGTTACAAGATGACGAGATGCTGGAGTTGCCGTTGAAAGAAACGCCCAGCATTAACACGAGTCAACGGACCCTGACTCGGGTCAACGACCTGCTCTTCCTTCCCATGATGCCACAGGTTGGTCAAGAGAAGGTTGGGACTTTAAAAAGTTACGTCGGAATCACGTCAATGTCTAACTGATTATTCTCTTGGACGATAGACTATCTACTCAGAAAGAAAGGAAGTGAAAAAAAATAAAACTTAAACAGACACTCAGACACCGCAGCAAAATTTGAAATTTCCCGTCTGGTTCAGTTCACTCTTCACTGACTCAGTTTATGAGAGTCGCAACTGATGCACCCATATCATAGTATATCATAGTTTATTATTATTCAACTTGTCTTTAGCGTTCTTTTTTTATAGTTTCGATTTTTTAAATTAATTCTATTCGATGAAAATGTAAAGGCTTGAAAAACAAAATTCCAAAAAATAAAAAGATGCAAACAAAAACGCTTTCCAAAATTTTATTAAAACGTATCAAATAAATTTCCTTAAAAGATTTAAGGTGATTATTGTGTAATAATTACTTTTTTTAAAAAAGGGTTTTGCGCACGTGAAAAACAATGACTATGAGTTTTCCCTACGTTCATGCATCACTGTTGCAATCTTTCCTAGACATTGCGATCTTTACATGAGTTTCAAACTGAGTTTATGCGCGAGGCGTGTTTATTTGCATTGTATCTCTTTCATTATATTTATTTTATAGTTAATAGTAAATTTTCTGGTAAAAGAGTTTTAGATACATTAATGAAAAGAATACTGTTAGTTTGAATAATCGACATGATAACTATAGATTTATCAAATTTAATATAAATTTGACGATTTTTATGATATTTTTCTCTTTTTTAAAGTAATAAATGAATACCTAATGGGGAGAATATTTTTATGTTGCTTAAAGCGTTACATGTATATCATGATATTCATTATTAAAACTCGAATTTACTGATTTGGTCATTAATGTTTCAAACAAAACAATTTTGACCTACTTAAATTAATGTGTTTACAATTATTATACGTTGAGGGATAAAATCTGAAATAGACACACACACAAAAAACCATCGGAAAATGCCTTCTTCGGCAAACAAGCAGCAGTTTTCAAAAACATTCATATATCGGTTGATTACCGATTGGTTGTAGTTAGGAAACGATATCTAAATTTTTAAAAATGAATATAGCTCCATTTGGAATCGTTTGAAAACAGATCCAGATCAAGAAATCGACTCCTTTCTTCCGGATCAAGATAAGCTTCAAATTAAATCAGAGATACAGAATGACTCTAGCGCACGACAAAGAATCGGAACTCGTCTACCACAATCTGAGCATCCTCGTCACCTCCTACAAGATGAAGTGCCTGCACTTCAATGAAAAGAGTAACACGTTTCTATCTGACCAGTGTATGGTGAGTAAGTTGATGTTGCCTGGCTGTTGACCGTGTTTGATGAGTCCATGTTGCCTGGCTGTTGACCGCGTTTGATGAGTCCATGTTGCCTGGCTGTTGACCGCGTTTGATGAGTCCATGTTGCCTGGCCGTTGACCGTGTTTGATGAGTCCATGTTGCCTTGCTGTTGGCCGTGTTTCATGAGTCCATGTTGGCTGGCCGTTCACTGTGTTTGATGAGTCCATGTTGCCTGGCCGTTGACCGTGTTTGATGAGTCCATGCCAGTGGTTCTCCGTGTGTACGCGGTCGTGTTCCTGGAGATGAGTTAGATGTGAAATTGTAAAGTAAAACTGATTTCCGCTGGGCGTTGGCATGGCCCAGGACAAATGTATAGCAAAAAGGTTCCTATAAAAATAAAAGCTTGAGAATCACTGGTAAATTTTAAAACTCATGAAATTAAAAAGCGATATAAAGTAACCCTTAAAATAATTTAGCAGAGTAGAGAAATGTTGTTTTCTTTTTCGAAAACAACATTAATCTAAGAAATAAATATGTATTTGTAATATTTGAAGACTTCAGGACATTGTTCGCAAATAATACAAAAACATTATCTTTTAATGATGAACAATTTATGTAACAAATGTTTACATTCATGACATGTTTATTGTTTTAGGGCAATGCTTGTTTTATTTATATTTATGTTTTAGTAAAAGCAAAGCGGCTGGATAGCGAAGTCAATACTTCACTCACCCCATAAGCTGAAGGGCGTCTGATCTAGCCCACGTTAAAGCCACAATACAAATATTGATGAATGACTATTTGTGGCGAGAAAGATGTGTATCTTGGTTTGGCAAGTTGTCTAGGGGTGTAATATTTAAATTAATACCTTCCCGCTCACACGCATAAACTTTACTGATCTCTAGCACTCGATAATCAACAGACCAAAGGGGTGTAAAATGTAACAATAAATTTATTTATACAATTTCTACAATATTGGAAACTGGTTCCAAATGATAATAGTGGTACAACAAATTAACTGTCCCTTCTTTGGCCTGGCGTTATCATCATTAAGGCTATGCCTTGTAACCTTATGTTTATATTGTGGGGACTTAAATTCAATGGGGTCGTCGCGCCCCGCTCCTTGTGGTGGTTGGTTCTGCACGCTCCCCTGGTCAGTGTGTGCTGGTCTCCGCAGCTGTGTGCGATGAAGCGTTCAGCGTGGTATTTCTGCCCTACACACGGCTCAGTCAGGGCTGACGTGTGTAATTGGTTCTGCAGGTTCCCTCTAGCTGAATCGTTCTCTTCTTTGGGCTCGGTAGGCTGCTTCCCCTATGGTTTCAGGTGACTTCGGTGATCACGGAAGTGTGAATAACCGGCTTCTGTACGTGTAGTGTGAGTACAGGCTTCGACGTACGCAGTGTGCATTTGTCGGCGTCAGTTTACGTTAGACGTAATGCTGGTAACTGTTGAGTTGTCCTCCTCAAAGTCCTGGCGATCGGTGCAGGGATGAGGTAGGGTGGTGGATCAAAGTCGCTTGGAACAGCGGTGGGTCCAGCTCTTGGTCCTGAGTATTATCGACACTTCTTTCTGAGCGGGACTGTCGTCAGGAGTTCGCGATGACTCCGGTACTAGCTGGTGCCCAGAAGCCAGAATGGATTCTGGTCAGCAAGAATAATGTCGGCCCTTCCACTACAAGGATGGATGCAGATATAGTGGTATAAAATATGGTCACACTGTCACTGCGATCTGCTGACGTCTTGAGCGGAAAAGAGAGTGATTTCTGATTTGCGTTGGCCTTTATACCCGATGGGTAATATATTCACCCCTTTTCTGATTGGCTTTTAATTGTGACCCGTCACAAGATCCCGGTGCATACCTGATCAGCTCAGATCGTGGCATTGTTGATGGTTTTGGGTCAGACAATAGTGAGTACCTCTTTTTTCTACCCCGTTCCCGTGCGCAGATGACTTTATCTCCATAAATTTCGTCACACTATTGCTAAAAAACCTCCACTTACCTGGAGAGGAGATGGGCGCCGCCAAGGTCTACCAAGCCCCGATAACGTTCTAGTGGAAACATTAGAATCCCATACGACCACGAGGTTATGGAACACAGACACACACACACACACACACACACACACACAAAGCAAAGCCACCTCGCAGCGACCCATTTAATTTGAACAATCCAGTTCACTACCAGTGTATCAAGTTATAATTTGAACAATCCAGTTCACTACCAGTGTATCAAGTTATAATTTGAACAATCCAGTTCTCTACCAGTGTATCAAGTTATAATTTGAACAATCCAGTTTACTACCAGTGTATCAAGTTATAATTTGAACAATCCAGTTTACTACCAGTGTATCACGCATTAAATCTCTTAAAAACATACAACTGATTGTAGCACCAGAAAAGTGTCAATGACATGCTTGGATATTGTCTTCTTTTCTCTTCCTAGCTGACCATGTTTACATCGTTGTCAAAACTTCATTGCCGCTGTCTGGTGGCCGCGGCATTCACCGGGAGTTACCTCGTCATGCCGAAACTCATCGACCCTTTGGACATCGACCTGTTCCTGGAGGTCTTTGAAAACCCGTTAGCGGTAAATAAACTAGGGAGCATCAACCCCGTGACCATTCTGTTGTGCTGTCGAATTGGGGGAGAGGTGAAGAGAGAGGGGTGGAGGGAGAGGGGTGGAAGAGGTAGAGGGTTGAAAGAGAGAGGAAGAGGGGTGGAGGGAGAGGGGTGGAGGGAGAGGGGTGGAGGGAGAGGGGTGGAGGGAGAGGGGTGGAGGGAGAGGGGTGGAGGGAGAGTGGTGGAGGGAGATGGTGGACTGTGGAGGAAGAGTGGTGGAGGGAGAGGGGTGGAGGGAGAGAGGTGAAGGGAGAGGGGTGGAGGAGGTAGAGGGTCAAAAGAGAGAGGGAGAGGGTGAAACAGAGGGGTGGAGGTAGAGTTGTGGGGGAAGAGGAGTGGAGAGAGAGGAGTGGAGAGAGAGGAGTGGAGGAGGTAGAGAGGAAACTTTTCCTATAAATATAGTAGAACCTATAGTATAAATAAATCTGCATTCGTTTTTTTTTGGTAGTCCCCTGGGGGTAGCGCGGCACCCACAGTGCACCTAAGGGTAGCGCGGAACCCACAGTGCACCTAAGGGTAGCGCGGAACCCACAGTGCACCTAACTGTTGCTCAATGCTATATGCGATTGTTTTTTGTCGCAAGTTCAACCTTGCTCTCTTTACCCCCTCTCTCTCTCTCTCTTTCACTCTCTCTCTCCTGCTCTCTCTCGAAAGCTCTCTCGCTCTCTCTCTCTCTCTCTCGCGATCTCTCTCTATCTCGCGCTCTCTCTTGGCCCCTGTCTCTCTCTCACGTTCTCTCACACTTCCACGTTCGTAACCGAGGTACTACTGTACAGATTATAGATTATTTCTTTTCATCACTTTGGATCAAATGCATGTAGTAACCCGCTGTTTTTTTAATAGTTTTAAAGCAATCGGTAACGTTAATATGTTGAAGAAAATATTTTTTGTTACAAGTATCGTCTTATTTCAGGTCTCCATGGTCATTTCAATCTGGATGGTCTTCATAGCAGCTGTCTTGTATGGACGCAGACAGGACAAATATGATGAAATTAAAGTGAGAAATTTTAAAAATTAATCTATCATCATTATTATTTACGTCTGGTAGATTCGTTCCGACTTTGTGTGTGTGCTTGTTTGGTTGTTTGTCTGTCTGTTTGTTTGTGTGTGTGTGCGCGTGCCTGCCTGTCTGTCTGTTTGTCTGTCTGTTTTAGGACCATCAGAAGTAGTTTAATTTTACGTTGGCAACTTTGAGAAATTGCGGACAGACAGACAAACAGACAGGAACGAAAGCAAGTTAATAAAAACGTGGTAAAAACGCACTATGAAATCATGGTTTGTAATTAAGTTATCATCTTTGTTCTTATCATCTTTGTTCTTATCATCTCTGTTCTTATCATCTTTGTTGAAATGATCAGTTGCACCTCATTCTCCCCACACCTAGCGAGAAGTTACAGTCCTAGAGGACAACCACACTGACCACACCTATGTTTACCTGCTGTGTGTCGTCACGGGCTGGTTCGCCAGAGCTGCCACGACATCAAACGTGTTCATCACCATCAAGGGAGCCGAGGGTCGAAGTGAAACGCACGTGCTAAGAGATTACGCGCGCAGGCTCTTCCAGGTAAGGTCCAGTTTCTGACGGTGATTGGCTCTAGCTCTATAATGGGATTCTATAGAAATGGTAATAACTATACAAAAACTGGACACACGATTTTCTTTCAATTTAAACTTGAAATCTTAAAATAAAAAGGAAACTAAGCCATTTTGTTACACATTTCTTGTCACAACTCACTGAATTATAAAGGCGCCACAAAAGGGGGGGGGGTGCAGGAAGCAGCGCACAACACCGGGTAACACCAACACAACGGGTGACACCAACACAAGGGGTGACACCAACACAAGGGGTGACACCAACACAAGGGGTGACACCAACACAAGGGGTGACACCAACACAACGGGTGACACCAACACAAGGGGTGACACCAACACAAGGGGTGACACCAACACAAGGGGTGCCACCAACACAACGGGTGACACCAACACAAGGGGTGACACCAACACAAGGGGTGACACCAACACAAGGGGTGACACCAACACAAGGGGTGACACCAACACAACGGGTGACACCAACACAAGGGGTGACACCAACACAAGGGGTGACACCAACACAAGGGGTGACACCAACACAAGGGGTGACACCAACACAAGGGGTGACACCAACACAAGGGGTGCCACCAACACAAGGGGTGACACCAACACAACGGGTGACACCAACACAAGGGGTGACACCAACACAACGGGTGACACCAACACAAGGGGTGACACCATCACAAGGGGTGACACCAACACAAGGGGTGACACCAACACAAGGGGTGACACCAACACAAGGGGTGACACCAACACAAGGGGTGACACCAACATAAGGGGTGCCACCAACACAAGGGGTGACACCAACACAACGGGTGACACCAACACAACGGGTGACACCAACACAACGGGTGACACCAACACAAGGGGTGACACCATCACAAGGGGTGACACCAACACAAGGGGTGACACCAACACAAGGGGTGACACCAACACAGGGGGTGACACCAACACAAGGGGTGACACCACACAACGGGTGACACCAACACAGGGTATGAATCCAACACAAGGGGTGACACCAACACAAGGGGTGACACCACACAACGGGTGACACCAACACAGGGGGTGACACCAAAACAAGGGGTGACACCAACACAATGGGTGACACCAACACAGGGGGTGACACCAACACAAGGGGTGACACCAACACAACGGGTGACACCACACAACGGGTGACACCAACACAAGGGGTGACACCAACACAGGGGGTGACACCAACACAAGGGGTGACACCAACACAAGGGGTGACACCAACACAAGGGGTGACACCAACACAAGGGGTGACACCAACACAAGGGGTGACACCAACACAGGGGGTGACACCAACACAAGGGATGACACCAACACAACGGGTGACACCACACAACGGTGACACCATCACAAGGGGTGACACCAACACAGGGGGTGACACCAACACAAGGGGTGACACCAACACAAGGGGTGACACCAACACAAGGGATGACACCAACACAAGGGGTGACACCAACACAGGGGGTGACACCAACACAAGGGGTGACACCAACACAACGGGTGACACCACACAACGGTTGACACCAACACAAGGGGTGATAACAACACAAGGGGTAATACCAACAAAAGGGGTGACACCAACACAAGGGGTGACACCAACACAAGGGGTGACACCAACACAGGGGGTGACACCAACACAAGGGGTGACACTAACACAACGGGTGACACCACACAACGGGTGACACCACACAACGGATGACACCACACAACGGGTGACACCACACAACGGGTGACACCAACACAAGGGGTGACACCAACACAAGGGGTGACACCAACACAAGGGGTGACACCAACACAAGGGGTGACACCAACACAAGGGGTGACACCAACACAAGGGGTGACACCAACACAAGGGGTGACACCAACACAACGGGTGACACCAACACAACGGGTGACACCAACACAAGGGGTGACACCAACACAAGGGGTGACACCAAAACAAGGGGTGACACCAACACAAGGGGTGACACCAACACAAGGGGTGACACCAACACAAGGGGTGACACCAACACAAGGGGTGACACCAACACAAGGGGTGACACCAACACAAGGGGTGACACCAACACAAGGGGTGACACCAACACAACGGGTGACACCAACACAAGGGGTGACACCAACACAAGGGGTGACACCAACACAACGGGTGACACCAACACAAGGGGTGACACCAACACAAGCGGTGACACCAACACAAGGGGTGACACCAACACAAGGGGTGACACCAACACAAGGGGTGACACCAACACAAGGGGTGACACCAACACAAGGGGTGACACCAACACAAGGGGTGACACCAACACAACGGGTGACACCAACACAACGGGTGACACCAACACAAGGGGTGACACCAACACAACGGGGGACACCAACGTGTAAAATTATATATGTTCCCGTTCATTGGCACTGGCAGAATCGCAGGAGGTCTGTTGGGCTGACACCATGACCTACTGCACTGGGTGACACCATACACTACCGCACTGGGTGACACCATAAATTACCGCACTGGGTGACAACATGACCTACCGCACTGGGTGACACCATGGCACTCCGCTCTGGGTGACAACATGGTCTACCGCACTGGGTGACAACATGAACTACCGCACTGGGTGACACCATAAACTACCGCACTGGGTGACACCATAAACTACCGCACTTGGTGACACCATGAACTACCGCACTGGGTGACACCAACCCTATTGCAGCCTCAGCATTGAAATTAACTATATTGCATCTTTTTATTAATTTGTCATTATTAGCATTGCTGTTTTAAAATTAAATTTTTGGGAATTGCAAAATAATGTCTATAGGGGTCAAATCATGTCACAAAAATATTGTTTATAATAATTTACAAACTGAAGCCCATTGTCTCAAGGCAGGTGCAGAAAATTGGTTTGTCCTGACCACAGCAGAAGATCTGGGTGAGATTGAATACGTTACAGTGTGGACAGACTTTTCAGGTGCTCAGCCTTCATGGTGTGTACTTAGAGAAAATAATTATTTCAGAAAACGTTATCCGGTCATACTTTTAGTAGGTTTATTATATGTCTGTTCATTTGTCCGCGTGATTATTTTTATTTTTTCTTTAGTTTATTTCAGTTAGTGTGTGTGTGGGTGTGTGAATATATGTGTGTGTGTGTCTGTCTGTCTGTGTGTCTGTGTTTAATATTTTATTTCGTTTGTTTATATGTGTCCTTGTTTTTAAAATGACCGCCTTTATTTAAATCGCTTTTAATTAAGCTTATAACTTTGTTGAAGTTCCTTGGCTATCATTATTGATAACACATTGTTTCCCTGGCAACATGTTAGAGCATTGGTAAGATTTGATTATCTCCCACTTAAGGTTTTACATTTCTGGACCTGCTTTTAACTTGTTCTTGCCATCTTATGAGAATACATTGCTGCTTTTACGAAATAAGACATTTTTGGGGGGGGGGTAGGGGCCAGGGTGTTTGTTTACAGTGATAAAACCAAACCATATCCATTTGAGTCTCCTAGCTGCAGCGTGATTCAAAATATACACTTGACGACTTTCACTATAGGTAAGTCAAACGGAAGCTTTGCGAACGCAATACGGTATTGGCATGGCTAAAAACATTTTAAGCTAACTTTCTACTAACATGGTTAAAATTTAGTTAATCAAATAAATCTTAAATCTATTTCATTTGAAACCAATTTTTCCTTCAGGTTTTTAAATTCTGTGTTCGTTCAAAACATGCACACCTCCGAATCATGGTACTGCCAGTACAACAGTTGGTTCAGTGTGGAGTATGGCTGCAAGAAACTGGTGGCGGAACTTCCAGCAATCAAGGTGTGAGTCTCGGTCGTACTGAAAGTTTGAATTGTTGTAGATTGTTCCAATAATGGTAATTCAAATCAATTTGAATGTTTATTATTCTAGCACGCGTTGATAACAAAAAAACTTTTTAAAACTATATTTCATTTTCGTCTTTTAATTTTAAGTGTATGCTGACTGTTGACATATGTCATGTCATCTGGCACACCGTATGCTGACTGTTGACATATGTCATGTGATCTGGAACACTTTATGCTGACTGTTGACATATGTCATGTGATCTGGAACACTTTATGCTTACTATTGACATATGTCATGTGATATGGTACACTGTATGCTGACTGTTCACATTTGTCATGTGATATGGTACACTGTATGCTGACTGTTCACATTTGTCATGAGATCTGGTACACTGTATGCTGACTGTTGACATATGTCATGTGATCTGGTACTCTGTATGCCGACTAGTGATATCTTTCAGATGCCTCATTTATTGATCTCAGCTACTAAATTATTGCAAATAAATTCACCATTTTGGTGGATATGATATTTAAGAAAGAAACCACATCCCATGTGTGTGTATTAGTGTGTGTGTGTATATATAAGTTCTTGTGTGTGTTTGTATTAATGTGTGTTTTCTTTTGTATGTAGTGTATGTGTCTAAGTGTGTGTGTCTCTTTGTGTGTGTGTATGTGGGGCGAGTGGGTTGCTCGAATTATGTAGTCATTATTTCATTTCTTGTAGTTCTCTGATAAATGAAAGTAACGTTGCTATTAAAGTAAGCTGTAAAGTTTATCTATAATATCAATTTTCCAGGAAATCGAGTTTGCAAAAACAAAGACGCTACAGTTTTTGAACAGAAGTAAAGATGATATTCGCAATGAGCACCTTTGGTTTGGGATGTTAGTTAAGACAAGCTACAACACTTTCACTAGGGTAAGACCAAACATTTTTGTATTAGCTCTTATTACCTATCATGGCCTCGTCTCTGTCTTGATTATAGGTCCGTCGCTTGGCGGTGGCACTAAGCTTGATGCGGTTCCTCGTTATATTCAACCCCATGTTGTACATTTCAGGTCGGTCGCTTGGTGACGGCACTAACAATGCTGCAGTTTCTCATGATACTAAACCTCATGTTTCATGTTTCAGGTCCGTCGCTTGGTGACGGCACTAACAATGCTGCAGTTGCTCATGATACTAAACCTCATGTTTCATGTTTCAGGTCCGTCGCTTGGTGACGGCACTAACCATGCTGCAGTTGCTCATGATACTAAACCTCATGTTTCATGTTTCAGGTCCGTCGCTTGGTGACGGCACTAACCATGCTGCAGTTGCTCATGATACTAAACCTCATGTTTCATGTCCGTCGCTTGGTGACGGCACTAACAATGCTGCAGTTCCTCATGATATTAAACCTGATGTTTCATGTTTCAGGTCCGTCGCTTGGTGACGGCACTAACCATGCTGCAGTTCCTCATGATACTAAACCTCATGTTTTTTGGGATCGCTGACATCGACAACGCCGAACAGTTTCTGGACCTGTTTGGTCAGAGAATCCACGTCACCAGCATTATCATTGGGGTGGAGTCTTCCTTTGTTATGACAGTAGTGGGTCTGATTTTAACATTTCTTTTCAATAAGTAAGTCTTCCTTGGCTCATATACTCCCATAAGTCTTGAAATTTCACATTTGTGTGCGGTACTTCCGTGCTTTGTGGGTAGATGCGCTCTGAAGGATGACTATTTCACATACTAGGTAGGGTGGGGGGTAGGTTCGTAAGGGGTGGGAAATTTACCAAATGTTTTCCATTTTAACAATTTAGATCTAATAATTATCTTTTTTTTAAATGAGTACAATATACATGCAGTACAAGGTAGGGGTAAAACGTCAGAATTGCCGTAGAAAATCTTTGAATTTTGCATAACAAATTGTCTCGTCGACAAAAGAAATCAATAAAATAAATAATAAATATAAAACGTCTCAATTAAGGCTACGCACTGTCTAGACAAAGTTTCAAGAATTTGTATTTGGTTTTATTATGACAAATTCTACCTTCAATTAAAGGGCTTCTTGGGGCAGTAAACAAACAACTATAATCGGCTACTTAAATGTTGGGTTTTTATTTATTTTATTTTTTCCTACTTACTGCCAAAGAATATTACCTGATATTTTTACATACACTTGTTCAAAATTGCCACAATTTAATCCTTTGCCGAATATTAGCGCTCTTAGTTGAAATATAGAGACCACTCACACTCCCCCTCTAACTGAGAAAATTAAATAAAACATTATTTGAAAATTGAAAAACATGATTTTGCTGACAGTAACCAGTTAATATATAGTGCGTTTTTATTTTGTAATAAAGGCGAGTCAATATTCATTATTCCAAACATTTATCCTGTTAAAATATTTTGTATGATTTATAAATTTAAAAGAAAAATTCATTAAAAAGTATATTTTTGAGATAAAAATCACCAAAATAAATAATAAGAAAAATCATGTATCACCTTACTCTGGAATCTTTCCAGTTCATTTCCAGTTTAAAAAAAACAAAAAAACCAAATTTACGATTAAATTATCTTATTGAATATTTTAAAGTTAAGAACTTCAGTTTAATTAACTATAGGTCACTTTTATTACAAGTGCTTTTCACAGCAGCATCGCACATTATTATTTTGTAAAGAAAGAATACCATTATTGTCGGACGTTATATTTAACTTGAAAGCTTCCAATTTCCGTTCAATTAATTTCATTCATCTGCTCAGTATCGCCCACAAGCCCACGAGTAAAAAGAAAGAACTCTCCGAGGAGGAGATAGAATATTTGCATACCCTCAAGGACAGAGAAGAGTACAAGGCAAAGTTCGCCAGGGTCTCAACAGGGGACAGCGATGACCCCAATGGAGATGATTATGACCAGGACGAAAATGAGGCTGAGGACGAGGCTGGCTCGTTGGACAACGGCGATCGGCCGAGAGCCCAGAGTGTCAGGCCGAGAATCAGCCTCGTAGACCCTCCCAGGAGGCAGCGAAATTTTAGTCGAAACGCGACTGAAGGTAGCACAGATATAAGTGATTTAGATGTTTGAATTTTAGAGACATGAAAGGGGGGTGGGATACACAGTAACCCCTCCCGTTATAAACGAAAAAGGTTCTCAGTATTTTAGTATAACGAAACCTGAGTATATCTGAGTAAATCTAAATGGTTGACATACAAAACAGCCCCGACATAACGGCCCCTGTCAAAACGGTCTTGGACTAATAGACGAACTAATAGTCAAAAATACAATCAACTATTCTATTAGTATTTTTACTTACCGATTCAGTGTCAGGTTCAGTTCACAAGAAACAATAGTAATGACATCACAAGAAATAATTTAATAACAGTTACTCGATATGGTACCAAGTGACGGTTGTTTGTTGAGAAGAAATAATATAATAACATAACAAGAAATAATATAATAACATAACAAGAAATAATATAATAACATAACAAGAAATAAAATAATATAATAACATAACAAGAAATAATATAATAACATAACAAAAAATAATATAATAACATAACAAGAAATAATATAATAACATAACAAGAAATAAGGGGCCGTCCATAAATAACGTCACGCACCTAGGGGGGGAGGGGGGTCACACTTGTGTGACGTTGCGTGACGAGGGGGAGGGAGGGGGGTTGAAGAAATGTGACGTCACATCAAAAGGGTAACTTTAAATAAAACATCCACTGAAATATTTGGTCGCTTACAATTTATTTAATGACTTATTTTCTTCTTTTTTTTAAAAAAAATCAGTGCTTCTCAATGTGCTGGTCGGTAGGCCATCAGACGCTGGTTGGCGTATGCAATCAAGACACGAAAATTAAATATAATTATAATCCTTAAGTTTGAGAATCCACAAGATAACATATGAAATTGTTACACTGCGTCGTTTGATGTTGACATCAAAGCATTTGTGATCTAACCGCAGCTCCGTTTGGTTCTCTCATGCCCGTTACCACAAAATATACAATTTTATGTATGCGTTACAGACTCTAGGTCCTGCTCATGTGACTCGGGGATTTGGGGGAGCGTCTTTAGCACACCCACGAAAATGCTACTGGTGTGTTTTACAAGCATGACAAGTGTCTAAAAATGATTTGAATATGATTATGTGTAGATATTTTAAGTCAAAACGACACGGAATATCCTTTTTCTTTAAAAGGGGAGGGGGGGAGGGAATCTATTTGATAGAATTAAAAACGTTTTAAGTTTGATATAATTGTTCGATGGTTTTTGATAAAACGCCCCTGGCCATTCTAGTCTTCTAGATCAGTGCTTCTCAAAGTGGTGGTCCGCGGACCGATGCCAACCACTGCCGGTCCGCAGATGTTCTCAAAAAAAGGACAGAAAAAAATGTCAGTGCAGGGAAAATAGTGCACAGGTCCCTGGTACAATGGAAAAAATTCCTGCTGGTCCGCAATACTAAAAAGTATGAGAAGCACTGTTCTAGATATAATGGTAAATGAGCCCATTTAAAATTAGTCAAGTATTCATTAACTTTATTGAATGCATCAAATTCTTGACATTGCAATTCGAGAGGAGCACAAAACAACTTTTCTTCTTAGCTCAGTTTTTAAGGCATTAATTTTAAATATCACAGAAATGATACGTGATAAAGACAAGTCATGTGGATTAAGATTATTGTCACTCGTGTCAATATAAATGAAAGTATGGTAGATTTAGGTGTCTTCATATAGTGCGTAGGTAAGAAATCTACATAGTTGTCAAATTTTTAAAAAATGCATTTTTCTGGAAGGAACCTGTTTAAATAATGGGCATATGTTCCAAGCGTACACGTACACATGACGTATTTTAATATATCTAGCGGATTGTAGTGGATGTTATATGTCCCAAATGAGTCTGCATTACCCCCAAGAATTCCCTTTTTTGACCCCAGTTCAGGTTATTTACCTCTGTTCGCCGACCTCTTTCTTACGGGATGCCCGTCAGTCAATTGAGGGATTTAAAAAAAATACATTTTAAAAATGTTATTTTTAAATAATTTTTTTTTCTAAACAAAGACGTTAACCGTGATGATCAATAGTCAATGTTTAATTTGTATTCATTAAAATAAAATATAAGCTAAGGATGTTAACACAGTTCGTTTTCTGAAGGCCGGTTAAACGTTTTTAAAAATGATTCACGCGGGTTACGATATTACAATTTAGATCTTCACTAAATAAATAATAAATACTTAAATGACAATAAAAGTGAATTGAAATATACTTATTTTCAAATAGTAAATAAAGTTGTTTTTTTTTGTTTCTTTGTTATTATTTTTTTGTGTTATTTTTTTTTGGGGGGGGGGTCAAAGATTTGTGACGTATTTTTAGAGGGGGGGTCTAAGTTTTTGTGACGTCGCGTGACGAGGGGGGGGGTCAAAAATCGGCAAAAATCGCGTGACGTCATTTATGGACGGCCCCTAATATAATAACATAACAAGAAATAATATAATAACATAACAAGAAATAATATAATAACATAACAAGAAATAATATAATAACATAACAAGAAATAATTTTACAATTTGACCACTTTTATTTAAGAGTGAAAAAGTTTACAAAAGGTTAAAATGCAAAAAAATGTAAATTTTGTGTTAGAAAATGTAAACCCTTTTTTCTGGGGCCGTTTTTTCCGAGGCCGTTATGTCGGGGCTGCTTGTCGGGCCGTTTTGACGGGTCACGAATCTAAATAGCGGGTATGTGGTGCAGGAGGGGGACGTAATCCCCTTTTATTGAGTGTTACATTTGTAATCCCTTAAATCGGTATTTAACTGCGTTGATCGCTCCCACTTAATTCGTTACCCTCCACACCAGTTTTTTAAGTGTTCTTAAGTGTTTTATTTAATTTTCTTTCACAGCTTTATTGCCAATGTAAACAGATTATATTTGAACTATTTGTATTTTACTTGAAGGCGATTAGCGATTAGTATTTCTATTTGTTTCATTTTGGTTTGACTCATCATACATGGAGGTAGGATTTCCGTGCTTTAAAACAGTAGAATCTTTACGGTCAACTATCTCAGTCCTTCCCTCTCCCCCTTCAATATAACGTTCTTAATTCATCCTCTAATTTTCTCTCTCCCTCCTCTGTTTTCTTACTGCTGTTCCTAATTTTTCTCTCTTTCTTTTCTTTTCCCACCCTCCACTACCTCCCTATTGTTACCTTCATGTGCATCTCTATCCGCCCATCCTTTTCTATTTTGTAAAACAATGTCCTTCCTACTCTCCCTTTCATCGATTTCTGTTGCAATGTTTTCCTTCAAATGAACGTCATCTTTCTCACCCCAGAAATAATCAGTCATTAATCTGGATTCCGCTCAGATATAACCAGTCATTACTCTGAATCCCCCTCAGATATAACCAGTCATTACTCTGAATCCCCCTCAGATATAACCAGTCATTACTCTGGATTCCGCTCAGATATAACCAGTCATTATTCGGAAGACGTTGTGCTTGACATGCAGGAGCTCGGAGTGCTGCCTGAAGATGATGCGGGTTCGAGCAACTCATTCATGTAGGAATCATTACTTTCCGTCAAGTGAATTTCCGGTTTTGTTTTGTTTATTTTTTATAGAAGTTTTTTTAAGAAAGAAAGAAAAGAAAACCAAACAACAAAAAACAAAAACAAAGAAAACGAAACAAAAGAGACCAAAACAATAGAAACAAAACAAAGAAAACGAAACAAAAGAGACCAAAACAATAGAAACAAAACAAGACACAAAGTTGTATTTTAATAACTTGTGAATTTCTATTTCCGACGGCCTCGTACAGGTTGCCCTGGTGGTTCATCTACATCACGTGGGTCTTCCTGGCGGCCGTGAACCTCTTCCTGGCCTACTACATCATGTTGTACGGCCTGAGCCTGGGCTACGAGCTGAGCGTCGACTGGGCCATGGCCTTCTTCACGGCCTTCTTCGTCAACGTCCTGGTCATCCAGCCGGTCAAGGTCGTTCTCGTCGTGTTCGTGCTCGTGCTCATTTGGAAGCAGAGATACACGCTGAAGGAGACGGCACCACTGGGAAAGCTGAGTGAGTCCGAGTGTGTTCACAGGGCGGCGTGTACTGAAAGCTGAATGAGTCCGAGTGTGTTCACTGGGCGGCGTGTACTGAAAGCTGAGTGAGTCCGAGTGTGTTCACTGGCCGGCGTGTAATGAAACCTGAGTGAGTCCGAGTGTGTTCACTGGGCGGCGTGTACTGAAAGCTGAGTGAGTCCGAGTGTGTTCACTGGCCGGCGTGCACTGAAAGCTGAGTGAGTCCGAGTGTGTTCACTGGGCGGCGTGTACTGAAAGCTGAGTGAGTCCGAGTGTGTTCACAGGGCAGCGTGTACTGAAAGCTGAGTGAGTCCGAGTGTGTTCACTGGGCGGCGTGTACTGAAAGCTGAGTGAGTCCGAGTGTGTTCACAGGGCAGCGCGTACTGAAAGCTGAGTGAGTCCGAGTGTGTTCACAGGGCAGCGTGTACTGAAAGCTGAGTGAGTCCGAGTGTGTTCACAGGGCAGCGTGTACTGAAAGCTGAGTGAGTCCGAGTGTGTTCACAGGGCAGCGTGTACTGAAAGCTGAGTGAGTCCGAGTGTGTTCACTGGGCGGCGTGTACTGAAAGCTGAGTGAGTCCGAGTGTGTTCACAGGGCAGCGTGTACTGAAAGCTGAGTGAGTGCGAGTGTGTTCACTGGGCGGCGTGTACTGAAAGCTGAGTGAGTCCGAGTGTGCTCACAGAGAGGCGTGTACTGAAATGAATAAATGAACACGTTTCAATAAGAAATTTAGACACCGTATAACAATGTTATGCCGTTACACGCTCTATAGAAAGTATAGACAACAGGCGATTAGACGTTATAATATAGAGAGAAAACCCAAATTTCACGTATGTTTAAATAAAAGGAGCAAAGAGGAGCTTATACTTTATATTTCGAACTGATTTTCCAACTATTTTTATTGGGTTTTTTAAAATTAAATAAAACTTTGACAATTAGGTTTTGTAGACTCAACATTGTAGCTGTGCAAATATTTAGTGCAAACTTAAGTTGTACATTGTTCTTAGCCTACGTCCACGATCTACAAGTCATTCTTGAGTCACAGAATGCCATGTTTGCTGACGATTTGGTTATATGGAGTTCGGGAAAAGACGTCGCAACACTGCAGAACCGGCTGCAGGACGATCTGACTCGGATCAAAGTTTACGCCAACCGGTTGCGCCTAGTGGTCAATACGGAGAAAACGGTCCATTCCATTTTTACAAAAAGACGGAATGCCTTGAAGCACGAGATTATGCTTCAGATATGCGGGAAGAGGTTGAATTGGGATTGGAGTCTAACGTACTTGGGAATGAAGTTGAACTAGAAAGCCCAACTCCATAACCATGTGGATGAATTGTGCGCCAAAGCCATAGCTAAACTGTCTCTGGGGAAGAAGTTTGCGAGCACGAGTTGGGATGCGGACGCAAGGCTGGCTACTGAGAGCTCTCTTTCTCGGTAGTGTGAGGGGGGCTATTGACTACAGCCGTACGGCTCTAGAAGGACTGGACCGAATACAGAACGAAGCTCTACGTTTTGTATGCGGGGCGTTACGTACTACACCCACAGCCGCCGTAGAACTTATGTCAAACGTAGAACCCCTTGCGATAAGGCGAGAAAAGTGATCATGACCCCGTTGGAGCGATAACGTAGGTTGGAGCATGACGAACCCTGCTTCCAATGACAAGATAGGTGGGTAAAGCAGGCACGACTGAAGAGACCATCCTTTATGGATACGGTCCACGAACTTCTTCTTCTTCTACATATTCTTTTGGCCTTAGACTTAATCTATTGAGCCCTTGGCTAATACCTGGGCAACCTGCTTCATCTGTTGAGCAGTGCAATATAACATTGTCTTCACGTGGGACTCTTTTGCCTCCCTAACCTCCCCGGCTATGTCTAGCGTGGTACACGAAGTTAACAGGTGTAGTACTTTTTCAAAGGCTTGGCTGCAATTACGGCAGTTCGAGTCCCTGTTAAAATATGAGTTAGTTGGGCAGTGCTCTTTTCGCATTTCAGTAACTAAACTCTGGTGTTTGTGACTCAAACTACACCACTGGTCTGATTGACTTGACCTTAACATGTTAGCACAACCTGACAGTCGTCTTGTCAGCCTTGTTCCTGAAGTGGTCCATTAGCCAGGTCTCTGCTCCGAGATAAGTGACTGTGACGTATGGTAGGGGCTGGGCAGCCCCGGTTTTTGCCAAGGAGTCTGCTTTCTCATTGACGTCAACATTCACGTGGCTCGGGATCCACTGCACTGTTACCCTACCTCCGAGTCTTTCGAGCTTACCCACGTCATCTAAGATGTCAACCAAGAGTCACAAAACACTACCGTGTCAAAACCTACTGGATCCGACCCCTGCAGTTTCTGGTGCACACTTTCCAGGGCCCTGTGTATAGCTTCAAGCTCCGCATCGTAATTCGATGCCATGTTCCCACAGGGTCCCGAAATTTCCTCGTTTGGTGGCCCACCTTTTTGTTATAGGATGAGCGCACCATATCCTGCAGTTCATTCTCTCAAATTGGCAGATCCATCCGTGAACACTTTTACTTGGGTTCCCGTGAAACCTTCAATTGTTTCAACGGTAGCCACTTTCTGTACATATTCAGGGCTGCGTTTCGTCACTTCAGTGTCAGCCAAAAGCAAAAGCATTTCGGGACGTTTAGCCTCCCTATAGGGCGGTTTAAATGGGACGTTTTTAGTTTGCATTCTGTTTTCTAGTGGTTTGACGGCCCTTTCAAGTTCCATTATTTGTTGCATAATTGAGGACCGCTTCAACCGCCCACGTCCGTCCCAGTTATTTTGCATTTGGTAGCAGGGTTCTTGGGTGTCTAGCCTGCGATACCTTTCTGTAGCAGGGTTCTCGGGTGTCTAGCCTGCGATACCTTTCTGTAGCAGGGTTCTCCGGTGTCTAGCCTGCGAATAACTTTCTGTAGCAGTGTTCACGGGTGTCTAGCCTGCGATACCTTTCTGTAGCAGGGTTCTCAGGTGTCTAGCCTGCGATACCTTTCTGTAGCAGGGTTCTCGGGTGTCTAGCCCGCGATACATTTCTGTAGCAGGGTTCTCGGGTGTCTAGCCTGCGATACCTTTCTGTAGCAGGGTTCTCGGGTGTCTAGCCTGCGATACCTTTCTGCAGTGGTCCACGAACTAGAAGACTCAGCCCTCATTCCCAAGAACAGGGAACGGATGCAACTGTTCACCGCATGGGGGCCACATGAAAGCTTCGACTTGCCTGAACTACGTCTGACTTTGGCAAATACGGTGGTGAAAAAGGCCAGCCTTGTCGAGTTACAGCGAAACGAGGCTCTGAAAACAATCAAGGCTTATGGCGACAGCGTGGTAAAAGTCTGCACGGACGGCTCACGTTTCAAGGAGGGCAGAAGTGAATTCGGAGTACTAATTCTATACCCCCAACCTGGACCTGACAGTACCGAACTGTCAGGACCGTGCGGATCTGCATACAGTAGTCACGACGATCTGCAGAGGGTTTGAAGGCAGTGCGCCGACGTCTAGCAAAGAGAAAGGTTTTCCCGACCGTCGTAGTCTTCACCGACTCACGGTTTTCGCTCGAGACTATGGGTCGATCCTCTCTTAAGGCAAAAACGGTCAGTGTCATTTTGGATAAAGTAGGGGAAATCCTAGCAAGAGGCGGAAAAGTAATCCTTCAGTATATCACGGGGCACAGTGGAGAGCCGCATTCAGACAGGGTCGATAAACTAGCAAAAGATGGGTCAGCCCAGCCCCAACACGACCACCCGATGGCCCAGCTGGGCATCTGGAAGCACGGTCAGAAAAGTATACTAATACATGCCGCGACCGAGCAAGAGTGACCCCTGGTGGGAAATTGGACGTAGCAATCAGACGCACATAACACCAATGATAACTGAACATTTTGAGCTACGAAGCTACCTGTACCAGCTTAACACTAGAAGGGAACTAGCCTGCCGTTTTTGTGGCCACCTGGACGAGACGGTGACCCACGTGCTTGGCGAGTGCCCCGAACTGTGCGGGGATTATGAAGGATAAGTTCCGTTACCTGCGGAGAAGTACCTTTATGGCGATGCCCGCTTGATGAGGCACGCCTGTGATATAATGAAGAAGGTCCTAAGAGTCTAACGACTCGATCTCAAAAGAGAATGAATATTCATTAGTACAAACTTTAAATTCTGAGTGTGTGTTTTCAATCTTCTGGTTTTGAAAATATCCTTAGCTTATATCCCATTTAAAAAATTTAAAAATGTATGTAGAGTCTTTATACTACAGTAATAATAAATTTCTGGAAAATTTAGATAATATAGTTCTGTATATAAAATAGTTAATATTGGCGTATCTACTGCCCGCAAAAACAATTTGAACACAAATAATTTAGCCCAGTGAGCGATTTCCTTAACGTTTGTTAAATCTTGATTCATTTCAATGTCATGTGAGTTTAACTTTCATGATGTGAGTTTAACTTTCATGATGTGAGTTTAACTTTCATGTCATTGATCTTTAGAAGGGCAGCTTTACATAATCCGTGATTTGGTTAAATAACAAAAATACATTCTCTGTGATGTTATCTCTCTTTATCTATCTTCTCTCTCTCTTTCTCTCTCTCTCTCTTTCTCTCTCTCTCTCTCTCTCTCTCTCTCTCTCTCTCTCTCTCTCTCTCTGTCTCTCTCTCTATTTCTCTCTGTATGTGTGTCTCTCTCTTTTACTTACTCTCCTTTTTTAATGGTAATCAAAACAACTGATTAAGGAGATGAACGACTTTTGGATCTGCGTTGCAATCTTCAATCATTTTGTTACTGTTGATCTGCGTTGCAATCTTCAATCATTTTGTTACTGTTTTACTTTTCCGATAAAAGATCTCTTCACACTTTCAATTCATGTTTACATCAATTCTTCACTGACTAGCACACTCCATTAAATAACGCATCTTTCCTCTTGGTAGGGTTTGTTGCCAACAAGCCATGAAACAGAGTTGGACAGCGATAACCAAACAAACTCGTATTTCTGAGTTTTTGCCAATATTTTCAGACGAGAGCCTAAGGCTAGTTCACCAGAAGAACATCCTGAGAATGAAATACGGTCAGTTGATGCCCAAGATGGTCTACACGGCGCCTCTGAATGTCAATGAAGTTCAGGACGTAATGGACAGACTTAGAGTGGAGGGCGCGGCCAGGGAAGTAAGTCGGATGTTCAATTATTTCACTGGATGGGTCTAGTCGGATGTTCAACTATTTCACTGAATGGGTCTATTGTAAAATATTCAAAGTCTAAACCTGTGAGGTTGTTGTTGTTTTTTTTGTATGACACTTTATCATTTTATGATATGGTTAATTCTGATGATACCTTCGGACTTTTAAAATTATAAGCTGAATGAATTAACGTGACTAGCAGTTGAAAATTAATACAATTTTAAGAGATTTATTAATGAGTTCCGCTCAAGAGAAAATAAATTGTCAAAAAGCTAATACGTCAAAAAATTTCGGTATAAAGAGAATTTCGTTAAAACCATTTAGGGTGGAGAAAAACGTTTTTAAAGAAGCTATCCATGGCCCACATAATTACCAGTTTGATAATGACTTAGATTGTCTAATAAAAGTTTGTCGTAAAATCTATATTTTTTTACTTCCGTTTATCCCAAAGGGAAATCGTGAAGATTTCTCAAGATGAAATCATATGACCTGGTGTTATTATGTGATTGATATATGTATTTAAACCATGTATGCATGAAATCAATGATATATTAAATTATGTCAGTTTAATATCTATCGAAACCATTGATTTTCCTATTTCAAAAAAATAATAATATTTGAAACATTTGTGGTTTAAAAAAACTTTTCCAATGAGTTTTTTTTTCACTGCGGTCGGTTTCAACAGCACAATTATTCGTCAACAGTAACGGTCGGTTTCAACAGCACAATTATTCGTCAACAGTAACGGTCGGTTTCAACAGCACAATTATTCGTCAACAGTAACGGTCGGTTTCAACAGCACAATTATTCGTCAACAGTAACGGTCGGTTTCAACAGCACAATTATTCGTCAACAGTAACGGTCGGTTTCAACAGCACAATTATTCGTCAACAGTAACGGTCGGTTTCAACAGCACAATTATTCGTCAACAGTAACGGTCGGTTTCAACAGCACAATTATTCGTCAACAGTAACGGTCGGTTTCAACAGCACAATTATTCGTCAACAGTAACGGTCGGTTTCAACAGCACAATTATTCGTCACCAGTATTGACATTTCTTTTAAATGTATGACTTTAAAGTTTTTATTCATTTATTTTTTCAAGGACTCTGTCTCTATCTGCATAGTTTTTTAACCACTTGTTTTAATTACTATTATGGCTTCAAGCTTCAAAACTTTGTCATCACAGATGATGAGAGATCTGGTGCTCTACGTCGTCTACATGGTGTGTGTGCTTTTGGTGGTGTACGGCCACCTTGACATTAATGTTCAATATCTTCAAGTCAAGTACATTAAAAATGTCTATCTGGGCATCAGACATCCTGTAGATAAGGTAAACAAATATTACAACTGAATAACTAATTTTTTTTGTCTTCCATCATTCTTAAGAGCTTTAATTAATTAAAAAGTTTTCCTCCAAAACTAAATAGGGTCAAATGGTAATCGGAATTTCTCCCACTGAATTGGAAACTACAAGAGATTTTAATAACATTAAGCAAGAGAATCTACTATTTTTTAAAGAAAAGTTTAAAAAATTAGATACACAACTTTGTTGTCCACAATGGCATTTTTTTTAAATGTACATTTCTGCAAAAAAATGTGTTTAATCCTTCTATCATTGTAGTGTTCAATAAAATGTATTATAATAACAATACATTCTATTTTTAACGTATAGAAATATCTGATATGTTAGTAAACACATTTTAATGATCTAGCACACACATGCATTATGTTATATAGTGCATATACTTATTTATGTTATAATGCATACATGTATAGAAGTAAAAAAAATTAATTTGATAGTAAATCCATTAATAATGTTTTAGTAAACACATTTAATAGCACAAGCATGTATATTATCATTCACATATTTGTTAGTATACATATCCATAATGTTGACCTATTGGTCCTTAACATGAGCTGCTGTGACTCAATAAACCTAACTGATATCTTTTCACAGAATGATCTAGGGGGCGATTTACTTAAACAGGTGAGTTTGTTCTCATAATTAAAAAGTGTCTTCTTCCCCTTTCTCAAACTTTAACAAGAAGAAAATATTTTAATTATTTTATTTTTTTAAAATCACACTTTAAAACACAGCAACTTAATATAAGAGTGGATAGGCTCATAATTTTTAAAAAAATAATAGCAGTTTTTTATTATAATATTTGAGCAACAATTATGGACTGTTACATATGTCCCAAGATTGTTACATATCTCCAAAGATTGTTACATATCCCCAAAGATTGTTACATATATCCAAAGATTGTTACATATCTCCAAAGATTGTTAAATATCTCCAAAGAGTGTTACATATCTCAAAAGATGTTACATATCTCCAAAGATTGTTACATATCTCCAAAGATTGTTTCATATCTCCAGAGATTGTTACATATCTCCAAAGATTGTTACATATCTCCAAAGATTGTTACATATCTCCAAAGATTGTTTCATATCTCCAGAGATTGTTACATATCTCCAAAGATTGTTACATAATATCTCCAAAGATTGTTACATATCTCCAAAGATTGTTTCATATCTCCAGAGATTGTTACATATCTCCAAAGATTGTTACATAATATCTCCAGAGATTGTTACATATCTCCAAAGATTGTTACATATCTCCAAAGATTGTTACATATCTCCAAAGATTGTTTCATATCTCCAGAGATTGTTACATATCTCCAAAGATTGTTACATAATATCTCCAAAGATTGTTACATATCTCCAAAGATTGTTACATATCTCCAAAGATTGTTACATATCTCCAAAGATTGTTACATATCTCCAAAGATTGGGCACAATTCAATGTATATCATGCATATTAATATCTTCTTGGTTGCACTTTTACTGAATATATGTTAATTCTTCAATGAAAAACAATTTATTTTGAAATTTCAACTTTAATGTATATGTTTAAAATTTTTAAAAAGTGTTAATATATTTAATATATAGGTAAAAACTGCTCAAGACATGTGGGAATATCTAGACGAAGTCCTGATTTACAACCTTTCTCCTGATGAAAAGGGTTTCAATTTGCCAACAGACACTTATTTACTTGGTCCAGCTCGAATCCGACAGGTCAGGGTTAAACAAGAATCTGGTGAGTATGATAAGAGAAATTTGGTCCCAAAAAAGAAAAAATTATGAATGTAGCAAAAGTACGTTGTGTTAAAACTCATGGCTACAGCCCCCGCGTGGCCCAAATATAGGAAAAAAGGTGCGCAGTTGTGTTGAAAATAGACTGACTGATCAAAAAGTAATAATTAATAGACAGATTTTTCGTGGTAGATCAATCATAGTTAGATCTTCGTGGGTATGCCAGGAATGGATATGCCACTAGTAGAATTGGACAATACACAAGTAATTTCTGTCCAACATACAAAGTTTTAAAGTTGGAGTGTTTACAACAAAGGTATGATTCGTGTTAAAAATATACTGAAAATAATTAGAAGTGTAAAGTTTATTTCAAAAGATAGTGTGAAAAAACAGAAAAATAGCTTTAAAATTAAAAAAATGAATTTAAAAAACCCCGTAAAAAAACAAATTGTTGACTATAAATCCTTTATGTACGAGACATAACTTAAAGAATGTTCATTATAATACGCAGCGCAAGACAATCCAAAAATACAAATTTGTAGTTATGTGTCGTAAAACATGTTTAATATAATGCGCACCTATCAGGAATATGTTTATAAAAAGTATTGTAAATAAAATAGGCACCTTATTGCGCGACAGGAAAGGTTGTTCAATATAATACGCACCACGACACTATAGCAAAAAAAAATTTGGAAGTGTCTACTGGTAGTCGAGTACCAATAGCAGGTCCCTGTGGCTGCGGCTATTTGTAGTCAGTTATTTATAGCATCCAATAGGATTAAAGGAACACTTAATAGCTACTGATATAAACTTTTAAAATTCACCAAATGTTCCGAACTTCCTTGGTCTCATGATTGAGAGTTGGACTGGTGAATTGAATGTTGAAGAACAGGCATGGGTTGAGCCTAATTTTTTTTTCTTTTCTTAAAAAATTTGGTTTCAATGATCTATAATTTTTAATTATGAGGTTAGGTTGAGTGATTAGAGTACGCTAAACCTGGGACTAAAACAAATGAAATAAATTTAAAATTCGTATAATTACGATTAAATTAGATCTTTTAGTTTTAGAGTCAGGGTTAGGGTTAGTTGTTTATTTTTTACATTAGAATAGAAAAACAAATATAAGGACTAAAACTGATGAAATCAATTTAAAATTCTTATAATTACGATTAAATTAGATCTTTTAGCTTTAGGGTCAGGGTTAGGGTTAGTTGTCTATTTTTTTACATTAAAATAGAAAAACAAATATAGGGACTAAAACTAATTAAATCAATTGAACATTCTTAAAATTACAATTAAATTGGAGCTTTTAGTTTTAGGGTCAGGGTTAGGTTTAATTGCCCCCTTTTTTTTTACATTAAAACATTACATCAGACTTGGAGTATCACCTAGTAGTAGTTTTATTAACAATTAATAATAGCGAACTACCAATAGCCGACAACCGGAAATGGCTTTTGGTAGTCGAGTACCAATAGCTCTCTAGAAGCTATTCTTAGTCAACTACCAATAGCAACAGCCAAAATTTAACATGATACATAGAGATAAAAAAAATAATCTAAAAATTCAATAATTTAATTACGGTATATGCGATCGATCTGAAATTTTGATACATCATTTTTATCATCGGCACGAGTTTGTTTGCAAAATTTCAACTCGCTAGCTTACGTGGAAGCGGGTCAAAAATCGATCCAAACTTTTTTCGGCACCGACCGCCCGCCTGCCTCAAGCAAGCAAGCAGACACCACGAGTTAATATAAAGGATTTTTTAACAAATGATTGATGGCATTGGAAATCGTGTTAAAGAAAATTTTAAAGACCATGTAAAATGTATGTATTTTATTTTTAAAAATAAACAACTCACATACCGATGCAACTGTTACTTCTAATACCGATAGGCTGCCCAGACCTTTCAGAGGCTATGAGAAAGATTTATGGTATGAAGTTCTGTAGCTACTCCATCGATGAAGGTGTTGAGGAGACGAAGAGTTTTGATGGTTCGTGGAAAAATCCAGTTTTAGAAGACTCTGAGGAACAGGAGGATGGTTTGTTTGTATACTGTTCGGCCAAAGCCTTGAAAACAGCAACATTTAAAGGTAGAATGTATTACTTAAATACGAAGAAGTCAAACTTTATTCCATTTTACCTTTGAAATACATTTCCGTCTACTTACAAGCCTGAAAATTTGGAGAAAAATTACCGAGTGAAAAGTTTTTCAGTATACTCTTTGAGGACTATACGAGTCCATATATTTTTAAAGCATGCTAATTTTTTATTATAGATCTTACAATGAGTTAAATATTATAAAAAGCTTTCGGGTGATATAAGTTTTACGGCTGTATCCAAGGTAGATTTTTTATTAACAAAGTGACATAGATTTGCGTATCTTTTTTTAAAAAAAAATAATTATGTCTTATGTAATTAATCTTAAGCACTGTTACTTTATTTTTGTTTGATTTTCATGATTAAAAATAATTTCTTTTTAAAAATAACTCCTTAGCATCATTGTCAGGTCTCGATGTTATAGGAATTGTTGCCTTGCTCTCCGCTTTCAACACGTACACATAAAATGACACGATGATAGAACTTCCAATGTTTATTCACTGTACAAAAACCCTGGGCGATCGCCATCAAGCCCCAACACTTATAACTTTATACAATACTGATTCAATAGTAACACTCTGCAGTACTCGACAGTCTCCATGTATAGTGGGACGCGGTGGTCGAGTGGCAGCGCGCTCGACTGGCGTACCGATGGTCACGGGTTCGAATCCATGTCAAGGCAAGGATTTGTTCCCGGGGCCTAGGGCGTCCCTGAGTCACCCAACTCCGAATGGGTACATAACACTAGTTAGGCGGCTGGGTAATGCGTGGAACCCACAAAGCTGTGAACGCTGCTTCACTTGCCAACAGATCATCTGTCATGATCTGTGGACGTAATTATCTTCTGCATAGAAGGAGCGTCTGTATAGAAGAGATAATCAGGCTCTAACACCACTCAGTACACAAACTCGACATACTCTAATGCCCTCGGTCCGACCCGACCGCTCCCTGGGCTCTGTCCAAGTCTCAACGACTCCTGCCATGAGAGAACGGAGCTGCGGTTACATCACAAATGCTTTGATGTCAACATCAAACGACGCTGTCTCGCCCGACAGGTCTGAACTGGCTCACCTGGTCTCTCCCTGACCCTGGCGTGTCCCCTGCCCACACACGCATGTGTCAAACAGTTCACTAAACATCATATTCGTGACTAGTGTTCACTCCAGTCACCAAGCATTCAGTCACAGTGATTCTCATACCCCTGACAATCACTACACAGAGATTATTGGTTTTTCAATGTCATGGCCCACATGATCATCCAAAAACTATATCGACATACTCACTACGTCACTACGGTTGTTGTCACCCGTGCGGTCACTCGTGGTGTCACCCCCTCCAGAATTACCCGATAGACCTTCTCCGAGTCTGCCAGTACAAATAACGGGAACATACAGAATTGTACGTTTTGGTGTCACCCCTTGTGATGTTGTTCGCCGGTGTGGTCCGCACCACCCTTTGTGACGCCTTTAATATAAATAATGTATAATATAAAAACGCGCCAGCAAATATCTGTTGAGACTTATACTCTTACTAAGACTCATACTAAGACGTAGTTTAGTCAATTTCCAGGCAACCACTATTGATCCTACATGTGGAAGAAAATCAGAAGCCCCGAGCCTAGTGCTCTTCATGGGTCTTCCTGGAAGACCCTCCCAGCTATCTGGCCCCCTCCCCCAGAAAAGGACGTGACAGCTGGGAAAACCCCCCCGGAGCGGTCGCTTCTGAAGCGGCCACCTGGGCATCTAAGACAGAAAGTCGAGGATGCCTCCCACTAAGTTGACCTCACAAGGAGGGGTGGAATTGCCTTACTACGACCCGCTACCACTTCGGCGCCACCCCGGCAAAGCATACGAGTCTCAATGGTTAGGATCGCCGCAATGCGGGGGATCATCAATGACCTACCTAGGGTGCAACCCCCACTGGAAGGTTTCCTCAGAGCTGGCGTCCGCTGCGTCGTTCTTCGTGGTACCTTTTGCTAATCCGTGCTGGCGCTCCTGGCCCTAAACCGGCACCGCTCAATAGCGTTGCTAGTAAAATTGAGGGGGACGAAACGGTCGCTTCGGATTTACCCGACCCTCAACGGGTACTTTGGTTTTCATCATCGACAATGCATTTAAGATGCTTTGTCTAAGATCCGTACAGCGACTGTAATCATATGTGACTAGCACCTAACACCTAACATATCGGACTTTGGCATTGCCTGCCGGGAGTTGTTGGTTTCAGGCCGCCGAGTCGCGGTCAGGTCCGTGCCCCACGACCTTACTCATCCGCCGAGCCCCGTAGAGGCCACCCCCTTTCGACGGCAACCACTAACCGATTCCTCCATTACAGGCCACCATGGGACGTACTCGGGAGGCGGCTACGTGGCCATAATGTCCAGGGACAACTTGGACGTGTCCAGAGCACTTCTGACCAACCTCAGTCTTTCTGAGTGGATCGACCCGTACACAAGGTCAGAGGTCATTTTCTTTGTCTTGCTTCTCTTAATTTTAAAAGGAAACATGTAAGTGAAAACTCTTTAAATGTGGGATTTAAGTGTTTAGCAATATTATTTTTTCTATCACAACACAAGCTGCGCTGGTCTGAAGTTGACCAAACTTGTTTCACAGATGTATCTTTGTAGAGTTTAACCTTTACAACCCAAGCTCTGACCTGTTCATCCATGTCATGTTGGCCTTCGAGTTTGACGTCATGGGCGGAGTCTTTCCCCTTTACCACGTGTCGACCGGAAGATTTTACTTGGACAACACCAGAAAGGAACAGTGGCTTCAAATAGTGGAGGTAAATTTAGTCTCTTCAGTGTCCGAACCACTTAAATTGAAAGGAAATCTTCTTTACATGTGCGTGAGGCTATCACGTGACAAGGTCTTAACCATTATTGTGTGTGTATTGTGTAGCTACATGTACGTGAGGCTATCACGAGACAAGTCTTAACCATTATTGTGTGTGTATTGTGTAACTACTATGTACGGGAGGCTATCACGTGACAAGTCTTAACCATTATTGTGTATTATGTAACTACTATGTATATTTTAACTTTGAAAACAGAAAACTAAACAGCTAACATTGTGCAGTTTAAACTATTTATGGAAATCAGATCATGTGAAATCAGCAATGGCATGTGAAAACAAATTATACTATAATGTATTAGTTTTACAAAGAATCTTAGAATTCTCCAATCTTTGCAAAATGTTTAACTTTTATGATTAATCAAAGTATATTTGTTATGTTCTGTTAAACTATTTTTAGGAAATATATTAGGAAATACATTTGTATCTATTGATCTCTTCACAAAAAGGTAGAAACGTCTGTGTTAAGTATAACGTGATCAGCAATAGCTTATTTCCTAACAAGAGTCACGTCTAAGGGGCCGTCCATAAATGACGTCACGGGGGGGGGGAGGGGGGTCACACTTTTGTGACGATGCGTGACGAGGGGAGGGAGGGGGTTGAAGAAATGTGACGTCACATCAAAAGGGTAACTTTAAATAAAATTTCCACTGAAATATTTGGTCGCTTACAATTTATTTAATGACTTTTTTTAAAATAATTTTTTTAAAAATCAGTGCTTCTCAATGTGCCAGTCGGTAGGCCATCAGACGCTGGTTGGCGTAAGCTATCAAGACACGAAAATTAAATCTAATTATAATCCTTAAGTTTGAGAACCCACAAGATCACGTATGAAATTGTTACACTGCGTCGTTTGATGTTGACATCAAAGCATTTGTGATGTAACCGCAGCTCCGTTTGGTTCTCTCATGGCAGGAGTCGTTGAAATATGTTTGACCGTTACCCCAAAATATACACGTTTATGTGTGCGTTATCCCCCCACCAAAACCCCCAGACTCTAGGTCCTGCTCACATGACTCGGGGATTTGGGGGAGCGTCATTAGCCACCCCCCCCCCGAAAATGCTACTGGTGAGTTTTACAAACTTGGCAAGTGTCTAAAAATGATCTGAATAGGATTATGTGTAGATATTTTAAGTCAAAACGACACGGAATATCATTTTTCTTTAAAAGGGGAGGGGGGAGGGAATCTATTTGATAGAATTAAAAACGTATTAAGTTGGATATAATTGTTCGATTGGTTTTTGATAAAACGCCCCTGGCCATTCTAGTCTTCTAGATCAGTGCTTCTCAAAGTGGTGGTCCGCGGACCGGTGCCGGTCCGTGGGCCATCCGCTGCCGGTCCGCAGATGTTCTCAAAAAAAGGACAGGAAAAAATTGTCAGTGCAGGGAGAAAAGTGCACCGGTCCCTGGTGCAATGGAAATACTTCCTGCCGGTCCGCCATCATAAAAAGTGTGAGAAGCACTGTTCTAGATATAATGGTAAATGAGCCTATTTAAAATTAGTCAAGTATTCATTAACTTTATTTAATGCATCAAATTCTTGACATCGCAATTCGAGAGGAGCACAAAACAAATTTTCTTCGTAGCTCAGTTTTTAAGGCATTAATTTTAAATATCACAGAAAGGATACGTGATACAGACAAGTCATGTGGATTAAGATTATTGTCACTCGTGTCAATATAAATGAAAGTAGGGTGGATTTAGGTGTCTTCGTATATTACGTAGGTAAGAAATCTACATCGTTGTCAAATTTTAAAAAAATGCATTTTCTGGAAGGAACCGGTTCAATAATGGGCATATGTTCCAAGAGTACACGTACACATGATGTATTTTAATATATCTAGTGGATTGTAGTGGATGTTATATGTCCAAAATGAGTCTGCATTACCCCCAAGAATTCCCTTTTTGATCCCAGATGAGGTTATTTACCTCTGTTCGCCGACCTCTTTCTTACGGGATGCCCGTTAGTCAATTGAGAGATTTTTTAAAAAAATACATTTTAAAAATGTTTTTTCTAAACAAAGACGTTAACCGTGATGATTAATAGTCAATATTTAATTTGTATGCATTAAAATGAAATATAATCTAAGGATGTAAACACAGTTCGTTTTCTGAAGGCCGGTTAAACGTTTTTAAAAAATGCTTCACGCGGGTTACGATATTACAATGTAGATCTTCACTAAGTAAGTAATAAATACATGTACTTAAATGACAATAAAAGTTATTTGAAGAAAACTTATTTTCAAATAGAAATAAAGTATTTTTTTTTGTTTTTGTTTTTGTATTTTTTTTGGGGGGGGGTCAAAGATTTGTGACGTATTTTTAGACGTAAGTTTTTGTGACGACGCGTGACGAGGGGGGGGGGAAGGGTAAAAAGTTGGCAAAATCGCGTGACGTTATTTATGGACGGCCCCTAAGTCTCCATTAGTAGATGTATATTAAGCCTGATTGCAGTCTCACGCACATTTTGTTCGCTGAGTCTCCATTATAGATCTCTACTACTCTTCTCAGGGACTCACTGCCATATGTGTTGTCTTTTATACGATTGTTGAGATATATGAGATTTACATGGATGGCGTCCAGGTCTATTTTCAGAGCTTCTGGAACTGGCTTGAGGTAATTCAGTTAATGCCAGCAATGCTTGTCTGGAGGTAATTTAGATTTTGTCTGTATTATAAGGGGTTTGGGTAATTTACTTAATACTAGCGTTCAGTGGCGGATTTAGGTTTGTCTGCGTGGGGGGGGGGCAGGAGAATTTCCAGGGGCGCCGCAATTTTTTTTATTCAATCACTTAGTACAAATATTTCTAGGAGCTGAAATTGAAATGAAATTCATTTGTTTAAATTGCTCGTTCTGCAATGAAGATTAGAAATTTGATATGAGATTCACTCTTATTGCTATATTTTATGTTGAAAAAAAACAAAACATTTCTGCTCACTTGAGATTTACTTTATAAGTTTTCATCTTAAGAGACTGTTGCATTCTCAAATATGAAATCTAAGGTGTGTTGTTTATGTTACATACATTTTCAGAGTTGCCCTGTGGCAACTTGCTAGACAAAAGAAACATCTAGTCTTACGTAGATTTGGTTAATCAATTGAATTTATGAAAATGGTAGTTAATTTGGGAGCTGTTATTTGTGACAAAATCTAAATTTTTAATAATCCTTTGTGTTCACTTTCAATTGCTGAATATCGTAGCAGACTTTAACGTAGAAAACTCAGCATAATAAGTTCATAGCCCAAAGACTATAAACTTATTATGTTTTGATAATGAGGTAGAGTTTGATTCAAGTTTTTATATGCCTCCAATAGTTTGTTGTACCATCTGCAAGATGACCCATCAGTTTGTTCAGCTTGACATAAATAGCAGTGACAGTAACTCAAACAAATAACTAAGTGTTAAATAATAAATGCTGCGTTGATCATTCAAAATACATTATTTAATATTCTTTTTGTTTACATCAAACCATTGCAATGAATCTCTTCAATATACAAACAATTGCTTTATATTCAGGTCACAAATGAAAACAAAATATAATGTATTTTAACAAATGATAATAATTAATAAAAGTCCTAAATAATTAAAGAAATCATTTATCATATACATAATATATGCATATATCATATGTAAGATAAAAAGATGACAGTATATTATGAACTTAGTTGCAAAGAGAACAACTTATTTTTAAATCCTTTATATTAACTCGTGGTGTCTGCTTGCTTGCGCCCTTGTCGCCAAAACTTTGGATCGATTTTTAACCCACTTGCTCGTAAGCTAGCGAGCTGAATTTAGCAGGCAGTTTCGTGCCGATGATAAAAACGGTGTAGTTGGATCATCGGATCATCAGCCATTTTATCTCTATTAAGTTCGCCTGCCATAATTTTCTTTTTTGCAATTCGTTTTTCTTTAAATTCTGTTTTAACATCCAATTTGGAACAATTTTCGGTAATAAATGATTTGACATCTACAATTCAGAATTTCAAAAGCTTCATCGATTCTCATTCAAACAAACTTATTTCTTCTAAAATTGATCAATTGTTTTGCAAAGGCGTTGCAGGTAGTTTGATAACATGAAGATAACTTTTGTACAAATCGTATCAGAAAAACAAAAGAATATTTTGTTATTAAAACAGATTTTCCCATAGCTTCTGCTCTGACACTTCATTTATATTCTGTTGATTCCCCTGAATCAAGTGTGCCTAGAATAGCAAAGAATGATTCAACAACTGAATGAACTGCATGCTTAACACTTGCACATCTTGTATCAGCAAGTCGTTTCAGAGTAACTTCTGTTGATTCATATTGAGATTTCTGGTGTTCTTTAAGAGTATGTAGACGTGGTAAACTAGACGTAAGGAATGCATACAACTTTTCAGCTGTGCCGAAAAACAACTGTACATCAGTGTTTACAGACATTGCTTCGATAGTAACCAAATTCAAAACACGGGCACAACAATTGGGTGACAGTTTCTTATTTGTGTTTGAAGGGCACTCTTAATTCCAGAGTATGCATGTCCTCGACAGAGTGTGAAATCAATGTTTCGCTTTTGTAGTTCCGTTAAAATCTTCTCAGCAAATGCGGCAGCTTTTTAAAAATTTATTTACTTAAGTCCCATAACCGGTGGTCGTAGGGGGTCCTAATGTTTCCATTAGAACTTACTAGGGGCGGGGCTTGGTAAACCTAGGTGGGCGCCCCCTCTCCCTTCCAGGTCAGTGGAGGATTTTCTTAGCGTTAATCACTCCATTTTTATTGTGGCTTTAACGTGGGCTAGATCCCACTCCCCATCAGCTTGTGAGGCGAGCGCACTATTGACTTCACTACCCAACCGCTGTTTACTAAAGTATAAAAGGCTATAAATTATAAATCTTTCCACAACATGTCCTGATTTTAAAAAAATTAACTTAAATAAACTGACATCTGATCAATTCTAGATATATTAATGGTTGAATCAATAATTAAATAAAATAATTGTGCAGACTTAACTTCCTTATCAATTGTCGCCGATAATTCAGATGCGAGATTTAAACCAGATATTACAGTTTCATCATTTGAGATACGATATTTAGCAAGTAGTTTGATTTTGATTAGAAGTTTCGTGTTTAGCAATCTTTTTTTTCTGCTCTAGTGACACCTTTTTAGTGTTCATCGAGGGCGTCTTTAGGGGGCGCCATTTTAGACCCAACAGGGGCGCCATTTTAGACCCAACAGGGGCGTGGGGGGGCAAGCCGACCCCCCCTGCCCTATAGCTAAATCCGCCACTGCTAGCGTTACATGTCTGGAGGTAGTTAAGATTATGTCTGTACTAAATGGCTTGAGGAAATTAAGTGTACCCCTTAAATACAATATCATTTATCATTGTTACTCATTATACAAAGCTAGTTTCAGCTAAATATTGCTTTTTGCATAATCTTTATGGAGAATTTTAGTACTTTAAGTAAATATTATCTGAATTGATATTTAAAGGATCTATATTTTTTAATGTACTTTCAGATATTTATGCTACTTGTCAGTTATGCCTCGGGTTTGTTGTACTTGCTTCGTTTGCTGGCGTACATGGATGTCATGAACAGGTTCAATATATTTGGTCATGGACGCTTCATTGACTTCCAAACTGTGTTTTATAGAAATTTTGAGTTCAGTATTTGCATGGGATTCCTCGGAGCTCTGTCTATATTCAAAATGCTCAAAGTTGTAACGTAAGTCTGCATAGCATATAGATGATTTAATATCATTTTAACAAAAAAATTACTATAAATAACATTGTATTAAAAACGTTTTAAAAGTAATATTTCAACATTTAAAACAACGTGTGAAAATATTCTGAAAACCGTATTTTACTTACCCCATAGGTTCAACCCTTTTCTGATGATCTTTCTCAAGACGTTTGAGATCACCAAGAAAAGTTTCTTTGGCTTCTTGTTGATGTCCATCATTCTGATATTTGGGTTGACCTTCAGCGGTCTGGTAATATTCGTGCAACATCTTCGTGGCTTCATGTCCCTGGATCGCAGCTTTTTCAGCCTAATATTTTTCATCCTCGGAGAATCTTTCATTGACAATCTCGGGGACGCGCCTAGTATCCTTGCGCAGATCTTCTTTTTTATCACCTTTCTAGTTACGCAGTACTTTATTTTGAATTTCTTCGTGTCCATTTTGAGTGAAGGTTTCGGCCTTGCAATGTGTGTGGACTACAAGCAAGAGCGGGCCACAATCAGGTACCTGATGGACACATTTTTGTTGTTGATTGGAATTGTGCCAAGAAGGGCAGATAATAATTGAAGTAAAAAAAAGGGGGAGAGGGGTAATAAAATATGTTACTGCAGGACACGCTAGATTAATTTATTTTTTGAAAATAGAAAAATTCTATATTCAATATTCACATATTTGTTTACATTATTCAATATTGAATTATACCTAAAAATAAATGTGTTTCTTTAAAGTTGTTAAATTTGAACTCTGTTTGACAAAGAAAATTGCAGGACGAAATCTGGTCAGAATGAAATGAAGAGTTCTGGTTTGTACACATATTGTACCAGTAGTTTTTTTTTGGGGGGGGGGTGTGTTTTTTTTTAAAGCTACGTGTTGAATTGTCTATTTAATAAAATATGTCAACAATAGTTATAATGATTTGTGTTTTTTTCTATTTCATTGTTAATATACTCATTCTAAGGCAATTTTTTGCTTAAAATTTAAAACTGTAAACCTTTAATTTGCACAATATCAATAAGAATGCTTGCATCAATTAATTCAATTCCAGAGTAAATGATATGTTAACTTTTAGTTCACTAGATTTATAAAAATTTATTTAATATCATAATTTAGTTAATAATTCCTTAAAAAGTATGTTATGCCTAATTTTTAGATTTTAATATTATAGCTTCAATACTCGTTTCATGATATTGTGATATACATGTATATAAAATGAAATATCATGCCAAAAAACTGTTTGTACCTTCAATACATAATAAAACATATGAGTGCATCAGTTTGATCGGACCTTTCACCACATGTTTGTACCTTTAATACATAATAAAACATATGAGTGCATCAGTTTGATCGGACCTTTGAACACATGGTTCATGGGAGGCCACATGACAAGTCACAAGCTGAAGATTCAGGGACAACTCCTTGTTATAGCGTCATTAAAATGGAGGGACGTAAACCCCCTCTCAGATCCACTCAGTGATATTTTTGCTATGAACATATATATGTTCAGACCTGATTATAGTTCACTTATCGTCAGTTCTTTTTGTACGTTCTTGAAGTAAAAACAACATTCTTAATAATAATTTTAAAAAGCTCATGTACAAAGTTGAGGAAGTAGTTGTTTTTTTTTCTCCCAAAATGAAACTACATTTATTTAAGTCCTGCTTGAAAAAACCAAAAACACACCCAAAAAAATATTTTTAAAAATCATGTCATTTCTGAGCCCCTCATCTTCTGATCGCTTGATATCTTGATATTGTGCTGACTGCAAGGGGAGCACGCAAGTGCTACTCATTTATTCCAAATGTGATCAATGCTCCCCTTATAGAACTCTAACTAAAATAAAAATCTGAAAAGTTTTTTTTTCGTAAGATTTTTAATTTATCATTTTTGGTGTCCAGCTTCATTAAAGCCACGATAACTATGGGCATGATTTTTAAATATCAAACTAAATGGATGAATTCTGATAAAAGATGACTTTTTTTAGTCATCAAATGTGACATACTTTTAGAGAGACAGAGATTTGTTACAAAATGTGACCAATGTGGATGGGGGATATATATGTATATAAATATATATATATTAGGGCTGTAAAAGATTAATTCAAATTTAATAGTTAACTTCTGAAAAATTAAAGATTAATTAATCGTTAATTTTGATGAAAGCCAAAAATTGAGATTTATGGTGTCATAGGTAACATTTATTAAAATACTTGTCAAAAATAACACTGGAATGTTTTCTTTATATGACATCTTTTAACCAACAACGCAAACAGACAAGTGTATTGACATTATTTGGTTCAAGTGATGAGCGGGTCTTATTGACAATATAAGAGCCGAGCTGAACAATCGTTCACATAGCTTTAGATTATCTCAGATGAAGTTTCCGATACTGTAGTGAATGTTTGGTTTGCAGGTGATATGTAAGCGAAGTGTTAGAACATTGGTAGCAATATTTAAGCAGCTTGGCTGCGCTGATATTTGACCAATGCCACGCAGGCGTTTAGAATCACCACGCAGCAAATTTGGTAAAATATTGCACAAAAATGGACATTGTGATACTTTGCACACGAGTTTATTTTCAAACTTTGCACACGGACCAACGAAGCTTAGACTTAGAGGGAACATTGCATGGCAGATACAATGTAAATGATTTCTCTCAATGGACACAATAATCTTTATCTACATTTTGAACATTCACATCAGTCAATAGTTTAAAATCAAAATGTTCGTGTAATCGTCCGGAAATTAGTTTATAAATTTTTTTAAAAAATTTTTTGACCCCAGTACATTTATAAGTGGTCAGTGGATTAATCGTTTAAAAAAATTGAATCGTTATAATTTTTTAACGATTAATAGAGAAATTAATCGTTAATTTCCGCAGCACTAATATATATTTTTTAAAATTTTTATGTGTGAATTACTTAAAGGATGTCTGAAAAGTTTGCATGTATCCCATTGGTTTGCTATTACAATGCTGTATTCACTCGAATTGAACATTGTTTTTTCTTTCAATCACTTTGAATTGATAAACAGAAATCCTCTCTCCCTTGGGAACTGAAATTATTCACAAAGATTTATCTGGTGAAACATTTCATTCTAATAAATTTTGTTTCATCTTCAAGCAGTGGGTCTGAACTGAATGCCACTTGAGATTTACATACAAAATATGCTAAATGTTTTCAGTTGAAGAAGTTAAGAAATACAATCCGTTTTATTAAGTTGTTAAACTTTATTACTTTTTTTAAACCAGGAATGTCATATTTTATGTAGCATGACCAGAAATCAATTATAATCCCCTAGCACAAAATCTCATTTAAAAGGTTCACTACATCTTGCATCACAATTGTTATGGCAATAATATTTTAATTTGACCAATCAAATATAATTTTTCCTATAATAGGCACTGAAAGAAATGCAGATATAATGCCAGTTCTACTATTATTATAAATTTAAATGTTATAAAAGTTTGCCATGATATTAGCTAAAAACAAATCTTTTCAAGTTGACTTTAGGGTCAGTCTCTGATATATTTTAATTTTGCAGCTTATTTCATCCGAATTAGTTGATATATAAATTTACAAATGAAAACTTGTTTCCTGTCTCATTTTTTGCACCTTAGATAGAGCAACAATTTTGTAACACAGCAATGAGTTTAATGTTAATTAATGTTAACATATTATTTGTAATGACGCATGTAATTATTTGTGAAATGTCCAAATGATTTAGTTAAATTGGTGGCCTGTAGATCTGTCACACATTACATTTCAAAATGAGACTTTGTAACCCAAACTTCAGAGCTCAATCCTTAGTGTTAAACTGTGATAAGATAAAATTGTATTCTTGATTTGAAATAATTCCCTCTTGTTAAGTAGACAATTATTTATTTAAGAGTCAATCAATGTTTAACTTAAAATGCAAATAATGGAAATATATTTTTCTTTTGCACACTGTAATACAATAGATAATATGCTACCAAACTTTCAATTTTTACCAACTATGCGATGTTAAGAAAAAGTATGCATATGAAATACTCCTTTAAAATTTTATTTATCATACTAAATAATTAGTCTTTTAAATTGTTATAATTGTGGTGTCTAGGTAAGGAAAGCTTGATGTCACTTTGACTCAGTAGGTCTACAAAATGTCTTTTTCAATCAGTCTGTCAGTCCCATCATCTCAGCCTGTCCACGTCATCATCTGAGAAGTGCTCCATTCATACTTTTATTCTTGCCCCTATTATGGTATTTAAGCTGTGTATGTGTAATAATTCTTGATCACATTTGGCTACTTTAGATAATTTCAATACAGTGGTATTTTACCTTTATAAAAATATGTTACTACATTAGAACAGTTTCCAATCCATAATTAGATGAAAAATACTCTGAGTAATCTGAGCAGGAAATGTTTAACTCAATATTAATTAATGCATAATTGACATGGACAAAATAATGAGACAGTTCATTTTATACTCATCTGGGATATAGAGACAGAGTATCAATTATGTAAACATACATTTCTAAAATATTTTATGTGACAAAGAACAATGAAGTAACATTGTACAAGAAGAATAAACATTTTTCACCAACTCCATTATTCTTATGATAATACACTGAGAACTTAATATTTTCATTGACAAGATGTTAGAGCAATACATTAATTTAAAGTTTTAAGTATCATACAACATTATTCATAATAGAAAATATTGTATTATATTATTTTCAAGCTAGGTTTTCTTTATCCTGAATATTGAAATACCCTTCATAAAGCTTCAAAGCTATCAGTTGTATGTGCATAAATATTGTAAATATATTTGCACAAATGTCAGTAGGGCTTAGAATATGAGACGAGGTTTTAATGCCCATGTGCCACAATAAATATCAGCTGACATGTTTAAGCACAACACGATTATGTGTCTAGTGTCTGGTGATTATGTGTCTAGTGTCTGGTGATTATGTGTCTAGTGTCTGGTGATTATGTGTCTAGTGTCTGGTGATTATGTGTCTAATGTCTGGTGATTATGTGTCTAGTGTCTGGTGATTATGTGTCTAGTGTCTGGTGATTATGTGTCTAGTGTCTGGTGATTATGTGTCTAGTGTCTGGTGATTATGTGTCTAGTGTCTGGTGATTATGTGTCTAGTGTCTGGTGATTATGTGTCTAGTGTCTGGTGGCGAATAATGGAAATCTGTCACATTCAGACAATGACTTCCTCACTGGCTTGTGGCGCTCGACTGCCATGATGATTTATGCGGCCATACTGCCTTCTGCTTGGAGCCTCATAACTGCTGTCCTCCCTACGCTCGTTGCTGCCTATACTTCCACTGCCACTGCTCGTAGTGGTGTTGAGAGCGTTCAGATTGATGGCAGGGTAGTAGTAATTGTAATCCCCTTGCATGTCCACTGCAATCTCACTGTCCAGCTCACTGTCTCGAAGTTTATTTTTGCGAGCAAACAGAGAACGTGATCGTTTTTTTCGGGGTTGCTTTTCACTTGATTTTGATCCATCAGGTGTGGAAGTTTTTGATGGATTTTTGTTTTGTGGAGTGTCTTTTAAAGCAGATCTTAATGTGCTTAAATTAGATGACAGTCTGTGTGATTTACTGCTGTCTTCAGGAGAGAAAGGGGGTAACTTTGATTCAGTTGTAATGTAATGACAAGGGAGGCTACCTGAAGAAAAGGTAAAATTATGTTATCACAAGATTTAAAAACATATTTCATAATGCAGTGTTCTCATTTTATGGGTTAGAGCTATTTCTAATACAAGAAAAATAATAATTAATTATCCTTCACTTGGAAATTTATTTAATTTTTTTCTAAACTGTAATATTGTTTATAAATTTATGTATACTTAAAAGTTACAGTAAATTAATAAATCAAATTTTAAAATTCTCATTTTATCTTAACAAAGTGCTGATTGCATGTCCCATGAGAGGAAATTATTTCAAAATTAAATTTTCAAGTTACAATAACAATTATAGTTCCAGTAAAAAAAATTCCTACTAAATTCAGATTGTTTGAATATGATATTCTTTTATTTAAAGTCAATAATAATGCATTTGAGCAATTAAAATTTGTACACATTATACCTTAAACTTAATTTCTGACAACTATTCAATTATTTTCCACATTGATAAACTTGAACAATACTTACTTCTTATTTTATTGGCTACTACATTCTGGTTGTGTCTGTCTAAAGCAGAAACCAGAAGTAGCAACGACTGGACCCCCATGTAGATCACAGACTGTAAAAGTCTGCCTGCACGTCTGTGCTCCTGGCTGGCATCTGAAAAGGCATGAAGAATTAAACTTTAAAGAACTTAGGTGGGAATAAATAGTGGATGGTTAATAATTAAGTCTATAAGCCAGTGAAGCTCTATACTAGGTGACTGTGACTTCTAGCTTAAGGAATACATTAAATGTTTTGTGTTCACTGATTTTGTTTATAATTAATTTTGCTGTAAGATAATATAGTATTGTTTTTAAAATAACTATGTATAATAAAATCAAAAGAATTTACATTTATATCAATAAGTAAAAGTTATTATAACTTATATTTTTCTATAAAGGATCTGCTATTTAAAAAAATTGGCAAATTACTACATTTTAATAATTTATTCAACAGGCTATCATTACAAGAACTATAAATTATACTAAATTTAAAAATGTTAAGCAATTAAAATTACTTTTGCACAAAAAAAAAGAAAGTATAAGCCAGTCTGCCACATTAATAATATGTATAAAATTTTAGAAAAGGGGCTTTAACTTGAAAATATTTTATAATATTTATTTAAAAGTGAATAAATGCTTCATAGTTAAAATATATTTATGTATATATACATTTATTTTATTTATTTATATTTTTTAACATGTTGGCAGCCATTTATTTTTAGCTTTAATAAATGAAACATTATTTTTAAAATAATTTTAAAATATTGCATAATTTAACTGTTCTCACTTAAAATAAAAGTTCTTGAATCTTGACCTATAACCCCTTGGCTAGCAAGAGTGTTAATAATGGACGGTGCATCTACCAGGTGAGCTATGCAGTAGGTTGTGACTTCAGGTGGAAGCTGAACCCAGTCCTTACACATTGGCTGCTCTGTTAACAAGGAAATTTTCATAATTAAAGCAACTGTTATAGCAAACAGACATTATCATCTACAGTTTCAAAGTGGAGAACTTAATAAATAAAAAAACTTTGAACAAAGATTAACTATAAAATAATTATATTTTATTGAGGTAAAGGTAAAATGTTTGAGGTGCCAGTAATCTACTTAGCGGTTAGATGGTTGAGAAAATCTGAACACATCAGATGATAACATAAATATTCTATTGTGAAAATATTCTATTGTTAACTTAAACTTCTTGTCAAAATATAAAGATGAAATTGTTTTGGATCAAACTTTATAAAACTGTTGATAATATTTATATGATTATATTGTTTTCTATTTTGGTTTAAATGAGATATTGTACTAGAAAAGCTTCTACAATGAAAGGAATTTTAAACCATAGAAGTACCTTCAAAATCAAAATAGGCGAAAAATTTCTTTTTGATTGTTAAATATTCAAATATCCAAGGCAATTTATGAGTTAGACCATCCTTCCCCGCCCCCGCACCTACACAATTTGTATTATTTACTGGCCAGCTTACCAGCAATAAGTAGGACATCTCTGTCCATCTTATCAAGGCCCTGCTGTAGTCCCTCAGCATTGGCTCCTTTGTTCAGTTTGACCCATGTCATTATGACCTTTTCTACCCTGCTGGTGAGGTCAAAGTTTGTGAACTTTCCAATGTCATCAAGGCAGTCGGAATTAAGACCCAACATCCGGCCTAATCTATGCCAATCTGAGCCTGAGTGATGGAAATTAAACATCTATTTAAGAATGCATTTACAAAAATAAAGATTCATTAAAAAAGAAGCTGTTCAGTATATGCTTGCATATAAGCCAAATTTAGAACAACAAAATACAATACTGAAATCAAGGGGTCAGTTTATTATATGCCCAGAAAACAAAATGGACACAAGGACAGACACCAATGCCAATTTTCCAGCCACATATTTTCATCGATATCTGACTCTTTATTTGGTTGTGTGAACAACTTATGAGCGGAGGTTCAGATATTATTATAACAAACATTGTGGGAAGATTAGAACACGTTTTTGTGTCATTCCAAAATGTAAACAAACTGGTATGTAACATAAAAGCAAGCATTTTACATCTTTACAGCAACAATTTTCTATGAACCAAAAATATGGACTAAAATTAGACAATTAAATCGTCGGCTTATATGCAGGTTTTTGCAAAAAACTGACCATTTTAAAGCAGTTTTAGGGGGTCTGCTTATATGCGATGTAGGCTTGTATGCGATGTATATACGGTAAAAATTGTCCTAGAGCATAGGAGAGTTGATATTTAACTATCATGAAAGGCTTAATGAATTGATATTTTTTTAAAAATTGGAATTATTTATACATTATTATAAATTAATTGTAAAATTCAATAACCTATTTGGTATCTAACTCAAACCAAGAGCCATAAAAATTTAAAATTTAATTTTAGTTAATTATAATACTTGTCAAGTTTATCCCCTAGCATATCCTAAAAATACATTGGACGTGCACATCAATAAAAATCTTGATAGCCTGGTAATATTTAAACCCAGGTTTAAAACCCAATGCTTAACATTGTATCAAAATATATATATATATAGGCCTATTTAATTGTTCTGAATGACTTATAACAAAATATATAGGCCTATTTAATTGTTCTGAATGACTTATTACTAAGCGGTGCATTACCAACAAGTCTCTCCAGTTTAGACATGGCATCAATGACATCAGCAGGTGGTTTTGTATCATTCAGTGTCTGACCCTGACTGGTCGCTGCAGTCACGTGACTGATCAGTTGTTGCACTGTCTGCATCTTGCATGTGCAAGTATCAGTTCTTCTGCCCAGCAAGTGGATTTGTTCTAAAAAAATAAATAACCATGCCAGTGAATTTTAAAATGTATTTGGAAATTTAATTCAAAGTTTTTTTTTGAAATTAGATTGAATTTTGAAATCTAGAACCAATTATTTTATCTCTAAAGTGGTCATCAAAACTAATGAAAATTGGTGTTTTTTCAAAAATAAAACACATTGCCTTTAATGTAAAGTACTTAGCTACATTTTAGAACATTAAGTAATTAAATAGGACTACTATAAATACCAATCATAAATAGTCGTACATTAATATATTTATTGAGTGTTTGAAAACAAAAATTCTGACCTGTGACTTTCTGAAGCTCTTCTTTGCTGTTTCCCTTCAAGTTTTTACTGTTAGTTCCAATGAGTGTCTCCATGGACTGGCCAACAAGAGCCACTCTTCTTGTTTGTTCCTGACAGAATACAATTAAGATTTTTTTCTCAAACATAACAATTATTGCTTCACCATCACCCTAAAAAAAATATCCTAATTCTTCATATTTAACAATTGACACTAATAAAATTTTAATAATAATTCCTTACAACCCAAAAATAAACTTGATACATAAATAAATAAAAAAAGTTAATATTGCAAGTACCTCAGCTTGTCTAAGGGACATGGCCTTGGCCAGAAGTTGTGCTTCCAAAAAGTTTGCGTGTCGACTCAGTTCTCTCATCTTATCCTGTTGTCTGACAATCCTCATTGTGACATCATTTCGAACAGATGATTGACATAAGACATTGTCCAGAGCTTTTTGAACCTTAATAAGAGAAAAATAAAAAACAACTTACATCAAATTATCCACTTGTATGTTTTTCAATAACTCCAAAAATAGTACCACAAACTATTAGTTAAAATCAAGGATTCAACTATGACAGAAATTTATTTTTTACAATTTGAATTTTAATGACAACTTAATGGAGAATGAATTCAAAGTCTTACATGAAAAGTCTTTGAGAAAATGAAATATTTTTCATTAAAAAAATAATAATAAGGCTTTCTGTAAGGTTAGCATTGAAAAGTTAACAAATGTAATAAGATGCTATTACGTGCATAAAGCAAGGAATGACTAAGTTTAAATTATGCACAACTGTGAATGAGCAAAAGAGTTGACTTGAAAATGAATGAAGACAAAAGTAAAAAGAGCTTTTTATTAATGTTTTAAAACATATTATTGATAAATAAAATAGGAACATCCATAACTGCTTCAAAGAAAATTGAGAGGGTTATTAGAGAGAATCACGTAAGGGGGGAAAATATATTAGATGATTTTTATTTATATAATTTAAAATATATTTAAAGGGATGCAACACAATGAGTACCTGTTCCATTTTTAATTGTTGTCTATCTTGACTGTTCCGTATCTGATGTATTTGCCCGTGGATATCCTGGAGACTGTGCTCAAGCTGGCGATTTTATTGTCCTTATTATTTACTAATTATTTTCTTTAAGTAATGATAATTAGAAATAAGATACAAAAATTATATTTTCACATTTCACAAAGATGATCATCCTCTTCAATGAAGTCAAAAGATTGGATGGTAAATATTTATTTTAATGAGTCAATGATAATCTGACGCCACGAAGACATATTGTCTAACAGAGAAACAAGGGTGGGTCACTGACCACAGCTCATCTGTGGCATGCCACGAAGACAACAAGGGTGGGTCACTGACCACAGCTCACCTGTGGCATGCCACGAAGGCAACAAGGGAGGGTCACTGACCACAGCTCACCTGTGGCATGCCACGAAGACAAGGGTGTCTCACTGACCACAACTCACCTGTGGCTAGGGTTGCCAAATGTCCGGTTTTGTACCGGACTGTCCGGTATTATCGTTATTTTTCCAGTGAAAAATAGAAGCAATACCGGACATTTTACATTTAAATATTGTGCCATCGACAAAATTCGACACTAGTGTCCGGTATTTTTGAGACAGCCACCTGGCAACCCTACCTGTGGCATGCCACGAAGACAACAAGGGTGGGTCACTGACCACAGCTCACCTGTGGCATGCCACGAAATCAACAAGCGTGGGTCACTGACCACAGCTCACCTGTGGCATGCCACGAAGACAACAAGGGTGGATCACTGACCACAACTCACCTGTGGCATGCCACGAAATCAACAAGCGTGGGTCACTGACCACAGCTCACCTGTGGCATGCCACGAAGACAACAAGCGTGGCTCACTGACCACAGCTCACCTGTGGCATGTCGCGAAGACAACAAGCGTGGCTCACTGACCACAGCTCACCTGTGGCATGTCACGAAGACAACAAGCGTGGGTCACTGACAACAACTCACCTGTGGCATGTCACGAAGACAACTAGCGTGGTTCACTGACCACAACTCACCTGTGGCATGTCACGAAGACAACAAGCATGGGTCACTGACCACAACTCACCTGTGGCATGTCACGAAGACAACAGGCGTGGATCACTGACCACAACTCACCTTTGGCATGCCACGAAGACAACAAGCGTGGATCACTGACCACCACTCACCTGTGGCATGTCACGAAGACAACAAGCGTGGGTCACTGACCACAACTCACCTGTGGCATGTCACGAAGACAACAAGCGTGGGTCACTGAACACAACTCACCTTTGGCATGTCACGAAGACAACAAGCGTGGGTCACTGACCACAACTCACCTGTGGCATGTCACGAAGACAACAAGCGTGGGTCACTGACCACAACTCACCTGTTTAGAATGTGATGGATTGTACGTGTTGACGTCACTTTTGTCCCTGTCATCTTTATAAGGCGACCTGATGTCATTCGAAGAGATGGTGAGGGCGTGTTGAAAAAGATGTTTTAAAAACTCTTTGACGGTCTCAAAATCTTCCTGAAATATAGTCCGTTGAAGTTTAGTTTGAAAAGGACGCGATTCATGAGGTGTGCTTTTGAATGAAAGATAGAGAGATGATAAAGAAAATACAGACAGAGGGAGCAAGAGAAGAATCTCTTCAGAGTGAGATTGGGAGTTAGACAAGGAGAGAGAGAGAGAGAGAGAGAGAGAGAGAGAGAGAGAGAGAGAGAGAGAGAGAGAGAGAGAGAGAGAGAGAGAGAGAGAGAGAGAGAGATTCAAAAAGATATGTAGAGCACGAGGGAGAGGACATTATACAGTTTAAATAAAACTTAAAATTGTCTTTATGTTGCCAGTCTCATCCTGCCCATCATCAATAAAGGACATCCTATCAATGAACAGCTCCCCTTCCCTCTTTATGATATCATTAATTCTATTTCTGAAAGTATGATTTTTGAATGATGAATATGAAATATGGACATAGTGTTTGAAGGGCATAGAAAGCCCCATATTGGCGTAGTCATGGCGTTGGTTAGTACCAAGAATTTCACCATGAAATGCTACTATAAATGCCACTCGTTGATATACAGTGAAATGCCTCACCCGGACCACTCCGTTGCTTGTCTTGATAAATATAGTTTTTATTTATTCCCTATCGGAATCTTCTTATTTATTTACATTGTTCATCTGTAGGAAAGACGTAAAAGTAAACATAATGACGCAAAACTTTAGTGCGCTATACTCGCAATCACCTCAGATGGCAGCTAATCAAATCATGTTTTCCATAACTTCGCTAGCGATTGTGACTTTATTGTAGTATATTATAACGTTCTCTCTATAAGACAATTTATGTTAGCATTTATATAAACAATATATATTTTCAGATTTTATTGTAAAAATTATTTTGTTCTATTTTAACATATATTCACACTGTTCATTCTAATGTCTACCTGCAATTTTTTGTACTGAGCCTCTAAGGCAGCATGCTCCGGGGAGGGCGGTATCACATCTCCCACGAACATCAGCGAATGTCGCTTCACGTCTGCTGCTATGATCTTGTCCTCTTCGTCCGGTAAGATCGTCTGCTCCGAGGTGTCGCACGTGGGCCGCTCCCTGAAGCTTGAGCTGGACAGACGGGACGAGCGCGTTCTCTGACGTAGGAGCTGGTTCTCCTTACGTAGCTGACGGTTCTCTTCTTCTGATGCCTGGGGGGCACATACAATACAGTGATAACACAAGACATACCACCCGTTGAGTTTAACAAGTGAGTAGAGAAACAGTAAACAAACGAGTTGGCCTAAGGCGACAGCACGCAATGATGTGGTGATTACCAGCGTAGGGATATTATCGTTTACTCGTTTACAGTCAAGTTCGTTTCAGATTAAAATCCAGGCGGCAAATGTACTGTGCTTTGTTCTGCATTAAATGAAACGTATTCTGCTGTATTTATGTGTTTGTTTTATTGATGTGTTATTATTTGTTAAAATAATGTCAAGCGCATGAACAACTAAATGAATATTCAAACACATTGACTCGAATCACAAAAATGACATGCACCTTGCAAATCTCCGCTCAGATTAGTGAGATGTCACACATTAAGCACATCATCATATTTGGTGCAATAACCCATGGAGGGTTCTGTCCTGCATTCTCAGTCACTCTTCTTCATTCGACCGTGGCCTTTCTCGTGCATGCCCAAACCCCAGTGGCGTAGCTAGGGTCATGTGCGCCCGGGGACATGACGCTAAATCTGCGCCCCTTATCGGACCAAAGATTCTGGGGGCTCGCTGAGCCCCCCCCCCACCCCCCAAATTTTTTTTTAATTTTATTATATTTTTTTTTAATTTTGAAATTTTATGGTTTATATGGTTCATTTTCGAAGCATTGGGTATTTTAATGAGATAGAATACAGACTAATATTTCTATATACGGTTGTAAACACTTTATTTGAAACAAAAATACTCTACTAATTATACTTGACTCGAATAGACATAGTCTACAAAAAATTGATACCCCTTGATTTGAATGGCGCAAACTCGTCAATCACGTTTCAAAATTAATATTCTCAAGTGTTATTCTTTCGATGCTAAGGAGTGCAAGATCAGTCATACGATCTTGTCCCATTGAAGCACGGAAATAAGACAAAATAAGCTTCAGTTTGCTGAAGGACCGCTCACAGTTTCAGTTGAAACAGAAATTGTTAGAAGTATTTGAATTGAAATGCGCAGATTCGGAAATACGTAATATATGAAATAAATATATGAAACAATAAAACCAAGAAGATCCATAGGAGTTTCCGATAGAACTTCAGCCCGGTTACTGAGCAGCATTTTTCAGTCTCCGATTTCTGTGCACAATTCGTGACCATTGACGCCAGTGTCGTAGAAAGTAGCAAAATCTAAGCAATTTTAACGAAGTGTATCGACTTTTGTCTCAGCAAGAAGAGTTTTTACGTCTACTAAAAATCTAAATTGTTTTTTAGTTTTTTTTAGGCGTAAAAACCGTATAGATATCTCTTTTTGGAGTCTATCAATTACGCTGTTCATATCACGTGAAATTTCTTCTTCTGCAGAAAGGCATGCATCTCTTGTTAAGTTAGTTCTCCAGGCATCCTCCTATGTCATCTAATCCTTCTGTCACCCCGATTCCCAAAGTTGTGCATCTTCTTTTCCATTGTCTACCGCAACCTGGCTCAAATTATCACGAATGTTGAAAATTTCTGACTCAAGCGATTCAAGATTAGATGCTGCTTCCTTGAAATTCACAGTAGGATTCTGCAACCGTTTCTGGACACAATCAATTTCCCCAATCATGATGTTCCATAAATGTAACAAAAATAGGAAGTTGAAGTTTAATATACCTACCAGCAAAGCTTCTGCATCACATCTAGTGTCAGGCGTCATATTTGTATGTTCTAATAATTTTTCCAACAGCCCTACCAGTTCATTAAGTTCTCATAAATAGCTGTAACAGCTTCTGATCATGCACTCCAAAGTGTTTCAGACTTCCTCTTCATTGTGATTGGCACAACTCTTTTTAATTCTTCCAAACGAGTTGTTGAACGAGAGAAAACAAAAAATTATACTTTCAACAGTTCCAAAAAAACGTGATAACAACTGGATCCTGTTTAGCAGAGTGTACTCTTGCTAAGTTTAAGCTGTGGTTGTCACAGTTGATGCACAATGCTCTGTGATTACTGGCACATATTCTCTGTTGAAGGCCGGATATATGCCCAGTCATTACAGCAGCATTGTCATAACATTGTGACCGACAGTCGGTTAGTGGTATGCTATTAGATTCCAGTTTTTCTACGATAACTGTTTCAAGGCTTGCTGCGTCTTTGGAATGTATCTAGATAAAACCTAAAAAAGATTCTTTGATGGTTACTTTTTTAGTTTGAAAATCAACATCCACAAATCTGATGACTTGAGAAAACTGTTCCCGGTGTCCTAGTTCGAATGTTGAGTCAAGTAAGATAACGTAGCACTTGTTTTTTCTGATTTCACTCAACAGTTGATTCCTTACAGTCGATGTAAGTAGGTGGATAAATTCATTTTGGATTTCCGGTGATAAATAAGATACTGAACCTGGATTATCTCGGGCATGTTGTAGGTGTTTTTCTAACAGTAGATCATATTGAGCAACAAGTTTGATCACAGAGAGACAGGAAAGAGGGGCGTTGTCTGCTGTTTCATATGAAAGGAATCCAACTTGCTTTGACATACCGACGGAAGCCCGTGAGAGGAGAGACCTTCCCTCCTTTCCCCCGCTTTACTCCCTCCACAGAGGGATTGGGGAAGTAAGTTTTTTAAGAGTCACAGCATGCAGCAAAGGGACGCGAATTAACCATTCTGTAAGCCAGTGGTTCTCAACCTTTTGAGAATCAATAACCAATTGAAAAATGTGTGTCTTAGCTACGGACCACTACTAAAAATCGTGCTACTGCCATGCTGGAAAGTTAAATATAATTATACTGTGTATATAGCTAGCTATAAGTAATATACATGTTAGTTAGTAAAACTATACTAATATGCTACGATTTGCGTGCTCCAAAAAACAATATTGTAATGGCTTTCTTTTGTAACGAACAAATGTGATTTATATTAGTCTCATAGTCTTCTTATTTAATTCTACTTGCTTACCATAAACTTTAAGTCATAAACAATAGTTGGTATTAAAAAGACTGCCATATCAGTTTATTTAGTACGAACAATGATGTGTCTTTATTGTAAGCAATGCAGAAAATCCACTTTCACAAAGTTGCAAAGGGTAAACGTATTTTAAAAGCTGGCTGAGACAGTTAGGAGTACTCAAAATTTCATTAAGCCCAATTTCTGATGCAACATATTCAAAGTGGTATTGCTGGTGAGTTCAATGAATTAGTTTAATTACGATGTTGGTCATTTTTTTTATTTGATTAGTGAATGTGTGCAAGATTACGTCTCGACACCAACGAAAAACCACTGAACGTTAGAAATCACAAAAGTAAAATTTAAATTGGTTCTGCATTGATTGAATATGACCAGAAATCAAATTGATCAACATTTTGTTTATTTATTTCAGCATTTTCTGGTTTCTCGGTGGTTTTGCACAATTGATCAAACATCTCAAAAGTACCTTGAAATAATCTTCTTTTCCAAAGATCAAGATTTTTCGTAAAAGCAGACACTTTGTCACTGAGAGTAATTAAATGTTTCTGCTTTCCTTGCCGAGTTGAATTAAGTTTATTAAATTCTTCAAAAATTTCAGCCAAATAAGCCAGAACAGCAACCCATTAGCTATGGTTCAAATGATCAACAAGCTTAGAATTTTTTATACAAGAAACTCTCTTACGTCATCACGTTATTCAAACAGTCTGATAACCAGCGAACTTCAGTATATATCAGTAACTGTTAATTTTCAAGATTCATATTCGAACATAAGAAATCAAAGAGACGAGAATTTAATAGACGAGCCTTGATAAAATTTAAAAACTATTTAGGCCAGATCAAAAATATATTTTAAGTCTGCGTTTAACTTGCTAGTCTTTCTTGGTGAATCATACAGTGCGTAAATTTCATGCTTTGCTCGCGGACCACCAGGCTCATCTTCGCGGACCACTAGTGCTCCGCAAACCACAAGTTGAGAACCACTGCTTTAAGCCACTCCATTTTCATGTGTTGGTTATTTTGGTTGCTTTTAGTGTCGTCTCTGTTCTATTAATAGAATCGCCTTTGCCTCTTACTGCTCCCCTAGTCTCACTCCCACAAACTCACAGTTTTTTTTAACGCCATCAGCAATTCTTCATTGTGGATGTGTCATTTATTTATGGCGCCCCTTAACGCTCAATGGGGGTGCCTAAATCATGCTTGCCAACTGGTTTGTAATGAAGATATTTTCGGAGCTCCAAAATTCAATCTTCCAAACGTATTTGGGATATATTCGTTTACATCAATATAAATTAAATAATTAGTTTTTATACTCATTTTGGCGCCCCCTAACGTGGCGCCCGGGGACATATGTCCCCCCTGCCCCCCTTTCGCTACGCCACTGCCAAACCCTGAGCAGTTGTCAATTGCACACTTTCTAACCGCTGTAATACATTTCATTCGGCCTGTTCCAAGCCAATCCATTTCTCGATGTCTGACTACATTCTCTCTGTGGTGCACTACCGGGTGGAATTTTTAACAATATGGTCTCCCTTTTAATTATTGCATTGCATCGTGGGGGGGGGGTCTTCAAACAGTCTATATGTCACACGTAACTCATTTAAAAGAAAGGATTTTATAAAATTATTGCATTGGCTTTTCAAAAAATCACGCGAGGCGACTAGGTTGCGAGGCGACTAGGTTGCGAGGCGACTAGGTTGCGAGGCGACTAGGTTTGGAATTAGAATTAAGCTCTAACAAACAAACAAAAAATTAAAAAATCTGCATTCGATTATGACAAAGTGCCGCCACAATGAGGAGAGAAAACAAACATAAACTGTCCAGATCAAGCTGAAACTTTTATAACGAATCTTCAGGTATTTCACCATAAGCTTTCATTTGGAAAACATAATTGGCCGACTCTATAAAACATGCAAACAACAACAAACAAACAAACAAACAAAAAATCCATGACTGTTATTATAACATGGCGACTTTCTAAGTATCACGCCAAAAAAAAACAACACAAAAACCGGTGAGTGGTTTTCCATTCGTATGTAAGTGGAAGGGAGAGTTTTTTCAAGCAGAATAATGTTCAAAATGAAATATTGAGGTGGATAAGAAAAGAAAACGTACGTTTAAAAATAAATTGAAGGAGTTTCGGTTTTTGTCGGTTAAAGTCACCCACAATAAAATTTCGCATAAAATTTATCAATTATACAACTTTTTTAATCTTCGTAAAACATGAACGGAATAATTACCTTCGTGAGATATGAGCAAACACATTTTTAAATCCCTTATATTAACTTCGCGGCCGCCTCTGTCGTTCTGTCGTCATCTCTCTCTATATGTCTGTCTTGGGCGGGCGGAAAAACAAAAGTAAACAATGACCCACTTCACGTGATCCGATCGAGCTGAAATTTGGCACACGGACCCGTCTCACCTAACAATGCATCGTATCAAAATTTCAGATCGATCGAACGTACCGTAATTAAATGTATGCCTTTTTAGTTTATCCTTATATAACGTATGTAATTCAAACTCACTGTTTGTTATTGTGTTTTTTTTCACGGGATTATTCAGTCACGCGTTGACGCGACCCATCCAAGTACCGGCGTGCTTTTGTTTACATTTTACGTGTCACGCTGAGCTCGGTCAAGCGATCGGTGACCAGACTTTCCCCTTCCTCCGGTTATGAAGCAAAGTTGAGTTAAGACAGATTCAGTCTGTAAATGTTTGTCGCGTTTGAAAATATTCAATACTGTTAGTTATGTCTCATATATAAGGGATTTATAGTCAAAAACTTTGTTTTTACGGGTTTGTTTTATTAGTCAATCCTGTTATCCTTGACTGACCAAATACAACCGTTGTAGCAGATGAAAGCTTTTTCCCGCGCAAAAATATGCAGTTGATTACGTTTTACAACAGCAACACGTTTTTTTGGCGGCATTAGTCGCGAGACTGGTGACTGTTTTGTGTTTACCGGTCCAGACAGAACAGTGGCGACACTTATAATAAACACACTGAAACCAATGTCCCCTTTAAGCTGCAGGGCTGCGCAGATATCTGACCGACACCGCGCAGCAGTTTAGAATTAGCGCGCAGCAAAGTTTGTAATATTTTGCACACACAAAAAATGGATGGTGTGCAACTTTGCACACGAGTTTGTTTGTTTGTTGTTTTTTTTTACTTTGCACTCGGACCAAAAAACCTTAGAGTGAACATTGACTAGGACAACAGTTAAGTCTGATCAATGGCACGAGTTAAATGCACTTGGTACAGTTCCTGGTTTAAGTCACCAAACGGTCAACTCTGTTGATCCCGACTCTGGAGCTAACAAGCATAGAATCGAAAGGTCTTGGAAGGCTGCATAGAATCGAAAGGTCGTGGAAGGCTGCATAGAATCGAAAGGTCGTGGAAGGCTGCATAGAATCGAAAGGTCGTGGAAGGCTGCATAGAATCGAAAGGTCGTTGAAGGCTGCATAGAATCGAAAGGTCGTGGAAGGCTGCATAGAATCGAAAGGTCGTGGAAGGCTGCATAGAATCGAAAGGTCGTGGAAGGCTGCATAGAATCGAAAGGTCGTGGAATGCTGCATAGAATCGAAAGGTCGTGGAAGGCTGCATAGAATCGAAAGGTCGTGGAAGGCTGCATAGAATCGAAAGGTCGTGGAAGGCTGCATAGAATCGAAAGGTCGTGGAAGGCTGCATAGAATCGAAAGGTCGTGGAAGGCTGATAGAATCGAAAGGTCGTGGAAGGCTGCATATAATCGAAAGGTCGTGGAAGGCTGCTTAGAATCGAAAGGTCGTGGAAGGCTGCATAGAATCGAAAGGTCGTGGAAGGCTGCTGAGTAACACAATAATCGTCGTAACGGCACTCATCTACACATGCTGGATTCAATCATGCGTGAGTAAATGTGGCGGACTCGCATTTAAGTTCCTCAGTTGAACGCCTTCGATACCTTTCAGCAAGACATTTGTTGTCTTTTGGCAACCAGGTAAAATTAGTAAATGGTTGGACATTACAATAGGTCTAAATGAAATTTTTTTATTGTTACCTTTTTGTTTCCTTTTAATCTTGATTTCTTTAACTTTACTGAATAACGAGCAAAAAAGCCCGTCCAAGGACGTTCCGCCACCGTTTGGTGGCATGTTGTAACTCCCCTCCAACAGCCGTCTCGACCGGCCAATCGGCCATACATGTACATCACGTCAAAAATACTATCCATTGTATTTAAAATAAATAACGTGTAAAAAACAGAGCTTTTGACTGTAAATCCCGAGGCGCATAACTCAAAATAAAGTCTTGGAAGAAATACTGCACCAAAAATAACTCGTTTTGAACGTCCGCGTAAACGTGTTCAATAAGAGTCAAGGCTGTAAGAGTCATATGTGTATGAAGGACCAATCGCTATCGATGACCGCACGGAACATAGCCTTTTATTATATAAGGAGGATATAGGAGGATATGTTCAAATATTCGGCTGAGTAAAAACGCATGTGTAAAATGTCACGCCATGCTTTCTCGTAAAGTTGTCTTCGGTTGAATTAACGGACTAGTACCTAAATTTCCTTAGCGCGGCACTATTTTCATTGCCACAAATTTATTGGTAATGAATGAGCTGCAGCCACATTCTAGCCCCCCAAAATCCCTCTAATTTTATCATTTAGTAGTTGATTTGTGTTCATTATACAGGAGTTCAGTTGAAACGTAGGCCTCCTTAACCACACCTCCCTAACAAAACTCCATATTCACACCTTCATAACCCCATCTCCCTAACCACACCTCCCAAACCACACCTCCCTAACCGCACCACCCTAACCACACCTTCCTAACCACACCATCCTAACAACACCTCCCTAACCACACCACCCTAACAACACCTCCCTAACCACACCTCCCTAACCACACCACCCTAACAAAACTCCCTATTCACACCTTCATAACCCCATCTCCCTAACCACACCTCCCTAACAAAACTCCCTATTCACACCTTCATAACCCCATCTCCCTAACCACACCACCCTAACCACATCTCCCTAACCACACCTCCCTAACAACACCTCCCTAACCACACCACCCTAACCACACCTCCCTAACCACACCTCCCTAACCACACCACCCTAACAAAACTCCCTATTCACACCTTCATAACCCCATATCCCTAACCACACCTCCCTAACAACACCTCCCTAACCACACCACCCTAACCACACCTCCCTAACAACACCTCCATAACCACACCACCCTAACCACACCACCCTAACCACACCTCCCTTACCACACCACCCTAACCACACCTCCCTAACAACACCTCCCTAACCACACCTCCCTAACCACACCTCCCTAACCACACCTCCCTAACCACACCTCCCTAACCAAACCTCCCTAACCACACCTCCCTAACAACAACACCCCAACCACACCTCCCTAACCACACCCCCCTAACCACACCACCCTAACAAAACTCCCTATTCACACCTTCATAACCCCATCTCGCTAACCACACCTCCCTAACCACACCTCCCTAACCAAACCTCCCTAACCACACCTCCCTAACCACACCTCCCTAACCACACCACCCTAACCACGCCTCACTAACCACACCTCCCTAACCACACCTCCCTAACAACATCTCCCTAACCACACCATCCTAACCACACCTCCCTAACCACACCTCCTCACCAACACAAAACACCACCACCGCCACCACACCTGTTATGTCAAGCACACATTTTCCGTCTCCCTGTGTCAATGTCTACAGTCTCCGTGGTCTTTGATCTTGCCAGACCAGCAGCGTAAATTGCCCCAACTGGAAGTAATAGGTTGATCCTGTGACATGTAGTGAATTCGTGTGTGTGTGAGTTTAAGAGTGTGTGCGTTAGTTTGACTTTGAGAGTGTGTGTATTTTTGAGTGTGTGTTGGGTTTTTGGAGAGGGGCAATGGCGGGACTCTAACAAAGAAAAACTACTTTTATCCAAGCCTGTCTAATATGCCACCTGTAAACCAATCCTTGTGACCTTGGACCAATGCTCTCCACCAGATCGGGCTACAAGTTAATTTGCAACACGGGGGCGGATACCGAGAGGGGAAATGCCTCAGCATCGTAATTAGTTGTGTTATTTTATTTTTCTCTGGTTGTTTTTTTAAAGGGAGGCGGGGGTGTTGATAGTAAGTAGTGTGGATTTGATTAACTCAGGGAGGCGGGATGTTGGTGGTAAGTAGTGTGGACGTTAATAACCCCGGGGAGGCGGGGGTGTTGATGGTAAGTAAGTAGTGTGGACGTTATTAACTCAGGGTGGCGGGGGGTGTTGATAGTAAGTAGTGTGGACGTTATAAGTTATTTACCCCAGGGTCAGCTTATGTTTAAGTGAAATTCTGTTGATAGAAACTGTTGATAGATTTTGTTGATCGAATCTGTTTCCTAAGGTTGCTGCAGACCAGAGCTGTCTCGAAGTGTGAAAGTGATGATGAAACTTGGTGAGTGATTTTAAACAGCCGATACAATAAAGCCATACGCCAATTTTTTGACACAATGCAAAGCTTAGCCGACAAGTTAAATTGACAATTTCTGAAAAATACGATAGGAACGTTTTCTAAATTTTCATTCAGAGTAACTTTATTCCGGAATGCTCCTGGAAAATCCGTGGGTGCGAAAAGTTCTATTCCCGATTTCCTTGGATCAAGAATAACCCGGGTATAAGAAAATCTACTCCTAACCCGTGTCAACATATAGACACCGGCGGCTCATCACGCCGTAAGTGCATCGCGTCACGTAAAACAAAACATCGTGTGTGCCATCCAACGGGTTAGGGTAAATAAACATCGTGTGTGCCATCCAAAGGGTTATGGTTAGGGTAAATAAACATCGTGTGTGCTATCCAACGGGTTAGGGTTAGGGTAAATAAACATCGTGTGTGCCATCCCACGGGTTAGGGTTAGGGTAAATAAACATCGTGTGTGCCATCCAACGGGTTAAGGTAAACAAACATCGTGTGTGTTATCCAACGGGTTAGGGTTAGGGTAAATAAACATCGTGTGTGCCATCCAACGGGTTATGTTTAGGGTAAATAAACATCGTGTGTGCTATCCGACGGGTTAGGGTTAGGGTAAATAAACATCGTGTTTGCCATCCAACGGGTTATGTTTAGGGTAAATAAACATCGTGTGTGCTATCCGACGAGTTAGGGTTAGGGTAAATAAACATCGTGTTTGCCATCCAACGGGTTATGTTTAGGGTAAATAAACATCGTGTGTGCGATCCAACGGGTTAGGGTTAGGGTAAATAAACATCGTGTGTGAAATCCAACGGGTTAGGGTAAATAAACATCGTGTGTGAAATCCAACGGGTTAGGGTAAATAAACATCGTGTGTGCTATCCAACGGGTTAGGGTAAATAAACATCGTGTGTGCTATCCAACGGGTTATGGTAAATAAACATCGTGTGTGCAATCCAACGGGTTAGGGTAAATAAACATCGTGTGTGAAATCCAACGGGTTAGGGTAAATAAACATCGTGTGTGCTATCCAACGGGTTAGGGTAAATAAACATCGTGTGTGAAATCCAACGGGTTAGGGTAAATAAACATCGTGTGTGCCATCCCACGGGTTAGGGTTAGGGTACATAAACATCGTGTGTGCCATCCAACGGGTTAGGGTTAGGGTACATAAACATCGTGTGTGCCATCCAACGGGTTAGGGTTAGGGTAAATAAACATCGTGTGTGCCATCCCACGGGTTAGGGTTAGGGTACATAAACATCGTGTGTGCCATCCAACGGGTTAGGGTTAGGGTACATAAACATCGTGTGTGCCATCCCACAGGTTAGGGTTAGGGTACATAAACATCGTGTGTGCCATCCCACGGGTTAGGGTTAGGGTACATAAACATCGTGTGTGCCATCCCACGGGTTAGGGTTAGGGTACATAAACATCATGTGTGCCATCCCACGGGTTAGGGTTAGGGTAAATAAACATCGTGTGTGCCATCCAACGGGTTACGGTTAATAAACATTCTGTGTGCCATCCAACGAGTTAGGGTTAGGGTAAATAAACATCGTGTGTGCCATCCATTCACAAACATTCCGGACAACTTACCGAAAAATTATATCTTCAGTACTCAGCAGCTGTTACATATTATATCTACAGTACTCAGCAGCTGCTACATATTATATCTACAGTACTCAGCAGCTGCTACATATTATATCTACAGTACTCAGCAGCTGCTACATATTATATCTACAGTACTTAGCAGCTGTTACATATTATATCTACAGTACTCAAAAAAAATACAAAATACACAAACAAATTGTGCAATGAAAACAATAAATTTGAGCTTTATTTTTAGACTGATACGACAGTAAACGTTTCGGCTAATGCCTTCATCAGTACAACATAAAATACATTCCTACAATACTTACATAAGTAATAATAACATTCTTAAAAAATATTGTATTTTAAAATATTTATGTTAAATAAAAAGAAAGGAAAAACAAAAACATATTATATCTACAGTACTCAGCAGCTGTTACATATTATATATACAGTACCAGCAGCTGTTACATATTATATCTACAGTACTCAGCAGCTGTTACATATTATATCTACAGTACCAGCAGCTGTTACATATTATATCTACAGTACTCAGCAGCTGTTACATAGTAGATATACAGTACCAGCAGCTCTTACATGATATCTAAAGTACTTAGCAGCTGTTACATATTATATCTAAAGTACTTAGCAGCTGTTACATATTATATATACAGTACCAGCAGCTGTTACATATTATATCTACAGTACTCAGCAGCTGTTACATATTATATATACAGTACCAGCAGCTGTTACATATTATATCTACAGTACTCAGCAGCTGTTACATATTATATCTACAGTACTCAGCGGCTGTTTTCAATTAAGGCAGACCATAATCTAAAGAAAATTAACACCATTTGTAAAACATTCCAATATAATGGGCGCTTCTTTAACGATCATTCCCAGCCTCGAGGTAGTGTTTAAAGAAAGAAATCGCATTTATACCATTACGGCATCGCAGGTTGCGATTTGGTTTGGCTCTTAAAAACTGCACGAAAAATCTCCAGCAAAGATTAGAAGTGTTAACGAATGGAAAAAAAAATTCATAGCCCATCAACCTCCGCCGCTGATTAATTCACCACTCCACCTTGTCAATGACACTTGTCATCTTGCCATAGAGCTCCCCATTGAAAACTTCACTGTTATGAAGTTGGATCGGGGGACAAAGAACGTAACGCAAGATTGAAATTGAAAGACAGTGCCAGCGACAGTGCCAGCGACAGGTGGATTTTTAAAAAAAATAATAATGTGGAAGTACAGCTAGATTTTTTAGGCATAACATTTTCATTTACCAAATTTAAAAATAAATTTCAAAAATAGGATTATTTGTTAAATCTTACTCTTTTATCATTATTCTTATTAACTAATTTTGGGTAGGCGACTGTAGCCTGAAGAGCCTGAGGAGTGGGAACTGACCAGTAGGCTTGAGTTGAGGGAACAGGCCAGCAGGCTTGAGTTGAGGGAACAGGCCAGTAGGCTTGAGTAGGGGGAACAGGCCAGCAGGCTTGAGATGAGGGAACAGGCCAGTAGGCTTGACTAGCGGGAACAGGCCAGTAGGCTTGAGTAGCGGGAACAGGCCAGCAGGCTTGACTAGCAGGAACAGGCCAGTAGGCTTGACTAGCGGGAACAGGCCAGTAGGCTTGAGTAGGGGGAGCAGGCCAGCAGGCTTGACTAGCGGGAACAGGCCAGTAGGCTTGACTAGCGGGAACAGGCCAGTAGGCTTGAGTAGGGGGAGCAGGCCAGCAGACTTGACTAGCGGGAACAGGCCAGTAGGCTTCAGTAGGGGGAACAGGCCAGTAGGCTTGAGTAGGGGGAACAGGCCAGTAGGCTTGACTAGCGGGAACAGGCCAGTAGGCTTGACCAGCGGGAACAGGCCAGTAGGCTTGAGTAGGGGGAGCAGGCCAGCAGGCTTGACTAGCGGGAACAGGCCAGTAGGCTTGAGTAGGGGGAACAGGCCAGTAGGCTTGAGTAGGGGGAACAGGCCAGTAGGCTTGAGTTGAGGGAACAGGCCCGTAGGCTTGAGTAAGGGGAACAGGTCAGTAGGCTGGAGTAGGGGGAGCAGGCCAGCAGGCTTGAGTAGGGGGAACAGGCCAGTAGGCTTGAGTTGAGGGAACAGGCCCGTAGGCTTGAGTAAGGGACCAGGTCAGTAGGCTTGAGTAGGGGGAACAGGCCAGTAGGCTTGAGTAGGGGGAACAGGCCAGTAGGCTTGAGTATGGGGAACAGGCCAGTAGGCTTGAGTAGGTGGAACAGGCCAGTAGGCTTGAGTTGAGGGAACAGGCCCGTAGGCTTGAGTAAGGGGAACAGGTCAGTAGATTTGAGTAGGGGGAACAGGCCAGTAGGCTTGAGTAGGGGGAACAGGCCAGTAGGCTCGAGTAAGGGGAACAGGTAAGTAGGCTTGAGTAAGGGGAACAGGCCAGTAGGCTTGAGTAGGGGGAACAGACAAGTAGGCTTGAGTTGAGGGAATAGGCCCGTAGGCTTGAGTAAGGGGAACAGGTCAGTAGGCTTGAGTAGAGGGAACAGGCCAGTAGGCTTGAGTTGAGGGAACAGGCCAGTAGGCTTGACTAGCGGGAACAGGTCAGTAGGCTTGAGTAGAGGGAACAGGCCAGTAGGCTTGAGTAGAGGGAACAGGCCAGTAGGCTTGAGTTGAAGGAACAGGCCAGTAGGCTTGACTAGCGGGAACAGGCCAGTAGGCTTGAGTTGAGGGAACAGGCCAGTAGACTTGAGTAGGGGGAACAGGCCAGTAGACTTGAGTAAGAGGAACAGGTCAGTAGGCTTGAGTAGGGGGAACAGGCCCGTAGGCTTGTCGGGAACAGGCCAGTAGGCTTGACTAGGGGGAACAGGCCAGCAGGCTTGAGTTCAGGGAACAGGCCCGTAGGCTTGAGTAGGGGGAACAGGCCAGTAGTCTTGAGTAGGGGGAACAGGCCAGTAGGCTTGAGTAGGGGGAACAGGCCAGTAGGCTTGAGTTGAGGGAACAGGCCAGCAGGCTTGAGTTGAGGGAACAGGCCAGTAGGCTTGAGTAGGGGGAACAGGCCAGTAGGCTTGAGTTGAGGGAACAGGCCAGCAGGCTTGAGTGGAGGGAACAGGCCAGTAGGCTTGAGTAGGGGGAACAGGCCAGTAGGCTTGAGTAGGGGGAACAGACCAGTAGGCTTGAGTAGGGGGAACAGGCCAGCAGGCTTGAGTATGGGGAACAGGCCAGTAGGCTTGACTAGCGGGAACAGGCCAGTAGGCTTGAGTAGCGGGAACAGGACAGCAGGCTTGACTAGCGGGAACATGCCAGTAGGCTTGACTAGCGGGAACAGGCCAGTAGGCTTGAGTAGGGGGAGCAGGCCAGCAAGCTTGAGTAAGGGGAACAGGTCAGTAGGCTTGAGTAGGGGGAACAGGCCAGTAGGCTTGACTAGCGGGAACAGGCCAGTAGGCTTGAGTAGGGAAACAGGGCAGTAGGCTTGACTAGCGGGAACAGGCCAGTAGGCTTGACTAGCGGGAACAGGCCAGTAGGCTTGAGTAGGGGGAGCAGGCCAGCAGGCTTGACTAGCGGGAACAGGCCAGTAGGCTTGAGTAGGGGGAACAGGCCAGTAGGCTTGAGTAGGGGGAACAGGCCAGTAGGCTTGACTAGCGGGAACAGGCCAGTAGGCTTGACTAGCGGGAACAGGCCAGTAGGCTTGAGTAGGGGGAGCAGGCCAGCAGGCTTGACTAGCGGGAACAGGCCAGTAGGCTTGAGTAGGGGGAACAGGCCAGTAGGCTTGAGTAGGGGGAACAGGCCAGTAGGCTTGAGTAAGGGGAACAGGCCCGTAGGCTTGAGTATGGGGAACAGGTCAGTAGGTTTGAGTAGGGGGAGCAGGCCATCAGGCTTGTCTAGCGGGAACAGGCCAGTAGGCTTGAGTTGAGGGAACAGGCCCGTATGCTTGAGTAAGGGGAACAGGTCAGTAGGCTTGGCTTGAGTTGGGGGAACAGGCCAGTAGGCTTGAGTAGGGGGAACAGGCCAGTAGGCTTGAGTAGGGGGAACAGGCCAGTAGGCTTGAGTAGGGGGAACAGGCCAGTAGGCTTGAGTTGAGGGAACAGGCCCGTAGGCTTGAGTAGGGGGAACAGGCCAGTAGGCTTGAGTAAGGGGAACAGGTCAGTAGGCTTGAGTAAGGGGAACAGGCCAGTAGGCTTGAGTAGGGGGAACAGGCCAGTAGGCTTGAGTTGAGGGAACAGGCCCGTAGGCTTGATTAAGGGGAACAGGTCAGTTGGCTTGAGTAGAGGGAACAGGCCAGTAGGCTTGAGTTGAGGGAACAGGCCAGTAGGCTTGACTAGCGGGAACAGCCACCAGTAGGCTTGAGTTGAGGGAACAGGTCAGTAGACTTGAGTAGGGGGAACAGGCCAGTAGACTTGAGTAACGGGAACAGGTCAGTAGGCTTGAGTAGGGGGAACAGGCCCGTAGGCTTGTCGGGAACAGGCCAGTAGGCTTGAGTAAGGGGAACAGGTCAGAAGCTTGAGTAGGGGGAACAGGCCCGTAGGCTTGAGTTGAGGGAACAGGCACGTAGGATTGAGTAGGGGGAACAGGCCAGTAGGCTTGAGTATAGGGAACAGGCCAGTAGGTTTAACGTTTGACAGAAAGTAGGGGTATGTTATAATTGCGTTTGTCAAAGAAAAAAGCTCTCCCGCCAGGTAATGATTTCACATATGATATCCACAACAAAGCATACAAAAATGTTTCTTTTGTATAGGGGTGTATCGGAGTGAGATTTTTTAAATTCCGGCCCGATTTATGACAGTGAAATCCAATCGGAGTTGGAATTTTAAAAATGGCCGGATTCCGGATTTGCTGGAGCCATTATATATTTATATATTTTATGTCTCTGACGGCCAGTCGGATTTGTCCTGATTTGTGAAGTGAAATTCTTTCGGAGCCGAAGCCGGATTTGTAAAAATGGACGGATTCCGGATTCGCAGGAGCCGGAGCCGAAATCCGGAACACCCCCAGTTTTGTAAAGCTCTGTCAGCCAGCCAATACCACTCCCCAAAATATTCCATACTCTCCACACACCGCTAATTTGCCATACTCACAACACACCGCTAATTTTTCGATACTCTCCACACACCGCTAATTTGCCATACTCTCCACACTCCCCTTTTTCCGATCAATTTTAGAACATATGTAAACAAGGATTGTTAAATAATAATTGAAATAATTTAATTAATAATTATTAAATTATTATAAATGGAATCTTTAAATTATACAGATATACTTGACAACAGAAGATAACACCTAAGAATCGAATTACTATATTTATGTATGGGTCTGTTTTAGGTAGGCACACTCCATTAAGGAGTGTATAGGCACTTAACTGACACAGTGATACCTGACATGGCACAGGCTCTGCTTGACTGGACGAGCTACACCAACTTAATCCCTCTCCCCATCTTACAAACACCTTATAACTTAAAACGAAGAAAGTGAATTTAGTGGTTAACGGGGCATATCATTTAGATGAGAAAAAAATTAAGGTTGACTATCAGTTATGACAGGGGTGCGCAACCTTTGAGCTATTGCCGGCCACATAACAAAAAATTACTTTTGCAACGGCCGCCAAAAAAGTTTCACTGAAAAACTAAACGGTCACTAACAAAAAATTAACAATGAACCCGAGATAATAATGAAATAATCATAATGTATTGTAGGCGAACACAGTGCTTAATTACAAACAAAAACATTTCCATCGATATTCTCTTGTATTTCTACTTTATTGAACATTGTCATTTAAACCTAACAGTATGTCACACACGTACAGCATGAGTATATTTTAAGTGGCATTAGTACACTGAGAACACAATAATTGAATAAGTGATAAGCTGCTTCACTAACACTGTCCATGTAACTTATCAGTCCAGAGTCCAGAAATTAGTGGCTGCCTTGCTCTTGGATGTTTGCCGATAGTCACGCAAAGTCCGGGGCACTCGCTGGAGATCATCAGTCGCATTCCTGACGCCAGGTTGGTTTCCACCAGTTGGGTTCGATATTTGTTCTTGAGATATTTCATTCATGAAAATGATGCGTTCGCACATGTTAGTGCTTCCGAACAGCACTTGATTGTTTCTTGCTATTTCGCGAAGCGTGGAATACTCCACCAACAACAGCGCTTCGAGGACGCCTGAAATGGACGTAGCCGGAATTTCATCTTTTCTTATTTCATGGCCCTCGATTAGAGCGGTGAGTTGTGGGAAATGATAGAGATTGAGCTGTTGGATATGACTTTGTAGCAGACGACATTTGTCACAGAAATAACAGATATTTCGTTTACACTTTTACATAATATATTGCCATATTGCAAATATTTGATGGCCGCAGGTTATTATAAATTAAACAGATTTCCACGGCCGCACATTTTCGTGCCCACGGCCGCATGCGGCCACACAGCCGCAGGTTGCGCACCCCTGAGTTATGACTAAGGAATATAAGTATTATATTAACCCTGTATGTTTGTTAAATTATGCTACTTGATCGGCGTGGTTTCTTTTATAGCGATAGTTGTTCATGCTCACAGCACTCTGAGCTTCAAAACTTTAAAAGACTTTTTGTTTTAAATTTCAGCTGTTTCTTTACGTTTCTTTGTCATCATATTCCTTCAATAATTTAGGAGGACTTTTCAATAACTTTTGATCAGTTGCTTGGAAAGGGCGAACGCCAAAAGACTTCTCTCTGTGTCTCGCCACTCAGTGAACTTTCAGACGGAACGCGGCCCGTTTAGAGATACGCGTTTACAAGTCAGTTAGTTCAAATAACGCGGCCCGTTTAGAGATACGCGTTTACAAGTCAGTTAGTTCAAATAACGCGGTGTCGATCCATCTTTACAGCCGTACTGCTGTCAGTGACATAATGCTGTGTCGATCCATCTATATTCTATACAGCCGTACTGCTGCCATTGACATAATTTTGCGTTTTGTTCTCTAAGTTGCAGGAAGCCAGAGGATATCCTCGAGGGCGGTGTGAGGTGTTCGTGGATGTCATTGTTTGTCCGTGTGTGCGACTGTCTCTCTGTTTGTGTGTGTGTGTTTGGTTGGGTGTGTCTGGTTTTATGTATGTTCGACTGGATCCCTGTATGGTCGACTGGATCTCTGTATGTTCGACTAGATCTCTGTATGTTCGACTGGATCTATGTATGTTCGACTGGATCTCTGTATGTTCGACTAGATCTCTGTATTTTCGACTGGGTCTCTGTATGTTCGACTGGATCTCTGTATGTTCGACTGGATCTCTGTATGTATGTATCTCCGGTTCTGCGGGTGAATCTGCTTCTCTGTGTGTGTGTGTGTGTGTGTGTGTGTTGGTTACGCGCGCGCGCGTGTGTTTGTGTGTGCACGTTTCAGTATGTGTATGTGTGTGTCTGGTTTATTGTACGATGCATGTGCTTGCATCGCCTGTTTACAATAGGCCCCATCGTGTAACATGCGTTGGTCTCCGAATGATTTCCAAACGTCTGAACCGGGGAAATCGTTTTGTTACGTAATCCTTCGCATCCATAAACATGAGATTCATAGAGCATTGTATAAGCGATGTGCCTAATGACCATCGTTTTAGGTACAGGACGCCCTGACATTACTGACATAAAATGTCAAAAAATTCTTTTATAAGGTAGTATGAACGAAATAGTCTTTTACAGAACGAACAATTAAAAGAATATTTATAGTATATTCAGTCCTTTATTCGGGTATTTAACATTCTAGAATAAGGTATAAATTATAAGCAGTATTGAAGGTTCTACATTCTAGAATAAGGTATAAATTATAAGCAGTATTGAAGGTTCTACATTCTAGAATAAGGTATAAATTATAAGCAGTATTGAAGGTTCTACATTCTAGAATAAGGTATACACTATAAGCAGTATTGAAAGACAAGTCACCCGAGTGGGATTGAACGCATTCATGTAGCCTATGGGGTTTGAATAAAATGTTTTTTAATATTTTCATTTTATCAAATCTTTGAATATATATTTGGGCAAAGAAATTACTTGCTAAGTAAATTTTTAATAATATTTTATGTACTCTCTTCATTTTAATTTGTGACTAATTAAAAACGTACGTTTATATTAGTACTTTACTATCTAATCTTTGGTTTTTTATTTATATTATTAAAACTCGCTTTTACAAATACTCCTTACTTGAAGAACGACCTTGACCTTCACTCACCTGAACCCTTTGCAACGTCAGAAGAAAGTTGGATATGTTATGGCGAGTTGAGAAATCTTCTTCCGGTGGCTTGACTTGATCACGTGATCCTCGGTCTCTATGGCGACCAAGACTGACGCTCCTCCGCTCTCGGTTGGACATGCTGACGTCAGTGAGTGGCCATCATCTCTCTATTGAAATAGACACATAAAAAAAATTAGTTTATTTGAAGACCAGACAGAATGGATTCTCAAATCCCTTTCTTTCTTTTTTTTCAGACGCAAAATCAACATCCCGATTCAAAATATGTCTAAAGGATTTTTAAAGTAAATGTGGTGAATGTTCAAGTTGTTTAATTATTATTAAAAAATCCATCTGAGCACTACATTGGTTCATTTTTTTAAAAATTGGACCAAATTTCTGAAGAGAATTTGTTTTTCGAAATCTTCACTCGCTACCAATGTGTCAACAAATGTTTACCACGATTCCAGAAGTGATTAGACCATAATATTTTGATATGTTTGTTTAAAATATGTCCAATTGTGTTAGTAAGGGATATCTCTTTTGAATTTAACATTTAGATAAAACATTAATAATGAGTCGAGCTGCGTTGGACTCGCGGCCTTTATCGAGAGAATTGTTGTGTAAATAAATAACAAATTTCAGACGTGGGTGCGACATATATGACCAAACATAAACAAATGAGATACACAACTTTCTGCAGGTTATGAATTTACATATGTATAGACAATTAGATGACGTCATATCACCCCCCCCCCAAAAAAAACACATTATAAAAATCGATAACGGATCCAAGTGACCCCATAAATAACGAGGAAAAATGTGTAAGATCCCTGATCCTTCCAGAGTTACTGAACCTTGGACCAATCACTTTACAAGGTTTTATGATTTATTTCACCCATCCCCGACCTCACTCCCTGCGCCACTTCCGAACCAACAGTGGTCCCTTCCCCCATATTCCCAATTACGAAAATGAAATCAAATCAACCACCATGTCTAGTTTATGGGGCCATCATCCGGGCAAGATGAGGTACTTCAACGGTCGTCAAGAATTGGTACTTGTAGCACTGGGTCACTGAGGGCGCGTGTGTTGTGGCGTGTGCTATGCGGCGATGATTAAAGCAATACGTAGGGCAGAATACTTGCAGACGGGCTCCTGGTGGTTGGTATACACTCTCTAGAGCTTTGCGATGCAGGGGATGAATGAGTGTATTATTATTTTTTTGTAAGTTTGAGCAGCTCTGAAAAGTGACTTCTTTTCAAGCTTTATATCACCTCCATTATTATTTTTAAATAATAGGATAAAACCCATTTTTCCAAATAATTATATCGATCAATTATTTTAATGGAATTACTAGAAAGTAGAAAGGTAATACGGAGGTAACAAGAACAAACTTGTTTGTTCAAAGTGTGAAAAGTGAGTTTATTAACAAGCATGTGGAGCGGCTCCTACTTCCTACAAAGTGCTACAGTCAGCTTGATGTTAACTTAACAATTTGTTTAATGTATCTTGTTTGGACATCAGCAGCAGCATCAAGCTTGTACACGACTTCGTTCAGACTTTTCTTTGAAATTTTAACACTGCATTTCCAAATACATTATGTTGCCTGATGAAGTTCTCCACACATAGAAGATCGTGCGGTGAGACCCCGACGACGTGAGGGGTCGGGGGTGTATTGGGTGTGGAGCCCAACATAAACTTTGGAGATGATTCGAGTAACTTTGAACGTAATTCCTGTAAACTTGGAAACGGATTCTATTGTTATAAACTTCGGAGTCTTTTAAACAGAAATGATTTTTTTAAGGATTTGAAAAGAAGCCAATAAAATTATAAACGACTCCTCTACCCCATGAGCCAGTTTGATAAGCAACCTCTAAACGTATCATGCCTCCATGACGGACCTTCATCAATTCAATTTCCAATCTACACAAGAAATGTCCCCTCGGGCAGCGATGGGTCAATTGAATGAGGACGGGCTAGTTGCTGTAGAAAACATGAGGTCATTACAGCCCCACACAGAACCTTGCGCTGCCACAAGAGAAATCTTGTGACTGATGGATCAACAGTATCGTACCACGTGACTTGGGTTTCTGGCGCTGGAGAGTGTTTCTTAACCCGCTCTACAGTTTGCATGTGGTATTATCATATGTGGTATTATCATATGTGGTATTATCATATGTGGTAGTATCATAGGTGGTATTATCATATGTGGTATTATCATATGTGGTATTATCATATGTGGTATTATCATATGTGGTATTATCATATGTGGTATTATCATAGGTGGTATACAATCTACTTTCAAGTTAAAATGAACCTTTATCTTATCTTATGTATTACAGACAGAACATTATTGCACCCTACGCTTATTCGTGACTTATATTTAATCTGGCATTTGTATTTAGAGCTTTGGATGACAATTCTTCTTCTTCTTCTACATATTCTCTTAGCCTGAGACTAGTCTCTTAAGGACTTGGCTAATACCTGGGCAACCTGCTTCATCTGCTGAGCAGTGCCATATAACATTGTCTTAACGTGGGACTCTTTTGCCTCCCTAACCTCCCCGGTTATGTCTAGCGCGGGATACGAAGTTAACAGGTGTAGTACTGTTTCAGAGGCTAGGCTGCAATGATGTTACTAAATATGTTGTGAACGTTCCTATTTAAAAATGAATTCAACACTAGCTTCACCACATAAGAAAAAAAGGAGAGACCTTTACCCTGATACAAAACAGTAGTGAAAGCGTGGTAATGAAATCCTTTGAACGACTAAAATAATTGGCATAATTTATAGAATACATGCTGTGCCACATTATTAGAATCGTGAATTATAGGAATAGGTTTTGTTACTGTCGTCTGGGGGCTGCTGTTTTCCGGGCCATGTTTCTATTCATGAAATCATGAGATGCGACTTCGGCCAAAATTCTTTCTTATTTGAGACAGATTAGGACTTGATATGTCAATTGTCATACTTCAATACTTATTTGAGACAGATTAGGACTTGATATGTCAATTGTCATACTTCAATACTTATTTGAGACAGATTAGGACTTGATATGTCAATTGCCATACTTCAATACTTATTTGAGACAGATTAGGACTTGATATGTCAATTGCCATACTTCAATACTTATTTGAGACAGATTAGGACTTGATATGTCAATTGCCATACTTCAATACTTATTTGAGACAGATTAGGACTTGATATGTCAATTGCCATACTTCAATACTTATTTGAGACAGATTAGGACTTGATATGTCAATTGCCATACTTCAATACTTATTTGAGACAGATTAGGACTTGATATGTCAATTGCCATACTTCAATACTTATTTGAGACAGATTAGGACTTGATATGTCAATTGCCATACTTCAATACTTATTTGAGACGGATTAGGACTTGATATGTCAATTGCCATACTTCAATACTTATTTGAGACGGATTAGGACTTGATATGTCAATTGTCATACTTCAATACTTATTTGAGACGGATTAGGACTTGATATGTCAATTGTCATACTTCAATACTTATTTGAGACAGATTAGGACTTGATATGTCAATTGCCATACTTCAATACTTATTTGAGACAGATTAGGACTTGATATGTCAATTGCCATACTTCAATACTTATTTGAGACAGATCAGGACTTGATATGTCAATTGCCATACTTCAATACTTATTTGAGACAGATCAGGACTTGATATGTCAATTGCCATACTTCAATACTTATTTGAGACAGATCAGGACTTGATATGTCAATTGCCATACTTCAATACTTATTTGAGACAGATCAGGACTTGATATGTCAATTGCCATACTTCAATACTTATTTGAGACAGATCAGGACTTGATATGTCAATTGCCATACTTCAATACTTATTTGAGACAGATTAGGACTTGATATGTCAATTGCCATACTTCAATACTTATTTGAGACGGATTAGGACTTGATATGTCAATTGCCATACTTCAATACTTATTTGAGACAGATTAGGACTTGATATGTCAATTGCCATACTTCAATACTTATTTGAGACAGATTAGGACTTGATATGTCAATTGCCATACTTCTATACTTATTTGAGACAGATTAGGACTTGATATGTCAATTGCCATACTTCAATACTTATTTGAGACAGATTAGGACTTGATATGTCAATTGCCATACTTCAATACTTATTTGAGACAGATTAGGACTTGATATGTCAATTGCCATACTTCAATACTTATTTGAGACAGATTAGGACTTGATATGTCAATTGCCATACTTCAATACTTATTTGAGACGGATTAGGACTTGATATGTCAATTGCCATACTTCAATACTTATTTGAGACGGATTAGGACTTGATATGTCAATTGCCATACTTCAATACTTATTTGAGACAGATTAGGACTTGATATGTCAATTGCCATACTTCAATACTTATTTGAGACAGATTAGGACTTGATATGTCAATTGCCATACTTCAATACTTATTTGAGACAGATCAGGACTTGATATGTCAATTGCCATACTTCAATACTTATTTGAGACAGATCAGGACTTGATATGTCAATTGCCATACTTCAATACTTATTTGAGAAAGATCAGGACTTGATATGTCAATTGCCATACTTCAATACTTATTTGAGACAGATTAGGACTTGATATGTCAATTGCCATACTTCAATACTTATTTGAGACAGATTAGGACTTGATATGTCAATTGCCATACTTCAATACTTATTTGAGACAGATTAGGACTTGATATGTCAATTGCCATACTTCAATACTTATTTGAGACAGATTAGGACTTGATATGTCAATTGCCATACTTCAATACTTATTTGAGACAGATTAGGACTTGATATGTCAATTGCCATACTTCAATACTTATTTGAGACAGATTAGGACTTGATATGTCAATTGCCATACTTCAATACTTATTTGAGACAGATTAGGACTTGATATGTCAATTGCCATACTTCAATACTTATTTGAGACAGATTAGGACTTGATATGTCAATTGCCATACTTCAATACTTATTTGAGACAGATTAGGACTTGATATGTCAATTGCCATACTTCAATACTTATTTGAGACAGATTAGGACTTGATATGTCAATTGCCATACTTCAATACTTATTTGAGACAGATTAGGACTTGATATGTCAATTGCCATACTTCAATACTTATTTGAGACAGATTAGGACTTGATATGTCAATTGCCATACTTCAATACTTATTTGAGACAGATTAGGACTTGATATGTCAATTGCCATACTTCAATACTTATTTGAGACGGATTAGGACTTGATATGTCAATTGCCATACTTCAATACTTATTTGAGACGGATTAGGACTTGATATGTCAATTGTCATACTTCAATACTTATTTGAGACGGATTAGGACTTGATATGTCAATTGTCATACTTCAATACTTATTTGAGACAGATTAGGACTTGATATGTCAATTGCCATACTTCAATACTTATTTGAGACAGATTAGGACTTGATATGTCAATTGCCATACTTCAATACTTATTTGAGACAGATTAGGACTTGATATGTCAATTGCCATACTTCAATACTTATTTGAGACAGATCAGGACTTGATATGTCAATTGCCATACTTCAATACTTATTTGAGACAGATCAGGACTTGATATGTCAATTGCCATACTTCAATACTTATTTGAGACAGATCAGGACTTGATATGTCAATTGCCATACTTCAATACTTATTTGAGACAGATTAGGACTTGATATGTCAATTGCCATACTTCAATACTTATTTGAGACAGATTAGGACTTGATATGTCAATTGCCATACTTCAATACTTATTTGAGACAGATTAGGACTTGATATGTCAATTGCCATACTTCAATACTTATTTGAGACAGATTAGGACTTGATATGTCAATTGCCATACTTCAATACTTATTTGAGACAGATTAGGACTTGATATGTCAATTGCCATACTTCAATACTTATTTGAGACGGATTAGGACTTGATATGTCAATTGCCATACTTCAATACTTATTTGAGACGGATTAGGACTTGATATGTCAATTGTCATACTTCAATACTTATTTGAGACGGATTAGGACTTGATATGTCAATTGTCATACTTCAATACTTATTTGAGACAGATTAGGACTTGATATGTCAATTGCCATACTTCAATACTTATTTGAGACAGATTAGGACTTGATATGTCAATTGCCATACTTCAATACTTATTGGAGACAGATTAGGACTTGATATGTCAATTGCCATACTTCAATACTTATTTGAGACAGATCAGGACTTGATATGTCAATTGCCATACTTCAATACTTATTTGAGACAGATTAGGACTTGATATGTCAATTGCCATACTTCAATACTTATTTGAGACAGATCAGGACTTGATATGTCAATTGCCATACTTCAATACTTATTTGAGACAGATTAGGACTTGATATGTCAATTGCCATACTTCAATACTTATTTGAGACAGATTAGGACTTGATATGTCAATTGCCATACTTCAATACTTATTTGAGACAGATTAGGACTTGATATGTCAATTGCCATACTTCAATACTTATTTGAGACAGATTAGGACTTGATATGTCAATTGCCATACTTCAATACTTATTTGAGACAGATTAGGACTTGATATGTCAATTGCCATACTTCAATACTTATTTGAGACAGATTAGGACTTGATATGTCAATTGCCATACTTCAATACTTATTTGAGACAGATTAGGACTTGATATGTCAATTGCCATACTTCAATACTTATTTGAGACAGATTAGGACTTGATATGTCAATTGCCATACTTCAATACTTATTTGAGACAGATTAGGACTTGATATGTCAATTGCCATACTTCAATACTTATTTGAGACAGATTAGGACTTGATATGTCAATTGCCATACTTCAATACTTATTTGAGACAGATTAGGACTTGATATGTCAATTGCCATACTTCAATACTTATTTGAGACAGATTAGGACTTGATATGTCAATTGCCATACTTCAATAACACGTGACCGTCTTAATTCAGGATTGAGGATAAAGTCTTAAAGAACTGGCAATGACCTTGGCAGCTTAATCCATCTACTGGACAGTGACATATGAGATATATATTTTTAGCAGAAATCTTCAGCTACCCAGACTTGTTACGTTCTCTGCGGAGCTCGCTGTGAAAGTATGCACGACTGCATCAGGGGGCAAGATCATAATGCGGGCAGTTCGGGTCCCTGTTATAGTCTAGTCTATTTTAAAGTTGGTTGGCAAGTGTTCTGTTGGCATGTATGTCATGTAAAAGGCACTCTTCACTCCTGGATCAAACAGAGTTTAGAATGTGTAGCAAATCATAATTTTACTCTTGGCGAGCATACTCAAATATTTACAAAGGATTATCTTATCTTATCAATACAGACGCTCCTTCTATGCAGTAGATAATTTCGTCCACAGACCATGACAGATGATCTGTTGGCAAGTGATGCAGCGTTCACAGGCCACGGCTTTGTGGGTTCCACGCATTACCTAACTAGTGCTAGGTACCCATTCGAACCCGTGACCATCGATAGCTGCCACTCACCACCGCGTCCCTAGTTGCAACAGTTTTGGCGCACAGTGCACGACCTCATTGGAGTACAGGAGTAAAATTGAACGGGCCGTATCGTGAGACCCATGTTTCATGTGTAAGGACTTTCATTGTGTTTAAAATAATGCAGGTGACCTTTGGGGATAAGTGAAGGAATTCGTAGTCGTCTTGCGGATATCTACGTAAAAGAAAGCAGCATGGTGCGGTAAACGAAAACTTTACGAAAAGTTGTTATTGACATTGCGATTTATTTATTTATTTATTTTCAAGAGAGAAATAATAATAATAATAATAATAATAATAATAATAAACAAGTAATAAAAAATAATGAGTATTTAAACGCAATTTCCAACAAAGAATTTCCGATTTTTTTTATTCAAGGGAAATAATTATAGATTACATTAAAATTATATTCAAATAATTAATTCTTAAACTAAACACAATATGATGTCTTATCTCCTCACGCTACATCACACCAAGAATGTGTCAACATAATGCGCACCACGCAACAATCTAACATAAGCATCCACAAAGCGGGAAACCCCATTAACTATGTGCACGGGCGAAAAAATGTATCGAAAAAGTTTACTGGACTTCCTGGAAAATCCGAAAACACCGAAAAAATACTAATATTTTGTCAATTTCTCGCCAACCATAACAGGTTGAAACAAACGCAAAACCATAGCTAATAATATGTAGAACAATGTTGGAGAAGGAATTTTTGAAAAATCTCTTTTCGCTCGACTCCCGTAATTTTAGCAGGAATTTGTAGATAGCAATTTTTTTTTACATTAAGACTTATTGATTTGAAATGACTTTTAATGTCATCTAGAACGGGATCCCTTGAATAAAAAAGTCGGAAATTCTTTGTTGGAAATTGCGTTTAAATATCGTTCGAGTTTTTATTACTTGTTTTAAAAGAGAGAGGGGGTATAGAACATGCAGACTTTTTCCAGTTTTCCATAAAAAGAAAGAAGAAACTAAAAATCAATATTGGTACGATTGCCAGAGGGTGTCATCATAGACCAGTGCTTCTCAAAGTGGTGGTCCGCGGACCGGTGCCGGTCCGTGGGCCATCCGCTGCCGGTCCGCAGATGTTCTAAAAAAATGACCAAAAAAATGGTCAGTGCAGGGAAAATAATACACCGGTTCCTGGTGCAATGAAAAAAATTCCTGCCGGTCCGCCATACTAATGATCCTACATGTGGAAGAAAATCATAAGCCCCGAGCCTAGTGCTCTTCATGGGTCTTCCTGGAAGACCCTCCCAGCTATCTGCCCCCCCCCCAGAAAAGGACGTGACAGCTGGAACCGGAGAGGTCGCTTCTGAAGCGGCCACCTGGGCATCCAGGACAGAAAGTCGAAGATGCCCTCCACAAAGTTGTCCTCACAAGGAGGGGTGGAATTTCCCTACTACGACCCGCTACCACTTCGGCGCTACCCCGGCAAAGCATACGAGTCTCAATGGTTAGGATCGCCGCTATGCGGGGGATCATCAATGACCTACCTAGGGTGCTACCCCCACTGGAAGGTTTCCTCAGAGCTGGCGTCCGCTGCGTTCTTCGCGGTTCCTTTTGCTAATCCGTGCTGGCGCTCCTGGCCCTAAACCGGCACCGCTCAATGGCGTTGCTAGTAAAATGACTAATACTAAAAAGTTTGAGAAGCACTGTCATAGACAAATCAAAAGTTTGATGTTTTAAATTATACGCCCGCTAAATGCGTTTAAACTTTCTTACCCATCAAGAGCCACTTGAAAAAATTTGATAAGTATCAGCAGTGGTGTCGTGGGGGGGGGGCCGCCCCGGGTGACACCAACCCTAACGACGCCTCTGAGTATCAGTACGCACCAAAGTACCTGATCTACGTGTGCAGTCGTTAGCCTCGACCAGCCCACACGATGGACGGCTAAGAATATAATTTTTATTTGATATGGGTGAACATCAACTCGAAGACTTCACACCGTAGCCTCGTGTTCATCGTCTGGTTGCCAAAAACATGAGCGCGTGAGGAAGTCACGAGAGTCAGGGGCAGATAAGAGAGCAGACAACTGTGAAAGGGTGATTGCTGATAACTAGCAAACTGACGTATTAACACCTCAGGTAGCTAGCTAGATGGGGCCCATCATCCACCCACCCTCTCCCCCACCCACCAAAAGAAGGGAGGGTTGAATTTCTTATTTGGCATCTCTAAGGTTCGTTGATCCGTGTGCAAAATGTGCACAGTATCCATTTTAATTTGTTTTAAATAAAAAAAATAAACATTTTGTTTGTTGTGTGTATGTGTGTGTGTGTGTGTGTGTGTGTGTGTGTGTGTGTGTGTGTGTGTGTGTGTGTGTGTGTGTGTGTGTGTGGTGTGTGTGTTTGTGCAAAATTGTAAAACCCACAAGCACAGATATTATATAATCCTAAACGAAATTAACTGCGCGGTAATTCTAAACTGCAGCGCGGTGTCGGTCAGATTGGCACACGCCGTTAAGAGAAAAAGAGAGCAATAAATGAAAAGTATAACAAAGTTTTATAAAATAAATCTTGAAAGAGCTTTTTTTAAACATGTCGTTTATAAATAAAAAAAAGAAAGGAAAACAAGAAACCAATAAAACTGACGAGTCAGCTAGCAATGAATATATTTATACCCTGCCCTCTACTCCACATTTAACGCTGGTATATTTATACCCTGCCCCCTACTCCACATTAAACCCTGGTATATTTTTAAATCCTTTATATTAACTCGTGGTGTCTGCTTGCTTGCACCCTTGAACCCTTGCACCCTTGCTTGTCGCCAAAACTTTGGATCAATTTTTATCCCACTTCCTCGTAAGCTAGCGAGCTGAAATTTTGCAGGCAGTTTCGTACCGATGATAAAAACAATGTATTAAAATTTCAGATCGATCGCATGTACCGTAATTGAATTATTGATTTTTTAGATAATTTTATTTATTCCTATGTATCATGTTATTTTTTGCGCATTATATTGAACAACCTTTCTGTCGCGCAATAACGTGCGTATTTCATTGACAACACTTTTTATAAACATATTCCTGATCGGTGCGCATTATATTAAACATGTTTTACGGCACAACTACTTTTTTTTTGATGGTCTTGCGCTGCGTATTATAATGAACACTAGCTGACCCGCGGCGTAGCATACGCCGCTAATGATTTAGTGACGGGTGAAGACTTCCTGAATGACACGGTTGTCAAAATGGGGTGGGTTTGGGCAAACGACTGTGAGTGAATGAAAAGAAGGAACTCTGGACAGACCCGCGGCGTATCACCCTTAAAAAATGACGGAAGTGTTCAGCTGAAATCTATTTATTTTGAAAAAAATGCACTTTTTTAGGGCGCCTACGGCGCCCACCTTTTTCAAAATCCCAACTAACTTGTCCGTGTTTGATCAATACGAAATATTAAATTTTCTGAAATGTACACAAAGTATTTTATAACTTTTTACACTGTTCCCTTTTTACAAAATTAAAATATCAGTGAAAACAATGACGTCATGTAATTTTTTTTACAGCGCATATTTAATTTGCACACCTTTTGATGCATTGGTGCAGTAATTTGGTGCGCTGCTTTCTAAAATTAGCATGTGTTGAACATACTTGCAGCTTGGTGTCTCGCAGGGTCCGACCACGAAGAGAATTTATAGTCAAAAACTTGTTTTTTTATTTTATAATCTTTAAACTTTTCACGGGTTAAAGGCGTGGCAGGAAAAAAAAGTTTATATTATTATTGAGGTGAGGTGAGCAATAAAAATGATGTGATTGTCGTGTTTTCAGAATAGTTAGTTTCAGTCGTTAGATACGATAGTTGTTGTTTCATTTTAACACTATTTTATCACCCGCTATACGAAACACGGCCACATAATTGTGTGGAATCAACACATGGTTTGTTAGCTTCGTTAGATGTTTGCAAACATAGTGAATAATATATTATTCAGTTGTTTTTTTTTAATTCCGTCCTTTAAAATGAGTATATATATAATAAATTTTGTTTTTATTGATATATATTATATTGATACATGATACAGAAAATCAGAGGCGTTCTATGATATTTTACGCCTGTAGACAAACTATAAAACTTAAGGCCCTTCCCCTCTGTTTAATTAATCTTATCATAATTTGACGTTGTAGACCTCATTTTGGCGTCCCTGCATACAGTGGCGCCCAGGGACATGTGTAGCCCCCTTCCACCTCCCTGTATACAGTGGCGCCCAGGGACATGAGTAGCCCCCTTCCACCTCCCTGTATACAGTGGCGCCCAGGGACATGTGTAGCCCCCTTCCACCTCCCTGTATACAGTGGCGCCCAGGGACATGTGTAGCCCCCTTCCACCTCCCTGTATACATTGGCATCTAGGGACATGTGTAGCCCCCTTCCACCTGCCTGTATACAGTGGCGCCCAGGGACATGTGTAGCCCCCTTCCACCTCCCTGTATACAGTGGCGCCCAGGGACATGTGTAGCCCCTTCCACCTCCCTGTATACAGTGGCGCCCAGGGACATGCGTAGCCCCCTTCCACCTCGCACGGCATATGCACTACCGCACTTACTTACAAAATAAATTTTAAAATTTTAAAATCCCTTCTCGTCTAGTTCTTAAAAACTGGTCAATCTTTAGTTGGTCAATCTTTAGTTGGTCAATCTTTAGGTGGTCATTCTTTAGTTGGTCATTCTTTAGTTGGTCATTCTTTAGTTGGCCAATCTTTAGTTGGTCATTCTTTAGTTGGCCAATCTTTAATATGTATTTCGTTTCATTCTCGTATTTGGAAAATGTTCAAATTTTAGGCAGTATTCCCGTTTAAAAATAAAGATGTTCGTATTTGGGCCAGGATTCTTATTTGGGACAGTGTTCACATATAGGGCGGTGTTTTTTGCCCCGGGCACACTGTCTATCTCATTAACGACGCTAATCCTTACTGTCAGTAATCGCTGATGGACCACAAACTGTTGATCTAATTAGATTGACCTTTAGCCAACGGAAAAATCCCATGTATTAAGGAAAGGACACATCAGACGCTGCACACCGTGATTTACTTACTGGGGAAAATTATGGAGTTTTAAAATGGACTGTTTGTCCTGTCGAACTTGCAACATTTTTATTCGAAACAAATATACTAGGACTGCGGAAATTAACGACTAATTTCTCGATTAATCGTTAAAATTTTTCAACGATTAAAACTTTTATAACGATTAATCGACCCACCACTTATAAATGTACTGGAAGTCAAAAAGTAAAATATTTCGGTCGATAAATATAAACTAACTAGTGTAAAAGCCTGCTAAGGCTAAGGCTCACACATACGCATAGTTCGTGCGTTGTTTCGGTAGTTGACGTTCTGTGCTAAAACAATGACGTCATATAATATTCTTTACGGCGACATTTTTTATTTATTTATAATAATTGTGCGCGCCTTTTTGCGCGCCTTTCGATGGGGAGACACACGCATACGAAGGACGATTATGTATTAGATTTCTGGACGATTACACGAACATTTTGGTTTAAAACAATTGACTGGCGCGACTGTTCAAAATGTTGATAAAGGTTATTGTGTCAGTTGAGAGAAATCGTTTGCCTACAATGCAATGTTCCCTATAAGTCTAAGCTTCGTTGGTCCGTGTGCAAAGTTTAAAAAAAAACTCGTGTGCAAAGTTGCACAAAATCCATTTTTGTGCAATATTTAACAAAATTGTCTGTGCGGTAATTTTAAACTCCTGCGTGGCGTCTATCAAATATCTGCGCAGCCGCGCTGCTTAAAGGGCACATTCACATTGCTACCATGGTTCTAACACTTCGCTTACATATCACTTGCAAACCAAACATCTACTACATTATCAGAAACTTCAGCTGAGACAATCTAAGGCTATGTGAACGATTGTTCAGCTCGGCTGGTTATACATGTATTGTCGATAAGACCCGCTCATCACTTGAACCAAATAATGTCAATACACTTGTCTGTTTGCGTTGTTGGTTAAAAGATGTCATATTAAGAAGAAGACATTCCAGTGTTATTTCGATTTTCGACAAGTACGTTTAATAAATGTTACTTATGTCACCATAAATGTCAATTTTTGGCTTTAATCGCAATTAACGATTAATTAATCGTTACTTATTAAAAAGTTAACGATTAAATTAAAATTAATCGTTAACAACCCTAAAATATACGTAATCTGCATTTGCCAATGTTGAAATGAGATGATACGTTAAATTGGAAAGGAAGCGTTCTAGAAAGAGTTGTGCAACATGGGGCACTAATTTAATTGTTCTATTTTTTTTTAACTGTTTGGTCTAAAAGTTTTACTAAAAGAAAGGAAAAATTGCTGCTTATTTCATTTTTTTTTAAAATATTTTTTTTAAAACTTAAAGATTTATTATTCTCCGTGCTTATTTTTCACAAGCTGTATTTCGAGTATCTTCTTCTGGATATTAAAAAAACAACATTAGTTGCCTGTGGAATCTGCTTTCAGGCTTTCTCGCAACATGTCAACATGTCCTGCCTTTTTGTCTTGTTCCTTTTTGTCTTGTTCCTTTTCGAGGTTACCGTATTTGCTGGTGAAGTTCGGTCCTTTAATGAACTGCTGTGGGAGGGATTCATTTCTTTATTGCAGGTGATGCTAAGAAGTTTACGCAAACATCTTTAGTGGAGTCTGTTTCATCGTGTGTTGGCAAACATCTTTAGTGGAGACGGTTTCATCGTGTGTTGGCAAACATCTTTAGTGGAGTCTGTTTCATCGTGTGTTGACAAACATCTTTAGTGGAGACGGTTTCATCGTGTGTTGGCAAACATCTTTAGTGGAGACGGTTTCATCGTGTGTTGGCAAACATCTTTAGTGGAGACTGTTTCATCGTGTGTTGGCAAACATCTTTAGTGGAGACTGTTTCATCGTGTGTTGGCAAACATCTTTAGTGGAGACTGTTTCATCGTGTGTTGGCAAACATCTTTAGTGGAGACGGTTTCATCGTGTGTTGGCAAACATCTTTAGTGGAGTCTGTTTCATCGTGTGTTGGCAAACATCTTTAGTGGAGACGGTTTCATCGTGTGTTGGCAAACATCTTTAGTGGAGACGGTTTCATCGTGTGTTGACACCTCCTGGCGTACATTGTAGTTTGTGATTTCCTACATACCTTCAGATTTGAAGAATAAAGAATCTTTATGGAAAAAGCGAGATTTATACTGGTTTGAACAAAAAAAATTCTTTGCTATAAATGTGTCATTATCTTTATTTCGTTAAGGAGGGGGTGGTGACGTCAGAGTTTCAGGTTTACCTATCAGAAATTTCTCATTTAAAAACTCTAACCATCTCGCAAAAAGTTTTTGTTGTTCTTGAGACTTTGCCAAGTTTGTTCCCTTGCTTAAAGATATGTCACGTGATTTCTTTTCACGGCCATTTTTATTTCTTAAAAACCTTTTCTCGAATTTCTCATATTTTGTTCCCCCTTTTCATTTCCCAGTTCTTTTCAATTTAAATATCTACTACTTTCGAGGCCAGCGATTCCAAACTTTTACAACAGCACAAACATGACAAGTAAAAGTCTTTGCTAACTACCGCCATTATGCGGAGACATTTAGAAACAGATGTTAAGTGAAAGTCTTGGGAAACTACCGCCATTATTCGGAGACATTTAGAAACAGTGGTAAGGTGGGTAGATGCGCGGCTGACAAAAGTTTTTTTTAATTTAACTTGTAAATTGAAAATATTGAATAATTCTATGCTTTAAAATGATTCCTTCATGAATTTAGATATTAAACTAAAATTTTTAAGAGAACAATTCAGATATATTTATATTTTTATGCTTTGATCCAATCATGAAAAGTTTGCTTAATATTTATTTTTAAACGTCGTATTCAATGACAATGACACGTTTTTAAAAATAAAATAAAAATACGAAATTTAACGAAGCCAGAAGACATAAAATTAAAACATGAGGAGAAAGAAATGTTTGAGATAGTCAAGGACTCGTGAGGTTTGGACTCGACCACACCACAAACTAAATTTATTTGGACTCTACCACACCACAAACTAAATTTATTTGGACTCTACCACACCACAAACTAAATTTATTTGGACTCTACCACACCACAAACTAAATTTGTTTGGACTCTACCACACCACAAACTAAATTTGTTTGGACTCTACCACACCACAAACTAAATTTATTTGGACTCTACCACACCACAAACTAAATTTATTTGGACTCTACCACACCACAAACTAAATTTGTTTGGACTCTACCACACCACAAACTAAATTTGTTTGGACTCTACCACACCACAAACTACATTTGTTTGGACTCTACCAGACCACAAACTAAATTTGTTTGGACTCTACCACACCACAAACTAAATTTGTTTGGACTCTACCACACCACAAACTAAATTTGTTTGGACTCTACCACACCACAAACTAAATTTGTTTGGACTCTACCACAGCACAAACTAAATTTATTTGGACTCTACCACACCACAAACTAAATTTATTTGGACTCTACCACACCACAAACTAAATTTATTTGGACTCTACCACACCACAAACTAAATTTATTTAGACTCTACCACACCACAAACTAAATTTATTTGGACTCTACCACACCACAAACTAAATTTATTCGGACTCTACCACACCACAAACTAAATTTGTTTGGACTGTACCACACCACAAACTAAATTTGTTTGGACTGCACCACACCACAAACTAAATTTATTTGGACTCTATCACACCACAAACTAAATTTATTTGGACTCTACCACACCACAAACTAAATTTATTTGGACTCTACCACACCACAAACTAAATTTATTTGGACTCTACCACACCAGAAACTAAATTTATTTGGACTCTACCACACCACAAACTAAATTTGTTTGGACTCTACCACACCACAAATTAAATTTGTTTGGACTCTACCACACCACAAACTAAATTTATTTGGACTCTACCACACCACAAACTAAATTTATTTGGACTCTACCACACCACAAACTAAATTTGTTTGGACTCTACCACACCACAAACTAAATTTGTTTGGACTCTACCACACCACAAACTACATTTGTTTGGACTCTACCAGACCACAAACTAAATTTGTTTGGACTCTACCACACCACAAACTAAATTTGTTTGGACTCTACCACACCACAAACTAAATTTGTTTGGACTCTACCACACCACAAACTAAATTTATTTGGACTCTACCACACCACAAACTAAATTTATTTAGACTCTACCACACCACAAACTAAATTTATTTGGACTCTACCACACCACAAACTAAATTTATTTGGACTCTACCACACCACAAACTAAATTTATTTAGACTCTACCACACCACAAACTAAATTTATTTGGACTCTACCACACCACAAACTAAATTTATTCGGACTCTACCACACCACAAACTAAATTTGTTTGGACTGTACCACACCACAAACTAAATTTATTTGGACTCTACCACACCACAAACTAAATTTGTTTGGACTGCACGACACCACAAACTAAATTTGTTTGGACTCTACCAGACCACAAACTAAATTTATTTGGACTCTACCACACCACAAACTAAATTTATTTGCCTCTACCACACCACAAACTAAAGTTGTTTGGACTCTACCACACCACAAACTAAATTTGTTTGGACTCTATCACACCACAAACTAAATTTATTTGGACTCTACCACAGCACAAACTAAATTTATTTGGACTCTACCACACCACAAACTAAATTTATTCGGACTCTACCACACCACAAACTAAATTTGTTTGGACTGTACCACACCACAAACTAAATTTATTTGGACTCTACCACACCACAAACTAAATTTGTTTGGACTGCACCACACCACAAACTAAATTTATTTGGACTCTATCACACCACAAACTAAATTTATTTGGACTCTACCACAACACAAACTAAATTTATTTGGACTCTATCACACCACAAACTAAATTTGTTTGGACTCTACCAGACCACAAACTACATTTATTTGGACTCTACCACACCACAAACTAAATTTATTTGGACTCTACCACACCACAAACTAAAGTTGTTTGGACTCTACCACACCACAAACTAAATTTGTTTGGACTCTATCATACCACAAACTAAATTTATTTTATCTGCATGTCTCCTTACTCCAACTTCCCTCAAGTTATTGAAAAAAAAATAATAAAAGACTTTTGGTGATTTTTTCTTTTTTCCATATGATTTGAATTTTTTATTTTGCGTCATATAAAGGACACATCTATGAAACAACATTGGTCAAGCCAACAGCTGAGTTGTTTGTACATTGGTCAAGCCAACAGCTGAGTTGTTTGTACATTGGTCAAGCCAACAGCTGAGTTGTTTGTACATTGGTCAAGCCAACAGCTGAGTTGTTTGTACATTGGTCAAGCCAACAGCTGAGTTGTTTGTACATTGGTCAAGCCAACAGCTGAGTTGTTTGTACATTGGTCAAGCCAACAGCTGAGTTGTTTGTACATTGGTCAAGCCAACAGCTGAGTTGTTTGTACATTGGTCAAGCCAACAGCTGAGTTGTTTGTACATTGGTCAAGCCAACAGCTGAGTTGTTTGTACATTGGTCAAGCCAACAGCTGAGTTGTTTGTACATTGGTCAAGCCAACAGCTGAGTTTTTTGTACATTGGTCAAGCCAACAGCTGAGTTGTTTGTACATTGGTCAAGCCAGCAGCTGAGTTGTTTGTACATTGGTCAAGCCAACAGCTGAGTTGTTTGTACATTGGTCAAGCCAACAGCTGAGTTGTTTGTACATTGGTCAAGCCAACAGCTGAGTTTTTTGTACATTGGTCAAGCCAACAGCTGAGTTGTTTGTAAATTGGTCAAGCCAACAGCTGAGTTGTTTGTGTCAATCTGTGTGAAGGCTTTAATTTATAGAAGTGATAATAGCACTGTACCACAGGACCATATCTATTATAGAATGAGAGCATTGTACCACAGGACCATATCTATTATAGAATAATAGCATTGTACCACAGGACCATATCTATTATAGAATAATAGCATTGTACCACAGGACCATATCTATTATAGAATAATAGCATTGTACCACAGGACCATATCTATTATAGAATAATAGCATTGTACCACAGGACCATATCTATTATAGAATAATAGCATTGTACCACAGGACCATATATATTATAGAATGAGAGCATTGTACCACAGGACCATATCTATTATAGAATAATAGCATTGTACCACAGGACCATATCTATTATAGAATGAGAGCATTGTACCACAGGACCATATCTATTATAGAATGAGAGCATTGTACCACAGGACCATATCTATTATAGAATGAGAGCATTGTACCACAGGACCATATCTATTATAGAATAATAGCATTGTACCACAGGACCATATCTATTATAGAATAATAGCATTGTACCACAGGACCATATCTATTATAGAATGAGAGCATTGTACCACAGGACCATATCTATTATAGAATAATAGCATTGTACCACAGGACCATATCTATTATAGAATGAGAGCATTGTACCACAGGACCATATCTATTATAGAATGAGAGCATTGTACCACAGGACCATATCTATTATAGAATGAGAGCATTGTACCACAGGACCATATCTATTATAGAATGAGAGCATTGTACCACAGGACCATATCTATAATAGAATGAGAGCATTGTACCACAGGACCATATCTATTATAGAATGAGAGCATTGTACCACAGGACCATATCTATTATAGAATGAGAGCATTGTACCACAGGACCATATCTATTATAGAATGAGAGCATTGTACCACAGGACCATATCTATTATAGAATGAGAGCATTGTACCACAGGACCATATCTATTATAGAATGAGAGCATTGTACCACAGGACCATATCTATTATAGAATGAGAGCATTGTACCACAGGACCATATCTATTATAGAATGAGAGCATTGTACCACAGGACCATATCTATTATAGAATGAGAGCATTGTACCACAGGACCATATCTATTATAGAATGAGAGCATTGTACCACAGGACCATATCTATTATAGAATGAGAGCATTGTACCACAGGACCATATCTATTATAGAATGAGAGCATTGTACCACAGGACCATATCTATTATAGAATGAGAGCATTGTACCACAGGACCATATCTATTATAGAATAATAGCATTGTACCACAGGACCATATCTATTATAGAATAATAGCATTGTACCACAGGACCATATCTATTATAGAATAATAGCATTGTACCACAGGACCATATCTATTATAGAATGAGAGCATTGTACCACAGGACCATATCTATTATAGAATAATAGCATTGTACCACAGGACCATATCTATTATAGAATGAGAGCATTGTACCACAGGACCATATCTATTATAGAATGAGAGCATTGTACCACAGGACCATATCTATTATAGAATGAGAGCATTGTACCACAGGACCATATCTATTATAGAATAATAGCATTGTACCACAGGACCATATCTATTATAGAATAATAGCATTGTACCACAGGACCATATCTATTATAGAATGAGAGCATTGTACCACAGGACCATATCTATTATAGAATAATAGCATTGTACCACAGGACCATATCTATTATAGAATGAGAGCATTGTACCACAGGACCATATCTATTATAGAATGAGAGCATTGTACCACAGGACCATATCTATTATAGAATGAGAGCATTGTACCACAGGACCATATCTATTATAGAATGAGAGCATTGTACCACAGGACCATATCTATTATAGAATGAGAGCATTGTACCACAGGACCATATCTATAATAGAATGAGAGCATTGTACCACAGGACCATATCTATTATAGAATGAGAGCATTGTACCACAGGACCATATCTATTATAGAATGAGAGCATTGTACCACAGGACCATATCTATTATAGAATGAGAGCATTGTACCACAGGACCATATCTATTATAGAATGAGAGCATTGTACCACAGGACCATATCTATTATAGAATGAGAGCATTGTACCACAGGACCATATCTATTATAGAATGAGAGCATTGTACCACAGGACCATATCTATTATAGAATGAGAGCATTGTACCACAGGACCATATCTATTATAGAATGAGAGCATTGTACCACAGGACCATATCTATTATAGAATGAGAGCATTGTACCACAGGACCATATCTATTATAGAATGAGAGCATTGTACCACAGGACCATATCTATTATAGAATGAGAGCATTGTACCACAGGACCATATCTATTATAGAATGAGAGCATTGTACCACAGGACCATATCTATTATAGAATGAGAGCATTGTACCACAGGACCATATCTGTTATAGAATGATAGCATTGTACCACAGGACCATATCTGTTTTAGAATGATAGCATTGTACCACAGAACCATATCTGTTATAGAATGATAGCATTGTACCACAGGACCATATCTGTTATAGAATGATAGCATTGTACCACAGGACCATATCTGTTATAGAATGATAGCATTGTACCACAGGACCATATCTGTTATAGAATGATAGCATTGTACCACAGGACCATATCCGTTATAGAATGATAGCATTGTACCACAGGACCATATCTGTTATAGAATGATAGCATTGTACCACAGGACCATATCTGTTATAGAATGATAGCATTGTACCACAGGACCATATCTGTTATAGAATGATAGCATTGTACCACAGGATCATATATAGAAGCGATAACAGCTTTGGTAGAATGCTTCATGGCTAAATGGGACAAACTGTGTATAGCATTGTACCACAGGACCATATATAGAAGCGATAACAGCTTTGGTAGAATGCTTCATGGCTAAATGGGATAAACTGTGTATAGCATTGTACCACAGGACCATATATAGAAGCGATAACAGCTTTGGTAGAATGCTTCATGGCTAAATGGGACAAACTGTGTATAGCATTGTACCACAGGACCATATCTGTCATAGAATGATAGCATTGTACTACAGGACCATATCTCTCATAGAATAATAGCATTGTACCACAGGACCATATCTGTCATAGAATAATAGCATTGTACCACAGGACCATATCTGTCATAGAATGAGAGCATTGTACCACAGGACCATATATAGAAGCGATAACAGCTTTGGTAGAATGCATCATGGCTAAATGGGACAAACTGTGTATAGCATTGTACCACAGGACCATATATAGAAGCGATAACAGCTTTGGTAGAATGCTTCATGACGAAATGGGACAAACTGTGTATAGCATTGTACCACAGGACCATATATAGAAGCGATAACAGCTTTGGTAGAATGCTTCATGACTAAATGGGACAAACTGTGTATAGCATTGTACCACAGGACCATATATAGAAGCGATAACAGCTTTGGTAGAATGCTTCATGACTAAATGGGACAAACTGTGTATAGCATTGTACCACAGGACCATATATAGAAGCGATAACAGCTTTGGTAGAATGCTTCATGACTAAATGGGACAAACTGTGTATAGCATTGTACCACAGGACCATATATAGAAGCGATAACAGCTTTGGTAGAATGCTTCATGGCTAAATGGGACAAACTGTGTATAGCATTGTACCACAGGACCATATATAGAAGCGATAACAGCTTTGGTAGAATGCTTCATGACTAAATGGGACAAACTGTGTATAGCATTGTACCACAGGACCATATATAGAAGCGATAACAGCTTTGGTAGAATGCTTCATGACTAAATGGGACAAACTGTGTATAGCATTGTACCACAGGACCATATATAGAAGCGATAACAGCTTTGGTAGAATGCTTCATGACTAAATGGGACAAACTGTGTATAGCATTGTACCACAGGACCATATCTGTCATAGAATGAGAGCATTGTACCACAGGACCATATATGTTATAGAATAATAGTATTGTACCACAGGACCATATCTGTCATAGAATGAGAACATTGTACCACAGGACCATATATGTTATAGAATAATAGTATTGTACCACAGGACCATATCTGTCATAGAATGAGAGCATTGTACCACAGGACCATATATGTTATAGAATAATAGTATTGTACCACAGGACCATATCTGTCATAGAATGAGAACATTGTACCACAGGACCATATATGTTATAGAATAATAGTATTGTACCACAGGACCATATCTGTCATAGAATGAGAGCATTGTACCACAGGACCATATATGTTATAGAATAATAGTATTGTACCACAGGACCATATCTGTCATAGAATGATATCATTGTACCACAGGACCATATCTGTCATAGAATGATATCATTGTACCACAGGACCATATCTGTCATAGAATGAGAGCATTGTACCACAGGACCATATCTGTTATAGAATGATAACATTGTACCACAGGACCATATCTGTCATATAATTATAGCATTGTACCACAGGACCATATCTGTCATAGAATAATAGCATTGTACCACAGGACCATATCTGTCATAGAATAATAGCATTGTACCACAGGACCATATCTGTCATAGAATGATAGCATTGTACCACAGGACCATATCTGTTATAGAATGATAGCATTGTACCACAGGACCATATCTGTCAAAGAATAATAGCACTGTACCACAGGACCATATCTGTCATAGAATAATAGCACTGTACCACAGGACCATATCTGTCATAGAATAATAGCACTGTACCACAGGACCATATCTGTCATAGAATAATAGCACTGTACCACAGGACCATATCTGTCATAGAATAATAGCACTGTACCACAGGACCATATCTGTCATAGAATAATAGCATTGTACCACAGGACCATATCTATTATAGAATGATAGCATTGTACCACAGGACCATATCTGTTATAGAATGATAGCATTGTACCACAGGATCATATCTGTTATAGAATAATAGCATTGTACCACAGGACCATATCTGTCATAGAATAATAGCATTGTACCACAGGACCATATCTGTCATAGAATAATAGCATTGTACCAAAGGACCATATCTGTTATAGAATGATAGCATTGTACCACAGGACCATATGTGTTATAAATAATAGCATTGTACCACAGGACCATATCTGTCATAGAATAATAGCATTGTACCACAGGACCATATATGTCATAGAATGATATCATTGTAACACAAGACCATAACTGTCATAGAATAATGGCATTGTACCACAGGACCATAACTGTCATATAATAATAGCATTGTACCACAGGACCATATCTGTAATAGAATAATAGCACTGTCTTCTGATAAGAATGTTTAGGCATTGTTTTGTATAGGATCTGCACTCGAAATTCAAACTGATTTTACAAAAATGTTTGGGGGAAAACTTTTGTTTGAAAGACTCGCTAAGCAAAATGTAGGCAGAAATTTACAAATTTTGTTACTTTATTCTTGTTACATTTCTGGGCTCAAAGAAGCTTTTGTTTTCATAACATTTGGTTAGTGATTGTTTTCATAACACTTGGTTGGTGATTGTTTTCATAACACTTGGTTGGTGATTGTTTTCATAACATTTGGTTGGTGATTGTTTTCATAACACTTGGTTGGTGATTGTTTTCATAACACTTGGTTGGTGATTGTTTTTATAACATTTGACTGGTGATTTTTTTCATAACAATTGGTTTGTGAATTTTGTTTTAAACAGTGGGTTATTTTTTAATGTATTATTTCTTTTTCATCATTATTTTTTTTTAAATTCTGGTCATATAAATTGCTGCTTCTGTTCATTATTATTATAGATAGCTAAAAAAACAACTGCCAGCAGTACATTCAGGGAATTTTACCCTCACAACTGTAGTAAACGTTTCTCTATTTTATTTAGATATTCAATTATGAATCAATTTCAACTAAGGTGTACCGGACTTTGGCTCCAGCTCCGGAAAATCCGGAATCCGGCCATTTCTACAAATCCGGCTCCGGCAAAATTTCACTTCATAAATCGGGCCAAATGCGGCTGGCCGGTAGAGCCTTTATTTACATATATTCATAATGGCTCCGGCAAATCCGGAATCCAGCCATTTTTACAAATGTGTCTCCCGCTCCGGCCGGATTTCACTTCATAAATCCGGCAGATCCGGCTGTGGCCGGATTTCAAAAATTTGAATCCAGTATATCCTCAATTTCAGCAAACACAGCGAATGTTTTCAAATGAGATTGCGGCCGTAGCACAAAAATCTATCAAAGAACATCAATCGACTTATTAGTCACTCAATTATAACTGACGCCTGGGTTAAAAAGTCTTAATAAATGTAAGGGCGCGTGACGTACATTCTTGATTTGACAAGAAAAAAGAATTCGTCTTGTGGAAAAGCAGGAAACAAACTTACTGAATGGATCAAGTTATCAGGGAATGAAACGAATCAAATTATAGCTAACCACGTGAAATCAGAACAGTGAACAAGAAATAAAGCAATCAATACAGGTAGCTTGCTGTGAGGGAAAGAATAGCCATCTTAGTACAGAACATGAAATCAAGACAGGGGATAAGATTTGGCATAGAAAGGACACATCAAATCATGGACAGTATACATGAAATAATGGACGGGGCACTGAAATAATGGACAGGATACATGAAATAATGGACAGGATACATGAAATCATGGATAATATAAAAACAAGACATTATCCAAATAAAAAGGACATGATGGACGGAAAATAAAGACTGTCAGAGAATAAGAAATCAAGGCAGGACTCAACACATCAAGGCAGGACACAACACATCAAGGCAGGACACGACACATCAAGGCAGGACACAACACATCAAGGCAGGACACAACACATCAAGGCGGCAGGACACAACACATCAAGGCATAACACACCAAATCAAGGCAGGACACAACACATCAAGGCAGGACACAACACATCAAGACAGGACACAACACATCAAGGAGGACACAACACATCAAGGCAGGACACAACACATCAAGGCAGGACACAACACATCAAGGCAGGACACAACACATCAAGGCTGGACACAACACATCAAGGCAGGACACAACACATCAAGCAGGACACAACACATCAAGGCAGGACACAACACAAATAGACAGGTCACAACACATCAAGGCAGGACACAACACATCAAGGCATGACACAACACATCAAGGCAGGACACAACACATCAAGGCAGGACACAACACATCAAGGCAGGTCACAACACATCAAGGCATGACACAACACATCAAGGCAGGACACAACACATCAAGGCAGGACACAACACATCAAGGCATGACACAACACATCAAGGCAGGTCACAACACATCAAGGCAGGTCACAACACATCAAGGCAGGTCACAACACATCAAGGCAGGACACAACACATCAAGGCAGGTCACAACACATCAAGGCAGGTCACAACACATCAAGGCAGGACACAACACATCAAGGCAGGTCACAACACATCAAGGCAGGACACAGCACATCAAGGCAGGTCACAACACATCAAGGCAGGACACAACACATAAAGACAGGTCACAACACATCAAGGCAGGACACAACACATAAAGACAGGTCACAACACATCAAGGCAGGTCACAACACATCAAGGCAGGTCACAACACATCAAGGCAGGACACAACACATCAAGGCAGGACACAACACATCAAGGCAGGTCACAACACATAAAGACAGGTCACAACACATCAAGGCAGGTCACAACACATCAAGGCAGGTCACAACACATCAAGGCAGGACACAACACATCAAGGCAGGACACAACACATCAAGGCAGGTCATAACACATCCAGGCAGGACACAACACATCAAGGCAGGTCACAACACATCAAGGCAGGTCACAACATATCAAGGCAGGACACAACACATCAAGGCAGGTCACAACACATCAAGGCAGGACACAACACATCAAGGCAGGTCACAACACATCAAGGCAGGACACAACACATAAAGACAGGTCACAACACATCAAGGCAGGACACAACACATCAAGGCAGGTCACAACACATAAAGGCAGGTCACAACACATCAAGGCAGGACACAACACATCAAGGCAGGACACAACACATCAAGGCAGGTCACAACACATAAAGACAGGTCACAACACATCAAGGCAGGTCACAACACATCAAGGCAGGTCACAACACATCAAGGCAGGACACAACACATCAAGGCAGGACACAACACATCAAGGCAGGTCACAACACATAAAGACAGGTCACAACACATCAAGGCAGGTCACAACACATCAAGGCAGGTCACAACACATTAAGGCAGGACACAACACATCAAGGCAGGACACAACACATCAAGGCAGGTCACAACACATAAAGACAGGTCACAACACATCAAGACAGGTTACAACACATCAAGGCAGGACACAACACATCAAGGCAGGACACAACACATCAAGGCATGACACAACACATCAAGGCAGGTCACAACACATCAAGGCAGGTCACAACACATCAAGGCAGGTCACAACACATCAAGGCAGGTCACAACACATCAAGGCAGGACACAACACATCAAGGCAGGTAACAACACATCAAGGCAGGACACAACACATAAAGACAGGTCACAACACATCAAGGCAGGACACAACACAACAAGGCAGGTCACAACACATAAAGACAGGTCACAACACATCAAGGCAGGTCACAACACATCAAGGCAGGTCACAACACATCAAGGCAGGACACAACACATCAAGGCAGGACACAACACATCAAGGCAGGTCACAACACATAAAGACAGGTCACAACACATAAAGACAGGTCACAACACATCAAGGCAGGTCACAACACATCAAGGCAGGTCACAACACATCAAGGCAGGACACAACACATCAAGGCAGGACACAACACATCAAGGCAGGTCACAACACATCAAGGCAGGACACAACACATCAAGGCAGGTCACAACACATCAAGGCAGGTCACAACACATCAAGGCAGGTCACAACACATCAAGGCAGGACACAACACATCAAGGCAGGACACAACACATCAAGGCATGACACAACACATCAAGGCTGGTCACAACACATCAAGGCAGGTCACAACACATCAGGGCAGGTCACAACACATCAAGGCAGGACACAACATTTGTATCGTTATATCATTCCTAGTCATAAAACAAAGTATGAACTCGAGCATATAAGTGTAAGGGAAATATAGAACATTAGTGTACCGTAAATATAGAACATAAGTGTAAGGTAAATATAGAACATTAGTGTAACGTAAATATAGAACATAAGTGTAATGTAAATATAGAACATTAGTGTAACGTAAATATAGAACATTAGTGTAAGGTAAATATAGAACATTAGTGTAAGGTAAATATAGAATATTAGTGTAAGGTAAATATAGAACATTAGTGTAAGGTAAATATAGAACATTAGTGTAAGGTAAATATAGAACATTAGTGTAAGGTAAATATAGAACATTAGTGTAAGGTAAATATAGAACATTAGTGTAAGGTAAATATAGAACATTAGTGTAATGTAAATATAGAACATTGGTGTAAGGTAAATATAGAACATTAGTGTAATGTAAATATAGAACATTAGTGTAAGGTAAATATAGAACATTAGTGTAAAGTAAATATAGAACATTAGTGTAAGGTAAATATAGAACATTAGTGTAAAGTAAATATAGAGCTTTTTATGATGATAACGAAAGTAATGAAGTTAGGTTGGGGACGAAGAACAAAAATAAGATCGCCACTAAGAGAGACAAGTGGGACTGGAGACAAAGATCATATATAATGCCAGTGGGTGATATCATCACGACGTTATAAAATAAACTTCGCCCTGGTATTTATAAAAAATATAAAAAATTCTTGAAGAATGCTGACGAAAACAGGTCGTGTCAGTCTGGAGAATAGACAGCATTAATGCCAAAGACACCGTGTGACCCAGTTTTCACATGGAGATATAACTAGCCCCGACATCAGACAAAGAAAATGTTAATTCTTAACTTTATATAATTTACGGTACTTCTTTTTGAACTTGATGGTTGTTTTCAGAACATAGGGAAAACCCACGAATAAGAATTTTATTTAAAACCCACGAATAAGAATGTTATTTAAAACCCACGAATAAGAATTATATTTAAAACCCACAAATAAGAATTTTATTTAAAGCCCACGAATAAGAATTTTATTTAAAACCCACGAATAAGAATGTTATTTAAAACCCACGAATAAGAATTTTATTTAAAACCCACGAATAAGAATGTTATTTAAAACCCACGAATAAGAATTTTATTTAAAACCCACAAATAAGAATGTTATTTAAATGAAGTTTTTCCACAAATAATCCTACCCCATCCACTTCAACACCACCACGAAACCCCCCCCCCTCGTCCCTGACTACCCCCCTCGTCCCTGACTACCCCCCTCGTCCCTGGTCCCTGACTACCCCCCTCGTCCCTGACTACCCCCCCTCGTCCCTGACTACCCCCCCTCGTCCCTGACTACCCCCCCCCTCGTCCCTGACTACCCCCCTCGTCCCTGAATACCTCCCTCGTCCCTGACTACCCCCCTCGTCCCTGACTACCCCCCTCGTCCCTGACTACCCCCCTCGTCCCTGACTACCTCCCTCGTCCCTGGTCCCTGACTACCCCCCTCGTCCCTGACTACCCCCCTCGTCCCTGACTACCCCCCTCGTCCCTGGTCCCTGACTACCCCCCTCGTCCCTGACTACCCCCCCTCGTCCCTGACTACCCCCCCTCGTCCCTGACTACCCCCCCTCGTCCCTGACTACCCCCCTCGTCCCTGAATACCTCCCTCGTCCCTGACTACCCCCCTCGTCCCTGACTACCCCCCCTCGTCCCTGACTACCCCCCTCGTCCCTGACTACCTCCCTCGTCCCTGGTCCCTGACTACCCCCCTCGTCCCTGACTACCCCCCTCGTCCCTGGTCCCTGACTACCCCCCCTCGTCCCTGACTACCCCCCCCCTCGTCCCTGACTACCCCCCTCGTCCCTGACTACCCCCCTCGTCCCTGACTACCTCCCTCGTCCCTGACTACCCCCCTCGTCCCTGGCTACCTCCCTCGTCCCTGACTACCCCCCTCGTCCCTGACTACCCCCCTCGTCCCTGACTACCCCCCTCGTCCCTGACTACCTCCCTCGTCCCTGACTACCCCCCTCGTCCCTGGCTACCTCCCTCGTCCCTGACTACCCCCCTCGTCCCTGATTACCCCCCTCGTCCCTGACTACCCCCCCTCGTCCCTGACTACCCCCCTCGTCCCTGACTACCCCCCCTCGTCCCTGAATACCTCCCTCGTCCCTGACTACCCCCCTCGTCCCTGACTACCCCCCTCGTCCCTGACTACCCCCCTCGTCCCTGACTACCTCCCTCGTCCCTGGTCCCTGACTACCCCCCTCGTCCCTGACTACCCCCCTCGTCCCTGGTCCCTGACTACCCCCCCTCGTCCCTGACTACCCCCCCCTCGTCCCTGACTACCCCCCTCGTCCCTGACTACCCCCCTCGTCCCTGACTACCTCCCTCGTCCCTGACTACCCCCCTCGTCCCTGGCTACCTCCCTCGTCCCTGACTACCCCCCTCGTCCCTGAATACCCCCCTCGTCCCTGACTACCCCCCTCGTCCCTGACTACCTCCCTCGTCCCTGACTACCCCCCCTCGTCCCTATAGTCTAATCTTCCAGGTCTCTGAATATACATTGTTATATGGAATGACCTTCGCGAAAACCGAACAAACAATAAATAAAAAGAGAACAAAATAATGTTATTATTGCATATACATTGAAGATGACGCAGGGATGAAAATTTACAAAGTTTTTAAAATTGGAACTTGAGCTTATTTGGATAAGTCAATAAAATGATTGTGACTCTTCCATTCAGTTTGTGACTCTTCCATTCAGTTTGTCTCCTCTCAAGTCAGCTGCTGACTCTTCCCTTTACACACACTTCTACATCATTTCCATCTTTTCCCTTTACACATACTTCTACATCCTTTCAATCTCTTCCCTTTACACACACTTCTACATCCTTTCAATCTCTTCCCTTTACACACACTTCTACAGCCTTTCAATCTCTTCCCTTTACACACACTTCTACATCCTTTCAATCTCTTCCCTTTACACACACTTCTACAGCCTTTCAATCTCTTCCCTTTACACACACTTCTACATCCTTTCAATCTCTTCCCTTTACACACACTTCTACATCCTTTCAATCTCTTCCCTTTACACACACTTCTACATCCTTTCAATCTCTTCCCTTTACACACACTTCTACATCCTTTCAATCTCTTCCCTTTACACACACTTATACATCCTTTCAATCTCTTCCCTTTACACACACTTCTACATCCTTTCAATCTCTTCCCTTTACACACACTTCTACATCCTTTCAATCTCTTCCCTTTACACACACTTCTACATCCGTTCAATCTCTTCCCTTTACACACACTTCTACATCCTTTCAATCGCATTTTGCTATAAGAAAATATCTACTAACGACATACAATAACACCAGATCCGCTCAATTAGAACCTCATACAATATCATCAGTTCCGCTATTGTAGAACCTGATACAATAACATTAGCTCAGCTATTCAAGTACCTCATGCCTCATACAATAACATCAGCTCCTCTCTTCCAGTACCTCATACAATAACATCAGCTCCTCTCTTCCAGTACCTCTCATACAATAACATCAGCTCCTCTATTCCAGTACCTCTCAGACAATAACATCAGCTCCTCTATTCCAGTACCTCATACAATAACATCAGCTCCTCTATTCCAGTACCTCATACAATAACATCAGCTCCTCTATTCCAGTATATCATACCATAACATCAGCTCCTCTATTCCAGTACCTCATACATCAGTTTCGCGCATCTGCTATCCGGCAACTGCGTTCATCCACTAATGATTTAACTATTCGGCTAATTATCGACAACAATTTAGACGTGATGACACGTGATTTAATTTCGTGTTGACATGTGGTTGTAATATTGACAAGTGGATGTTATGTTGACATGTGGTTGTAATATTGACAAGTGGATGTTATGTTGACATGTGGTTGTTATTTTGACATGTGGATGTTATGTTGACATATGGATGTTATGTTGACATGTGGATGTTATGTTGACCTGTGGATGTTATGTTGACATGTAGTTATAATATTGACAAGTGGATGTTATGTTGACGAGTGGATAATATGTTGACGTGTGGATTTTATGTTGACATGTGCATGTTATGTTGACAAGTGGATGTTATGTTGACATGTGGATATTATGTTGACATGTAGATTTACAATCTGGATATCGCTTAGACAGATGTGATACACGTGAGAGCTGTTCCCTGAGTCACAATGTCCAAGTCATGCTCTCCGAGTCATACTCCCTCAGTCACAATATCCAAGTCATGCTCTCCGAGTCATACTCCCTCAGTCACAATATCCAAGTCATGCTCTCCGAGTCATACTCTCTCAGTCACAATATCCAAGTCATGCTCTCCGAGTCATACTCCCCCAGTCACAATATCCAAGTCATGCTCTCCGAGTCATACTCCCTCAGTCACAATATCCAAGTCATGCTCTCCGAGTCATACTCCCTCAGTCACAATGTCCAAGTCATGCTCTCCGAGTCATACTCCCTCAGTCACAATGTCCAAGTCATGCTCTCCGAGTCATACTCCCTGAGTCATAATATCCAAGTCATGCTCTCCAAGTCATACTCCCTGAGTCACAATATCCAAGTCATGCACTCCGAGTCATACTCCCTTAGTCACAATGTCCAAGTCATGCTCTCCGAGTCATACTCCCTCAGTCACAATATCCAATTCATGCTCTCCGAGTCATACTCCCTGAGTCACAATATCCAAGTCATGCTCTCCGAGTCATACTCCCTCAGTCACAATGTCCAAGTCATGCTCTCCGAGTCATACTCCCTCAGTCACAATATCCAAGTCATGCTCTCCGAGTCATACTCCCTGAGTCACAATATCCAAGTCATGCTCTCCGAGTCATACTCCCTCAGTCACAATGTCCAAGTCATGCTCTCCGAGTCATACTCCCTCAGTCACAATATCCAAGTCATGCTCTCCGAGTCATACTCCCTCAGTCACAATGTCCAAGTCATGCTCTCCGAGTCATACTCCCTGAGTCACAATATCCAAGTCATGCTCTCCGATTCATACTCCCTGAGTCACAATATCCAAGTCATGCTCTCCGAGTCATACTCCCTCAGTCACAATGTCCAAGTCATGCTCTCCGAGTCATACTCCCTGAGTCACAATATCCAAGTCATGCTCTCCGAGTCATACTCCCTGAGTCACAATATCCAAGTCATGCTCTCCGAGTCATACTCCCTCAGTCACAATATCCAAGTCATGCTCTTCGAGTCATACTCCCTGAGTCACAATATCCAAGTCATGCTCTCCGAGTCATACTCCCTGAGTCACAATATCCAAGTCATGCTCTCCGAGTCATACTCCCTGAGTCACAATATCCAAGTCATGCTCTCCGAGTCATAATCCCTGAGTCACAATATCCGAAGTCATGCTCTTCGAGTCATACTCCCTGAGTCACAATATCCAAGTCATGCTCTCCGAGTCATACTCCCTGAGTCACAATATCCAAGTCATGCTCTCCGAGTCATACTCCCGTGTCACAAGCTCAGAGTCATGCTTCCCGAGTATCAATGTCCCCCAGTCATAGCTTTAGAGTCAGAGACTCCGCGTCATAATCCCCGTGTCACAACCGCCGAGTCATACTCCTAGCGTTAATTACACTTCCTGTGTCACAGTAATGGTGTCAGATTGACTAAATTAACAAGCAAACAATGGGCTACCTGAGCTCGACCACAAGATTAAGGTAATAGGACAAATAATGGCCTACGTGAGCTCGACCACACGATTAAGGTAATAGGACAAATAATGGCCTACGTGAGCTCGACCACAAGATTAAGGCAATAGGACAAATAATGGCCTACGTGAGCTCGACCACAAGATTAAGGCAATAGGACAAATAATGGCCTACGTGAGCTCGACCACAAGACAAAGGCAATAAGACAAACAATTGCCTACATGAGCTCGACCACAAGATTAAGGCAATAGGACAAATAATGGCCTACGTGAGCTCGACCATAAGATTAAGGCAATAGGACAAATAATGGCTTACGTGAGCGCGACCACAAGATTAAGGCAATAGGACAAATAATGGCCTACGTGAGCTCGACCACAAGACAAAGGCAATAGGACAAATAATGGCCTACTTGAGCTCGACCACAAGATTAAGGCAATAGGACAAGCAATGGCCTACGTGAGCTCGACCACAAGATTAAGGCCATAGGACAAACAATGACCTACGTGAGCTCGACCACATGATTAAGGCAATAGGACAAGCAATAGCCTACGTGAGCTCGACCACAAGACAAATGCAATAGGACAAATAATGGCCTACGTGAGCTCAACCTCAAGATTAAGGCCGTAGGGCAAACAATGGACTACGTGAGTTCGACCACCAGATTAAGGCAATAGGACAAGCAATGGCCTACGTTTGCTCGACCACAAGATTAAGGCCATAGGACAAACAATGGCCTACGTGAGCTCGACCACAAGATTAAGGCAATAGGACAAACAATGGCCTACGTGAGCTCGACCACAAGACAAATGCAATAGGACAAATAATGGCCTACGTGAGCTCGACCACAAGACTAAGGCAATAGGACAAATAATGGCCTATGTGAGCTCGACCACAAGATTAAGGCCATAGGACAAATAATGGCCTACGTGAGCTCGACCACAAGACTAAGGCAATAGGACAAACAATGGCCTACGTGAGCTCGACCACAAGACTAAGGCAATAGGACAAACGCAATTTTAGCCGCTGGTGTGTTTATATTAGACTCAACATCGTTTCTGGGTAGAATGCTGAAAGGCTAATACAGGCAGTCAACTTAATCATCGTATCTTAAGGTTCCTGTCTCTTTATTCAATTGGTCACTTTGTTCAGTCTGTAAACCTTGAGCAGACTGTACAGTTGTACCAATTATCTACTTTTTCAGTATGTAAAACGTGATCATCCTGTACAGTTGATCCAATATTATTGTCTAGTTTTCCAGAGTCATAATGTCATGAAATTTTGTTTTTTAATCTTTTGCTTGCTTTTTTTTAACATATTATGTTTTTCGTTTCTTTAATTTTTTTTCAGAAACAGCGAGTTTTTAAATCTCTTATGCCTTACATTAACTTCACCGTCTTGTCTGTCGTAGGCTCGGGGTCGGTCGGCCTGGCAGGCGGAAAAACAAAAGTAAACAATGACCCACTTCCCGTGAAGCTATCGAGCTGACATTTTGCACATAGACTCATGTTACCTAACAATGCATTGTATCAAAATTTCAGATCGATCGAATGTACCGTAATTAAATTAATGCATTTTTAGTTTATCTCTATGTAGCCGTCTGCTATTGTTGAACTCCACTGGCCACTGGAGTTCATTCCAGCCATCGATGACCACAACCCGTGTTTTACAGCAAGGAGAGTTCAGTCACGTTCAGTCTGTAAATGTTTGTCGAGAGGTGCACATTATATTGAAAATAATAAATACTTTTACTTATGTCTCATATATAAGGGATTTATAGTTTATAGTCAAAAAATTTAGTTTTACCGGTTGTTTAATTAAAGTGAATTTTAAGAAACCAGTGGAGGTGGAGCTGGAAAGTAATATCTGTATGCCCCTAAAACATATTTGAAATAAAATTTTAAAAAATTACCTGCAGTGATTCAGCAGACCTCGACAAGGCTTCTGTGCGTATTGAAAAGTAAGCTTTTCACAACGTGTCACGTGTGATTACGACGTCAACAGGTTAATTCACACAATGTAAAATTTGATGTTAGGTCTCGGTGATACGGGGGACGAGCTAAAACCCGGTGGATTAGTTCTTAGCGGTTGGGATTTTTGTGGATAACGATAGAAGTTTACATCTCTGACTGTCACAACGGTGTGTCACATGTGCGACTGTGACAAACGCGTGTTATATGTCTGATTGTAACATTGGTGTGTCAAAATGGCTTTTCACATGTCAGTCAGACTGTAATAATGGTGTGTCCTATTTCAGATTGTCACAAAGATGTTTGCTATGTTCGAATGTCACAATGCTGTGTCACATGTCAGATTCCAACAATGGTGTGTGACGTCTACTAGGAAGTACGTGTGGTGGGTCACACAGAATACATAACTTGAGAATACGCACGTCTGTCATCACACAGAATACATAACTTGAGAATACGCACGTCTGTCATCACACAGAATACATTAACTTGAGAATACGCACGTCTGTCATTAGATCTTTAAAATACAACATACACAAACAAATTTAAAAGCTTTATCGCTGTCCCATTCTGTATGATACATTAGATCTTTAGCTGGAACATCAAACTTTATCTTGACCAAAGCGCAACCAAACATTGTTCTTATGTCCATGTCCTTACTGCAAAAACTAACAACGTAAATTGGTGCATATAATAATAATAATAATAATAATAAGATAATATTTATAGCGCTGTATCCCAGCTAGGAGCCGGGATCACAGCGCTTTACATGGAGATAATAACATACATATAATAATTAAATAAACATTCTTATCATAATAACCACATAAATGACAGAGTGTTGTCGTTAAGATACGAAAAAAGTTGTTTTAAGACAAGTTTTTCAATGACCTTAGATACAAATGAAATATTGGACACAGGTCGATAGTTGTTTAAAATGTTTTGATCCAACCCTTGTTTTTTCAGCAAGGGTTTTATTACAGCAGATTTACATAAGGTTGGAAACGTACCTGATGTTAGACTCTCAATTGCTATATGTGTTATTGTTGGGAGTAAGTGATCTAATGACTCAACCAATAGTGGAGTGGGGATTGGATCAAGAGAACATGACGTTTTATTTAAATTTTAGAATAACAGTTTTGACCTCATTTTGCGTAACAGGCTGGAACATGTCAAATCTTGACCTCACATCAACAGAGGGAAACCTTGACCTCACAGCAACAGAGGGAGACCTTGACCTCACAGCAACATAGGGAGATACATTATGTGGCGGCAATATCGTTCTGAATTTTGTACAGCAATTATTATAACCCTCCGTAAATGTCCAAACCATCTATAAGCTCTAATATAATCCAATGTCTATAAAGTTATAAGAAGTTTTTGTTTATTCTGTTCTAATGTATTGATTTTATATGCAGTTATTATGATTTCCAGCAAACACATAAGATAAAAGATCCTATATCTCTTTCATGTCATTTCAGTTTATAGGATCGGGATACATGTCCAGGGATTGTCAGTATTTGGCTTATCGAGAAACCAACCAGCACTCCCTGGTTTTGACACGGCAGGTCACGTTGACATGCACCGTGACGGAGTTGTCTAAGCGACTGACTATATCACAAATAGAATAACAGGTTAAACACTAAATACTTTCAAAACGAACGGGGTACGCGTGTGTGACTTGGTGACGTAGAAAGCTTGTCCCAAAGTTTATTTATAAAGTTCTAACCGGAGAGATGATACGGTGTTAATGCAGCTTTACTTTGATGTATATTTTTTTTGACAAGTGCAAACAGAATTGTTTTTGTTTTGGAAATCCGAAATAATTTCATGTTCGATAGTAACTCATGGGTTAAATTTTACCGAGTACCTTACTTTTAGTGACTTTGAAAACGTCCTTACTTTTAGTGACTTTGTAAACGTCCTTGTCTTTTAGTGACTTTGAAAACGTCCTTGTCTTTTAGTGACTTTGAAAACGTCCTTGTCTTTTAGTGACTTTGAAAACGTCCTTGTCTTTTCACAGCAAAGTAACTAAGTTGATGTGGATCAGCCAACAATGACGTTGACTACCCCAAAGTAGTTCAGTGGTGAAGAAGATTGTTGAATCATCACTATACCATTACGTGACACATGTCCATAGCCATTCCTGTGAAACTCGTTTTGGTTATAAACTTTAAGATTGATGGAAACACAAACCCGAGAAAAGAACAACCTCCTTTTTTCTGGATTTTATAGAACATCGTAGCAAAGCTGGTATATTTATACAAATCCCCATCTTTGTCTCATGTGTGTACTATATTAGAATACCTCGCATTTATATTCAATTATAGCACATAACACTGGACCCAGACCATGTTTTAAAAGCGTAGAACCAAATTATACTGTGATGTTTTTACACTGGATACCACCGGAATCACTAAATTTCCGTTAGCTGGTCAGTCCATAAAACTGGCGAAATGAATTTACCGGGGATTTGGAGCGTATGCTACACCGCATGAACTTAAGCAAAGAAAGGGCCATAAAGAGGGGACTTAGCAATAGAAAGAGAGAAAGAGAGAGGAGCTGCATGGGTAGACATAGTGACACGGCTTTGGACACACACGGAGAGAGGAGCTGCATGGGTAGGCATAGTGACAAGGCTTTGGACACACACGGAGAGAGGAGCTGCATGGGTAGGCATAGTGACAAGGCTTTGGACACACACGGAGAGAGGAGCTGCATGGGTAGGCATAGTGACAAGGCTTTGGACACACACGGAGAGAGGAGCTGCATGGGTAGGCATAGTGACAAGGCTTTGGACACACACGGAGAGAGGAGCTGCATGGGTAGGCATAGTGACAAGGCTTTGGACACACACAGAGAGAGGAGCTGCATGGGTAGGCATAGTGACAAGGCTTTGGACACACACAGAGAGAGGAGCTGCATGGGTAGGCATAGTGACAAGGCTTTGGACACACGGAGAGAGGAGAGACACTTTTCTCATTTTTCTTGTCAACAACATTCTCTTAACAAGCCAAAAGTCTGTCTCTACACGTTGCTTTAAATTGTTTCTTGGCCTAAGGATCACTTTTTTCAAAGAAATTATGTCTTATGTGATCTTTTAGGCTGTTATGTCTCATGTGATCGTTTAGGCTGTTATGTCTTATGTGATCTTTTAGGCTGTTATGTCTTATGTGATCTTTTAGGCTGTTATGTCTTATGTGATCTTTTGTGCTGTTAGGTCTTATGTGATCTTTTAGGATGTTATGTCTTATGTAATCTATTAGGCTGTTATGTCTTATGTGATCTTTTAGGATGTTTCTGTGCCTAATTAATTCAACTTGTGAACATCTCTCACGTGTATCACATCTCTCTAACGTGTGAACATCTCTCACGTGTATCACATCTCTCTAACGTGTGAACATCTCTCACGTGTATCACATCTCTCTAACTGTGAACATCTCTCACGTGTATCACATCTAACGTGTGAACATCTCTCACGTGTATCACATCTCTCTAACGTGTGAACATCTCTCACGTGTATCACATCTCTCTAACGTGTGAACATCTCTCAACGTGTATCACATCTCTCTAACGTGTGAACATTTCTCACGTTTATCACATCTCTCTAACGTGTGAACATCTCTCACGTGTATCACATCTCTCTAACGTGTGAACATCTCTCACGTGTATCACATCTCTCTAACGTGTGAACATCTCTCACGTGTATCACATCTCTCTAACGTGTGAACATCTCTCACGTGTATCACATCTCTCTAACGTGTGAACATCTCTCACGTGTATCACATCTCTCTAAACGATATGTGGTATATTTCTTACATCGCCGGGTTAATCTCAAAGAAAATGTGATATTCACTTGGTGGCCTAAGATCTTTTACAAACATCATGACAAAATGGATGAGTTATTATATATGTTATTTTTAAATTAGTATAGATTTGATTCGATGATAAATGTCATTTCTGGAAGTTATTTTAGGGTGATGACTCATTCGGATGATTCGGTGAGATAAATGATGGGAAGAACAGGGTGGAGATAAAAGAGGGGGAGAACAGGGGGGAGATAAAAGAGGGTGAGAACAGGGTTGAGATAAAATGATGGTGACAGAGTGATGGGATAGTGAAGTAAGTGTAGTGGACTAAGGGAATGTGTAGAGGGAGAAAGTGATGGGGAAATGTTATGTCAGGTGACAGTGGTGAGCAATGGTAAATAGTGATGATGTAGAGATATAAAGTGCTGAGTTAGAGGCATAGAGTCATCAGTTAGAGGCATAGTGTGATCAGTTAGATGTATAAAGTGATGAGTCATTGGCTTTTGGCTAATGGTATTAAGTCATGAGGTACGGTATAAATTTGATGAGCTAGAAGTATGAAGTGAATGAGGTCAGGGTGAGGGTATACATACAGTGATGAGTTAGAAGTATGAAGTGAATGAGGTCAGGGTTTACATACAGTGAGAAGCTAGAAGTATGAAGTGAATGAGGTCAGGGTGAGGGTATACATACAGTGATGAGTTAGAAGTATGAAGTGAATGAGGTCAGGGTATACATACAGTGATGAGTTAGAAGTATGAAGTGAATGAGGTCAGGGTATACATACAGTGATGAGTTAGAAGTATGAAGTGAACGAGGTCAGGGTATACATACAGTGATGAGTTAGAAGTATGAAGTGAACGAGGTCTGGGTATACATGCAGTGATGAGTTAGAAGTATGAAGTGAATTAGGTCTGGGTATACATACAGTGATGAGCTAGAAGTATGAAGTGAATGAGGTCTGGGTATACATACAGTGATGAGTTAGAAGTATGAAGTGAATGAGGTCTGGGTATACATACAGTGATGAGTTAGAAGTATGAAGTGAATGAGGTCTGGGTATACATTTATTAGCCAGTGATGAGGTTTGGGGGGGGGGATGTTATGATGAAATGATGAGTAAAAAATGGTTAAGGGAAATAGCGATGTACATTCGCTGGTGGGTCCCTTACTTAAGTAACGATAGTTGCTGGTGGGTCCCTTACTTAAGTAACGATAGTTGCTGGTGGGTCCCTTACTTAAGTAACGATAGTTGCTGGTGGGTCCCTTACTTAAGTAACGATAGTTGCTAGTGGGTCCCTTACTTAAGTAACGATAGTTGCTGGTGGGTCCCTTACTTAAGTAACGATAGTTGCTGGTGGGTCCCTTACTTAAGTAACGATAGTTGCTGGTGGCTCCCTTACTTAAGTAACGATAGTTGCTGGTGGCTCCCTTACTTAAGTAACGATAGTTGCTGGTGGGTCCCTTACTTAAGTAACGATAGTTGCTGGTGGCTCCCTTACTTAAGTAACGATAGTTGCTGGTGGGTCCCTTACTTAAGTAACGATAGTTGCTGGTGGGTCCCTTACTTAAAGAAGTTATCAGGAGAACAGACAAATGCCGCACTGAATCCATTTCCAGTAAATTCATCATTTAACAAACAAATAAACCAACAAACCATTGACAGGCAAAACATCCATCAATTGAGATACGGTGAGAAATCGAATATTTTATTCTAGGGCTGTTAACGATTAATTTAAAATTAATCGTTAACTTTTGATAAATTATCGATTAATTAATCGATAATTTCGATTAAAGCCAAAAATTGAAATGCATGATGTCATCATTAACATTCATTAAACGTACAGCTTGTCTAAAATCGAAATAACACTGGGATGTCTTCTTTATATGACATCTTTTAACCTTTTAACTAACCAACAACGCAAACAGACAATGGTTTGACATCATTTGGTTCAAGTGATGAGCGGGTCTTATTGACAATATAATAATGTAACCTGCCGAGCTGAAAAATTGTTCACATAGTCACATAGCTTTAGATTGTCTCAGCTGAAGTTTCTGATACTGTAGAGGATTTTGGTTTGCGGGTGATGTATAAGCGAAGTGTTAGAACCATGGTAGCAAGTAGCAATGTTCCCTTTAAGCTGCGTGGCTGCGCAGATATTTGACCGACGCCACGCAGGAGTTTAGAATCACCGCGCAGCAATATTTTTTTTAATATTGCACCAAAAATGGACGTTGTGCAACTTTGCACACGAGTTGTTTTTTTTAAGTTTGCACAGGGACCAAGGGAACATTCTATTGTAGGCAAACGATTTTTCTCAATGGACACAATAACCTTTATCAACATTTTGAACATTCACGTCAGTCAATAGTTTAAAACCAAAATGTTCGGTAATCGTACGGAAATTATTTTATATTTATCGGCCAAAATATTTTACTTTTTGACTTCCAGTACAGTTATAAGTGGTAGGTCGATTAATCGTTAAAAAAATTAATCGTTAAAATTTGTAACGATTAATCGATAATTTTTTTTTAATCGTTAATTTCCGCAGCCCTATTTAATTCCCATCAGAGAATCTCTATCACACACAAGGAAAAAAAACATGTATGAAATTTAAACAGATTAGGTTATAAATTTTCAGAAAGAAAGACTTTTTATTTTAGTGATGGCGACTACATGATAAATGATAAACATGAAGTTAAATAGGTCAGTGAATACTTACTGAAGCGTAACATGTAATCCTAGTTTGAACGCAAATTTCATCCAAATTTTACCCACTCATTACTGATCTCGGTGTATGCCCTTGAACAAAAAGAAAACAGGAATAGATTCACCAGAAATTATTTGAAAGTAAATAGCCCTTTTTAGTTGACTATCGTTATCCGAAAGTATCGTCAGGAGTCAGGTGCTTCACTGACCTTACACCTCAACCTACAGATGGGTGTTTCCTTGAACTTAAGCGTAAACTTTATGGGGGCAGACAAAAATATATGCCGTCAAAACATACCTGGGGCTATTTATGGCGCTGAATGGCAACAGGGGCTGGGGGGTGCTGAAGACGAGAAGGTGGCAGAGACGTTGAAAATAAATAGAAGTAAAAAAAAATATTTTTTAAAACCACGTTTTTATAAGCGGACTAAAAAGAAGAAAATAAGTTAAAACATATTAGTTCAAATACTTTTATTTAATATGACTAAAAACGTGGGGCGGGTGCTTATGAGGTTTAACGTATGCGGTTCACTCATTCTCTCACTTATAGATCTCTCTTTTGCCTTCTAAATTAGAAATCTTTAATTTTTATACCAAACACGGCGGCGCGATGAAGTTGAAAACAATTTTCATTTAAAAACATATTTTTATGATCGAACATGAGGAATAAATGTGTGTGCCTGTAAACTCAAGTGATCCAGGTCGTTTCAGCAGGACTAGACGCCCAGCGGCGTAGCATACGCCGCAAACTTGCTCATGGATAGTGCAAAGAAAGTGGAGAAAGATAGGACACAAACCTTTGCACGAAGAAATCAAAACAACGCCAGTGAACGTCGGTTGGGGGGGGGGACTGCCAACTCATTGTTGGTTTCGAGACATTTGCTGGCGAAATTCGGTACACCCCTAACTTCTATGAAGTCAGCTATAAAACGATAATCGTTTTAAAATCGGAGTTACATAATCGATAATCAGTTTCCAAGAAAAAGAGAAAAAAAAGAAAACAACAACACGCAATTAACAACCGTAAATATGACTAACCCTCGCTAGGGTCGGCCAATCACAGTTTATGTTTAAGGGATGGTAGTATTAAAATTAAATAGGAGGCGGGTAACGACAACCTCAGTGTTCATGTATTTACGTTTACTCGCTATTTTTTAAATTTTCTTAGTGCTGCTTTTTGTGTCTGTACTCTCACCCCCAACCGTTCTTTGCAATGTCTATGATGAGCAAGTCTGCGGCGTATGCTACGCCGCGGGTCTCTCCAGATTTCCTTCTTTTCATTCACTTACAGTCGTTTGCCCAAACCCACCCCATTTTGACAACTGTGTCTTTCAGGAAGTCTTCACCCGTCACTAAATCATTAGCGGCGTATGCTAGGCTGCGGATCAGCTAGTGTTGGCAATAAAGGGTCAAAGAACGGGCACAAACAGACATTTTTAAAAATTAATTTTAAAAAAAACAATTTTTCGCTTGGGTTTGGACCCAGGACCTTTCCCGTATGAGGCGGACGTGATAACCAGTACACTACGAAACTCACGTTTCGGTGAAGGAACAATGCAAGTGAACGCAAGTACTTTGTTGCCACCCACTCCCATCAACCCTTTTTTTTTCTTCTTTTCATCCCACCACGCTTGCCAACAGTGATTAGTTGACCCGAGCGAGGGTCATTCGTCATGCTCGGTTGCACATACTTGCAGCTTGCTTGTCTCGCATGGTCCCACCATGAAGAGAATTATATATTTATCGATACTTTATTTGACCAGCATATTTTAATTAAAGATTTTTTTCCAATTCTTTTTCAAATAACATCTAATTTCATCAGAGAAAATTCGCAGGGCCAAAAAAAAACAACAACCTATGTGGGAAATCCCAAAAACTGAGCAGTTCTGAACAGAGCTTGTCACTTTATATGGTGGTGCGAGAAGGTGTGTCATAGGACGTGGGTGTCGTTTGTGGTATTTCATGGGAGCGGTGTTTTGGAAGGTAGTTCATCGGAGTTGGTTCACGGAAGATGATGTCGTGTGAGGCGGTTCATGGGAGGTGGTGTCCTAAGAGTTGGTGTCATTTGTGGTGGTGTCAAAGGTTTTAAATATTTCTTGCATAGCAGAACGAATTTGCTGTGTTACGTCACAAAATTTGGGAGCCATGGAATTACTGCGATTAACCTAACCGACTTCACGAAATAATGAATCGCAATAATTTTGACTGCATCACCGGATCTATATATGCCTTATAAAAAATATAATTAATCGAAATTAATCGATTAATCTATTTTTTTCCGATTGATTGAAATAAAAATTTAATCAGTACCGCATTATATTAAACATGTTTTACGACACAACTGCAATTTTGTATTTCTGGATGGTCTGGCGCTGCGTATTATAATGAACAATCTTTTAATTACTTCTCGTACATAAAGGATTTATAGTCAAAAACTTGGTTTTTTACGGGTTTTTCTTATTGTATCAATTAATTCCATGTATATCTTTGATATTTTATGGATGTTTTTTTCGATTTTAAAGCACACAGCGATTTTCGCTTCTACAAGATGAGCGGCTGAAAAGTTTGAATCATTTATACAGACAAACAAATCCACATGAACGAAAGCGAGTTAATAAAACGTGGTTAAAAAGTCGCTATTTTGATACAGTCGCTGTTATGATGCAGTCGCTATTATGACGGTCGCTGTTTTGACAGTCGCTATTCTGCCCGGATGCGGTATACCAAGACTGCTCAAAAGTACATGGTCATAACACATCATAATACCTCGTACATTTCTTAATACTTTAACATTACCAATACAATTATCAATATATCATTATATAACTAATATGTGGGGCACACTGCCACATAACATTGTAGACACTTTGCCAATAAATTGAGATATTGTCATAAACTCTAAAACATATATCATATTGAAGGGCTAGCTCTAAGCTTTCTAAAAACACCAATTTAATCTTGAACAGAATTCGCGTTATCATATTTTGAGTGAATTTTTTAAGCCCCTTGCATATACTATATACCTTCTATACCCCTATACTATATACCTTCTATACCCCTATACTATATACCTTCTATACCCCTATACTATATACCTTCTATACCCCTATACTATATACCTTCTATACCCCTATACTATATACCTTCTATACCCCTATACTATATACCTTCTATACCCCTATACTATATACCTTCTATACCCCTATACTATATACCTTCTATACCCCTTTACTATATACCTTCTATACCCCTATACTATATACCTTCTATACCCCTATACTATATACCTTCTATACCCCTATACTATATACCTTCTATACCCCTATACTATATATTTTACTATAAAAAATGATCACCCATTTTTTAAACTTTTTACCCGTTTAACTTTTTTTTATTTTTAAGATAATTGCACATAATTTTCAGAAGACAATCACATTCTTATCTATAACATTAGAAACAACTAACTTGATACTTTTAAAACTTTATTTATTATTACTGTTAACAGGGCTAAAAGTAGCAGTGTAAATACAATGCAATTTTCATTATTATTGCCAAAGTAAAGTTCTAAATTGTCGTAATCATATTTAAAAAAAAATCTTTTTGAAGTAACGGTACATTTATTAATATTCTCGATTGAAAATTAAAAAAATGTGTAATCATCTTATGTTTAGAGATTGAAAATGATTGAGAATCTCAACGGGAACCCCACGAACACAACGAAGAACTTTAATACGATCGGTGCCTTGTTTTTTGTTGTTTTTTGTTGTTTTTTTTCTAACAAAAATGTATTTATGTCTTATTTACTGCTTAACGGGTCGTAAAAGTGAAGAGAAAAAAATCCAATATTTACATCCACTCGAAGAAGTGAGAGAGTCAGCAGAAGACATATATGTGACGTATTTGATGACTAAGTTATATTATTTTTATAAAACTGTGACGTAAAACACGAAATTACGAGGAACACCTTTAGCGAAGCGTTCATTGTGCAGAAAAGTTGTTCCTTCAATTTTCACTGTGAGCCAAATTTTTAACTTTTTTGTTATATGTAACTTGAATTAAGCGTGGCTGACGGGGCCCCGCTTCAGTTGGGGCCCCTGAATAAATTCGTGGATTCACCCCCAGGTGGCGTCCCTGCGGCAGTGTATAGTTTGTATACTTTACCGACAGTGTATAGATTACCGCAAGTGTATAGTTTACAGAGAGTGTATAGTTTGCTGGCAGTGTATAGTTTATGTAGTGTGTAGCATAACCTAAAGCAAAAGAAACCGCCAGGTTTGCTGGGTCTGCAATTTTGAATTTTCCTATTGATATTTTGTCCATGTCAGAAACAGACCATTCCATCTCCGTGCCTGTCATGCTCTTTGTAAAGATCATCAACGACCTTGAGCCCCTTACTCCCCGCCCCCCCCCACCACCACCTTCGCTTTGCCCAAAGTTAAGTACCCGTTCATTGAAGTGATATCGTACATGTGTTTCAGGTCTCACCCCTGGTGTTTGACGCGCGTGAATGTGTGGGCCTGCGGCTAGAACTATCAAGGAACCCTCCCCCCCCCCACACACACACCGTCTCCGTGTACTCTGAGCTTGTTGTCTTAGAGTGAGATGATGAACATAAGGTCCCGCATGGTAAAGGCACGAATGCTAGTCATCACTCCTTGGGAGAGATCGAAAGTGGGAGAAGCTAACCACCCCACCCCCAACTCGAAAAAAAATTTTCACCGAGGATGGCCCGTGTTGTCTAACGCAGTGCTTCTCAAACTTTCTCATATGACGGACTGGCAGGAATGTTTTGCATTGGTCCACGGACCGGTGCACTATTTTCCTGTACTGACGTCATTTTCCCTGTACTGACGTGATAGCAAAATAAGCCCCTACATGGCCTAAAGCCCCTCAAGATTAAGCATGAATTCGGTTTGTTTTATCTTACATGTCATTGAACAATTTTGAAAAAGAATAAACCTAGGCCTTGATTGCTTAACGCTCATTTACACAACATTGACGAAATCAATATCTTGTTTTTTTTATAGGTTTGGTAGACTTCCTACAATAGAACAATGAAAGAGAGAGATAGAGAGAGTATCACTATTGACTTCCTACAATAGAACAATGAAAGAGAGAGATAGAGAGAGTATCACTATTGACTTCCTACAATAGAACAATGAAAGAGAGAGATAGAGAGAGTATCACTATTGACAAAGGATTCTCATGTTGGGAGATATGGATATCTTTTGAGACTTTTTGAAATATGCATACGGATTTGACAATTTTTTAACGCTTTTTTACGTTGAAATGGCATGTATTTACGGGTAATAAATAGCATGTATTTACGGGTAATAGCATGTATTCACGGGTAATAGCATGTATTCACTGGTAATAGCATGTATTCACGGGAAATAGCATGTATTCACGGGAAATAGCATGTATTCACGGGTAATACTATGTATTAACGGGTAATAACATGTATTAACGGGTAATAGCATGTATTCAAGGTTAATAGAAAGTATTCACGGGTAATAGCATGTATTTACAGGTAATAGCATGTATTTATGGATAAATCATGTATTCACGGGTAATAGTATGTAATCACGGGTAATAGCATTTATTCACCGGTAATAGCATGTATTCACGGGTAATACCATGTATTAACGGATAATAACATGTATTAACGGGTAATAGCATGTATTTAGGGGTAATTTTGTTTTTATTTAAAGAAAAAAAACAAAGAGGAAATAAATTGTATCCAGTAAATGTGGATGTGTCCAGTAAATGTGGATGTGTCCAGTAAATGTGGATGTGTCCAGTAAATGTGGATGTGTCCAGTAAATGTGGAAGTGTCCAGTAAATGGGGATGTGTCCAGTAAATGTGGATGTGTCCAGTAAATGTGGATGTGTCCAGTAAATGTGGATGTGTCCAGTAAATGTGGATGTGTCCAGTAAATGTGGATGTGTCCAGTAGATGTGGATGTGTCCAGTAAATGTGGATGTGTCCAGTAAATGTGGATGTGTCCAGTAAATGTGGATGTGTCCAGTAAATGTAGATGTGTCCAGTAAATGTGGATGTGTCCAGTAAATGTGGATGTGTCCAGTAAATGTGGATGTGTCCAGTAAATGGGGATTTGTCCAGTAAATGGGGATGTGTCCAGTAAATGTGGATGTGTCCAGTAAATGTGGATGTGTCCAGTAAATGTGGATGTGTCCAGTAAATGTGGATGTGTCCAGTAAATGGGGATGTGTCCAGTAAATGTGGATGTGTCCAGTATATGTGGATGTGTCCAGTAAATGGGGATGTGTCCAGTAAATGTGGATGTGTCCAGTAAATGTGGATTGTCCAGTAAATGGGGATGTGTCCAGTAAACATTCAACAATCTCTGTCTGGGGCGGATTTATTACAAGAGATTAAAGGATTATATAGTCAGACATTTGTAGACAAGAGATCCTAAACAGGTAACAGAAGAAATGGGGAAATATTTGAAATGGTGAAATGGATGGTTACAGTTACAGTTTACAGTTACAGCTACAGCAAGAAGATGAAGAAAATGTCCCTAAGGAGGCGCATGAATTTGTTTGGGTGAGGGAAAATGATTATATATTACATACATACATATATGGGTATACATATATGGGTATACATATATGGGTATACATATATGGGTATACATATATGGGTAGATATACTATGAGAAACATTTAGAGGATTAGACTAATTGCCGTTTTGACCTGAATATAGCACGACCTCCATCGTTTTGACCTGAATATAGCACGACCTCCATTTTTGTTTTCAAAATCTTTTCAAGCAAAATAATTTTTTTTAAATTTAAAATAATAAAATGTGGGATAAAAAGAGTTTTTATTTACAACACAAAGAATGAATAACACAACATTTAAGTGTCACAACAAAATATGTTGAATAATGTTAGGGCCTAGGCCTGTGATGGCGAACCTGTTTGGGGCCGCGTGCCCAAAATTCAATTAAAACCTACGTTTATATGGCAAAGTGACAACACAAAGTGACAACACAAAGTGACAACACAAAGTGACAACACAAAGTGCCAGCACGGTAGTTTGATTAAGGAAGCAATATTTTAGTTGCGTGCCGAATGATGAGGCTCTGCGTGCCGTCTTTGGCACGCGTGGCATAGGTTCGCCATCACTGGGCCTGGGCCTATATTTTTTAACAGTGCTTGACGGGCGCTGTATTTCAGGTGGTCTACATTCATGCGATATACAAAATGATTATAAAATGCAGCGATGCGAAAATGACGCGAGTGCTATTTTTGATTATGTAGTTTCAGAAAGAAAAAAAAATATAGCGTTAAATTTTGGCCATTACGGTAGGTGATATTGATACTTTACAAACTAGAGTGAGACGTTTCTAAAAAGCAAAACTGATACATGAGAACTGAGAGCAAGTGCGGTGTACGCATATTGGCTATCACAATAAAAAAAATATGTCTGCCATTTCCAATCCAAAAATTCAAAAGTAAATAAGCTCTCCGGTTCGAGAGTAGAACCTTTCCAAATATCTTAGTGACTGGCTCGCCTACCTTGTCAAACGACGTTTTCAGCCTGTCATCGAGAGTAGGTTTTATTTTATTAGAGCTTAACGCTGGCGCACGATACCTGTTATTAAACTCTAACATTCCACTTGGCACAATGTGTCCACAAATACAGTAAGCGAGTGGGCCGCTTAGTAATTCAATAGTGAAATGGGGAAGATAAGGGGGATAAATCTTTGTTGCAAACCATTCCGGTGTCAGCTCAGTTTGTATACGGGATTATTTTTTAAGATCGAACTTAAGAAAACAGAATACATGAATAATTTAAATGCAGTATTATTTATTTTTTTAATTTATTATTTTTTTCTTCAATATGAAAATTTAATTTGTAGCATTCAACGATCTGGGCAAACTGAGGCCGTATCAAGGGAAACTCTGGCCGTATCAAGGGAAAGTGGGGCCGTATCAAGGGAAAGTGGGGCCTAGGGTGCAGTCTGAAAAGTTGTGCCTATAAATACATGGACTCCGGGTAAGACTATAGTAAAAAGTAGATTTCGGCGCCCCTTTCCTTGGCTCGTTAAATTCACATAATTAAAACACCCGTAAAAACAAAGTTTTTGACTATAAATCCCTTATATATGAGACATCGCTAAAAGTATTGATTATGTTCAAACGCGACAAACATTTACAGACTGAATCTGACTCAACTCGCCTTTGCTGTCAAACGGGGCTGGAGGTCGGGGGGGGGTGTGGTCACGGATGGCTGGACTGAACTAAGCGTGACACGTGAATCTAAAAATAGCAGGCTGCTTCATATAGTTATATAGAGATAAACTAAATGCATTATTGATTAATGATTAATGCATTAATTTAATGATGGTATATTTGATCGATCTGAAATGTTGATACGATGCATTGTTAGGTGACACAAGTCTATGTGCAAATTTTCAGCTCGATAGCATCACGGGAAACACTTTTACTTTTGTTTTTCCGCCCGCCCGACCTACGAAGAGATGATGAGATGACGACACGATTTCGAAGTTAATATAAGGGATTTAATTAAACAACCCCGTAAAAACAATGTTTTTGACTATAAATCCCTCATATATGAGACATAATTAAAAGTATTGATTACGTTCAAACGCGACAAACATTTACAGACTGAAACCGACTGATCTCCCCTTGCTGTAAAACAGGGGGAGGGGTGGTGTGGTATTCGATAGATGGCGTGAACTCAAGCAAGGGACACGTGATTGCAAACAACAGACGCTACATTGAGTTATATAAAGATAAACTAAAAATGTATTAATTTAATAACGGTACGTTCGATCGATCTGACATTTTGATACGATGCATTGTTAGATGACATGAGTCTATGTGGTAAATTTCAGCTCGATAGCATTACGGGAAGTGTGTCATTTTTACTTTTGTTTTTCCGCCCGCCCGCGAACGATAGACGGACAGAGAGAGATGAAGACAAGATTTCAAAGTTAATATAAGAGATTTATTTAAACAACCCCATAAAAGCAAAGTTTTTGACTACAAATCCCTTATATATGAGACTTATCTAAAAGTATTGATTATGTTCAAACGCGACAAACATTTACAGACTGACACCGAGTGATATACCCTGGCTTTAAACTCGGGGGAAGGGACGGGAAGGGGTGTGGACATCGACGGGTGGCGTCAACGCTTGAACTCGACTGGCATGTGAAAGAAAATCAATAACAAACCGTGAATTGAATTTGAATTACATATGATATATAGAGATAAACTAAAAATGCATTAATTTAATTACGGTACGTTCAATCCATCTGAAATTTTGATATCATGCATTGTTTGGTGACATGAGTCTATGTGCCAAATTTCAGCTCGATGGCATCACGGGAAGTGACTTTTTTTACTTTTGTTTTTCCGCCCGCCCGCGAACGACAGAGAGAGATGATGAGATGACGACAGACAAGATTTCGAAGTTAATATAAGGGATTTATAAACTAAAATATTTCATGTGAGTCTTGGCACGATCATTCAAGTTGTAGACCTGATAGATATATACTCGTTACCTAAACATGTCTCCAGCACAAGGAATGCTTCCTTTATTGCACTTTGAGATCACAGATAATTATACTTGAAGAGAAATATTTAGGTCATGAGAACTCTAAAATTCAGAGGCGTAGCCAGGATTAGTGTCGCCCGGGGCAGTACCAGCCTATATCTGCCGCACTTTCATGAAAAATCTCTCCTGATGACCTGGCATGATGCTCGGGGCCAGCCGCCACCTCAGCACCCCTATCCTACACCCCTGCACGCCGGAGGTATCTCGCTGGGAAGAGGAGGATTAAGTGATTAGTTCTGATCCCCACAGCAAGGTGCCTCACTCTCCTGCACAAGGAGAAACTCAGTTTGACGGTGTCGCCCACTGAGCGCACGCATAAAATATGTACACGCGTTAGGAGAATACGGATGATTGGTTCGTGTTGTTGAAATAAAACATGACTCCGTTATGGATATCTACAGCCCACCAACTATCTCTCTCTTTGTCTCTCTCTCTCTCTCTATTTCTTTCTCTCTCTATCTCTCTCTCTCTCTCTCTTTATATTTTTCTCTCTCTATTTACTTTCTTCCCCCGCCCTCTCTCTCTCTTAGAAATTTTACTTTATACGATATCATTGACATAATCATGTCATGTAGTTAGCATAAGCATGGGCCAACTGCGGCCCGCAGCCCACATGTCGACCTCTATGTGGTTCTGTGCGGCCCACTGCATCTAATTTTTTGTCAGTACATTTATTTATGTTAGAGCCAATCTCTTTGAGCTTAAACTGCGGCCCACTGTCTTAGCTGTGGTAATTGGCGTCTCATGGCCCACTGTCTTAGATGTGGTACTTGGCTTCACATTGCCCCCTGTCTTAGATGTGGTAATTGGCGTCTCATGGCCAACTGTCTTAGATATGGTACTTGGCATCTCATGGCCAACTGTCTTAGATGTGGTACTTGACGTCTCATGGCCCACTGTCTTAGATGTGGTACTAGGCGTCTCATGGCCCACTGTCTTAAATGTGGTACTTGGCGTCTAATGGCCAACTGTCTTAGATGTGGTACTTGACGTCTCATGGCCAACTGTCTTAGAGGTGGTACTTGGCGTCTCATGGCCAACTGTCTTAGATCTGGTACTTGGCGTCTCATGGCGTACTATCTTAGAGGTGGTACTTGGCGTCACATGACCAACTGTCTTAAATGTGGTATTTGGCGTCACATGACTAACTGTCTTAGATCTGGTACTTGAAGTCTCATGGTACTATAATAATATACTCTTATCACACCACACAAGAAATGTATACGTAGATCTATGGCGGATTAAGGGGGTGCAGATTGGACTAAATCCAGGGGTCTCCAATGATTTAAGGGCCTCAAACTTATATTGTATAATCAAGGTGGCTGGAACGGGCCCCAGATGAAATTGCAGCCAGGGGTCCCGTGAAATCTTGATCCGCCCCTGACGTAGATAATATAGTATATAATGACTATGTTCTGAAAAGTTTTATTAAAACCAACCTTTGTCAGAGACGTAGCGAAGGAAGTAGGTGGCTGGACATATCTCCCCGGGCACCGAGATATAGTGGAGGGCAAATTATGGCTTGCGACGTTTCATTTTATATTAGAACAAGGATAATAAATAAAGGCGGTTGGTTTTTTATTGTTGTTCCGCGGGCGCAACATATACTAGTTACGCCTTTGGCCTTTTGTACCATCGCCCGATGCTGTAATGTAACGCACTGGTCTTTAGTCGTGAGGTCTTAGTCTTGATACACTGTCTACAAAAGGGCTGTACCGGATTCAAATTTTTGAATGGCCGGATTTATGAAGTGAAATCCGGAAGAAGTCGGAGCCGGAGACGGATTTGTAAAATTGGCCGGAAGCCGGATTTTCCGGAGCCATTATAACATCACAAGTACACACTCCCTGGATAAAGAAATAGGAACCAGAATCGACAAGGCCGCATCATTAATGGCTAGGCTGAATCAAAGAGTGTGGAACAATAAGCAGCTCACAGATAGGACTAAAATCACTGTCTACCAGGCCTGCGTGCTCAGCACACTCCTCTATGGCAGTGAGTGCTAGACGACCAACGCCAAGCAAACAAAGCAGCTCAATAGCTTCCACTTACGATGCTTGCGTAGGATTCTACGCATCAAGTGGCAGGACAAGATCATCAATGTCGAGGTATTCAGAAGAAGCCATATGCTGAGTATGCACTCAATTCTTAGTGAGAGGCGCCTGCGGTGGTTAGGTCATGTCCGCAGGATGAGCTCGGAGCGCATTCCTAGAGCCTTGCTTTACGGTGAGCTGGCAACCGGTATGAGAAAAAGAGGTCATCCCTGCTTGCGCTTTAAGGACGTCTGCAAAAAAGACATGTCATTGACACAGATTGACCATAAAACGTGGGAGACCATTGCTGAGGAGCGCACGTCCTGGCGGGCAAAAGTGCGTGAGGGCATTCATGTCGCGGAAGCATCCCTTATAGCTTTGAGTGAAGAGAGAAGGGCCAGGAGAAAGGCCAGGGGGGCAGAGGAGCAGGAGTACACGCCATCGTCCCATGAGGATGGACGGTTGCCATTCCATATATATATATATATATATATATATATATATATATATTATATATAAATATATATATATATATATATATATATATATTTATATTTATATTATGGCTTTACCGGTCAACCGGATTTGGCCGGATTTACGAAGTGAAATTCTGCCGAAGCTAAAGCTGGATTTGTAAAAATGGCCGGATTCCGGATTTGCCGGAGCCGAAATCCGGTACACCCCTAATCTACAACATATAGGAAAGCAGAGATTCAACCGTAAAATAAGGGGTGCAATTTGTACATAGTGCAAAGTACAAGCCACCCAATTATTCTGCGGTACAAAGTACACGCCACCCAATTATTCTGCGGTACAAAGTACAAGCCACCCAATTATTCTGCGGTACAAAGTACAAGCCACCCAATTATTCTGCGGTACAAAGTACAAGCCACCCAATTATTCTGCGGTACAAAGTACAAGCCACCCAATTATTCTGCGGTACAACTAGAAAAGATTTTTCGTGTAAAGTGTACACGAGTTACTATTAAAATTGGGGATATTGGGGACTGTTATCAGGGGGGGGGGCGAAGTGGTCGAGCGGCAGCGTGCTCGGCCGACATACCAAGAGTCACGGTTCGAGTCCCGGTGAGGGCTGAGTCTTGTTCTCGTGCCTAAGGGCGTCCATGAGTTCACCCAGCTCCGAATGTGTACCCGACAACAGTTGGGGAAGTAAAGGTGGCTGGACATTGTGCTAGCCATACTATCCCATCGTATGTCGTGGCTATAAAAACTTGCGAACGCTGCTTCACTTGCCCCATAGGCATGGATGGTTTGACAGGGGAACTTTACTGTACTTATTATCAAGGGTGTTCTTTACGGCAATCAACAAATTAATATTAAAATAGGGTGCTGTAATTAAGGGCCGTCCATAAAGTACGTCACGCTCCAGAGGGGGTAGAGGGTGTAAGAAAGTGTCACAGTTTGTGACAGGGGTGAGGGGGGGGGGTGTCCGGCCATGTGTGACGTCACGGTGTTTTATATTAAATTTTAATTACTTTGTTATTAAAAAGGAATTTTTATTCGAAAGTGTGACGTACTTTAGGGGGGAGGGGGTCCAAGATTTGTGACAGTTTGTGACAGGGGGGAGTTAAAAATGGTCAAAAATAGCTTGACGTACTTTATGGACGGCCCCTTAATAGCAAGGGCGCTGTTCACAATAACCAACATGACTTTAAGCTGCGAGGCTGTGCGGCCGCACAGATATGTGACCGACGCCACGCAGTGGTTAGGAATTGCTGGGCAGCCAATTTTGATAAGACTAAAATAATATCTGTGTTATGGGGTGTAAAATTGTGCATAAAGTGGACGCTGTGCAACTTTGCAAGCGAGTCTGTTATTTTGCACACGGACCAACAAACCTTAGACTGAAAATTTATTTAGTACAAACATGCTCACTAAATACATTGGCAGCGTGTTATATACGGCCATAAGTGTAGTTGGGTGGTGGATGCGTGTTATATACGGCCATAAGTATAGTTGGGTGGTGGATGCGTGTTATATACGGCCATAAGTGTAGTTGGGTGGTGTATGCGTTTTATATACGGCCATAAGTGTAGTTGGGTGGTGGATGCGTGTTATATACGGCCATAAGTGTAGTTGGGTGGTGGATGCGTGTTATATACGGCCATAAGTGTAGTTGGGTGGTGGATGCGTGTTATATACGGCCATAAGTGTAGTTGGGTGGTGGATGCGTGTTATATACGGCCATAAGTGTAGTTGGGTGGTGGATGCGTGTTATATACGACCATAAGTGTAGTTGGGTGGTGGATGCGTGTTATTTACGGCCATAAGTGTAGTTGGGTGGTGGATGCGTATAATATAAGCCGTTGGATATCAAGATGACACAGATAAAAAGCAACAAACAAAAACAGATTTAAAGGGTAAGAAACTGCAGATAAGACCAGGGAGAAAGGAACGATAACTGTTAGTACGACTCCATGGTGTATTATAACCCTGAGATAACAACCAAGTAGGCGCAGAAAAAAAGTTGTACGAACTGCGAGGTCATGACGTCATAATTTACGTCGCTAGATCCCATTCAACTGAAATAGTCTCGAGCCTGGTCTGATATCAGATTTTATTAGCTTAGAATCGCCCACATAGATTTACCTGTTGTTGTTATATTTGACTTATCATAAATATGCTGTTTATAAAAATAAACCAATGCCAAAAATAAGTAATGAAGACACTACAGAAATGATGTTGGGGGGGGGGTGTTTAACTTGGAATTCCTAACAACGCGCGAGTTGGTCACATAAAATGCATAGCTAAATTCTCTTTCATTAACTCTCATGAACCACAGCAGTGGTTCCCAAACTTTTTCTATCCACGGACCCCTTTTATGGTCAAAACTTCCCCACGGACCCCCAAGTGAAATAAAAACTACATAAATGTATAGAACAAAACATTTTGTTTTAGTATTTATTGAAGTTGTAAATTTTGTTTAAAATAAAATTGGAAAAATTAATAACTTGGATAAACGTTATACGATTTCATGAGTGTATTTATGACCGACTCTATGCTTGTGAGTACACCATGAACCCAACCCTACACTATGAACCCAACTCTACACCATGAACCCGACCCTGTCTCTCTCTGTCGGTCTGTCTTGGGCGGGCGGAAAAACTAAAGTCAAAAATGACCCTTTTCCCGTGAAGCCATCGAGCTGAAATTTGTTTTTACGGGTTTGTTTTATTACGGGTTTGTTTTTTTAAATCCCTTATATTAACTACAAAATCTTGTCTCTCTGTCAACATCTCTTCGTCGGGCGGAAAAACAAAAGTAAAAATGACCCACTTCCCGTGATGCCATCGAGCTGAAATTTGGAACACAGGCTCGTGTCACCTGACAATGCATCGTATCGAAATTTCAGATCGATCGAACGTACGTAATTAAATTAATGCATTTTTAGTTTATCTCTATACGAGGTATGTAATTCAATTTCACGGTTTGTTATTTGTTTTTTTTTCACGTGACAGCTAAGTTCGCGCGTTGACGCGATGTACCGGGGTGCTTTTGTTTACATTGTACGTGTCGCGCTGAGCTGGGTCCAGCAATTGGTGACCAGACATTTCCCGTCTCCCACCCCCCACCCCCCCCCCACGGGTTAAAAGCAAAGGGGAGTTAAGACAGATTCAGTCTGTAAATATTTGTCGCGTTTGAACATAATCAATACTTTTAGTTATGTCTCATATATAAGGGATTTTTAGTCAAAAACTTTGTTTTTACGGGTTTGTTTTATTCGTTCAAGCTAAACCATGATTACATAACGCATATTAAAAACACATTGACAGTGTTCATTGAACCGTAAAATCATACCGTGTTAAAACATGGAACTGTGCTTCAATAGCAGGCATCCCAAATGCTGTAACCGTACCTGATTGTATTATAGCGCGACTTTCCGTAAATTTTAAAGGTCATTAGACGGTTTGGTCAAAGTTTACATAAAGTTTGTTCAACGCTTGGTAACTGAAGGAAATCTCCAAACTTGGAGACACTATCGCTATTCAAGTGTTGAGGATGCCATGCACCTTGGTGCTTCTTACCAAATCTTAGTCAAACGGCGGTTACACTCGACTATCTTAGTCAAACTACGGATACACCCGACTATCTTAGTCAAACTATTGCTACACCCGATTGTCTTAGTCAAACTACGGTTACTTCCGACTAACTTAGTCATGCTACGGTTACCCCCGACTATCTTAGTCAAATTACGACTACACCCGACTGTCTTAGTAAAAAAACGGCTACACCCGACCATCTTAGTCAAACTACATCTACACTCGAGTAGCTTAGTAAAACTACGGCTACATCCTACTATCTTAGTCTCCTGGATACGCCTGTCGAGACTTGTGTTTGTTCCGGCCCAGCAAGTGAACTTGGTATTCTTGAACAAACCGTTTTAACAGTCTCGTGTATACAAACTCTTTGACATTTTGTGAACGGGTGACGTAATTAAAACATGTGTGACTCACAGTAATGGGCGTATCTAAGACTCACATAGATAAGGAGGCCCTAAAACGCATGGCCCTTTTTTTTTAAGGAATAGTGGGAATTTTGTTTTTTAAAATCTAGACTGGAGGTTTTCACAAAATCAAGGCTAGGCCCAATACAAACAGATTGGGACTGTTTCCAAGCACTCGCAGGTTGTACAAGATACACATTGACTGGGCTTTCAAATGAGAGATTTATGGACTGGTAGTTATATATTAGCAACATCTCGTTTGAACTCTTTATTAGGAACACCGGACGCCAAGCTATGTTAGGGGCCCTCGAGAATCACTCAACCTTGAGGCATCCGAGGTTCTCGCGGTTTTATGGTCATCAAGTATCATGCTACATTAGGGCCATCAAGTATCATGTTACATTAGGGCCATCAAGTATCATGCTACATTAGGGCCATCAAGTATCATGCTACATTAGGGCCATCAAGTATCATGCTACATTAGGGTCATCAAGTATCATGCTACATTAGGGCTATCAAGTATCATGCTACATTAGAGCCATCAAGTATCATGCTACATTAGGGCCATCAAGTATCATGCTACATTAGGGCCATCAAGTATCATGCTACATTAGGGCAATCAAGTATCATGCTACATTAGGGTCATCAAGTATAATGCTACATTAGGGCCATCAAGTATCATGCTACATTAGGGTCATCAAGTATCATGCTACATTAGGGCTATCAAGTATCATGCTACATTAGAGCCATCAAGTATCATGCTACATTAGGGCCATCAAGTATCATGCTACATTAGGGCCATCAAGTATCATGCTACATTAGGGTCATCAAGTATCATGCTACATTAGGGCCATCAAGTATCATGCTACATTAGGGCCATCAAGTATCATGCTACATTAGGGCCATCAAGTATCATGCTACATTAGGGCCATCAAGTATCATGCTACATTAGGGTCATCAAGTATCATGCTACATTAGGGCCATCACGTATCATGCTACATTAGGGCCATCAAGTATCATGCTACATTAGGGCCATCAAGTATCATGCTACATTAGGGTCATCAAGTATCATGCTACATTAGGGCTATCAAGTATCATGCTACATTAGAGCCATCAAGTATCATGCTACATTAGGGCCATCAAGTAGCATGCTACATTAAGGCCATCAAGTATCATGCTACATTAGGACCATCAAGTATCATGCTACATGAGGGCCATCAAGTATCATGCTACATTAGGGCCATCAAGTATCGTGCTACTTAAAGGACCATCAAGTATCATGCTACATGAGGTCCATCAAGTATCATGCTACATGAGGGCCATTAAGTATCATGCTACATTAGGGTCATCAAGAATCATGCTACTTTAGGACCATCAAGTATCATGCTACATTAGGGCCATCAAGTATCATGCTACATGAGGGCCATCAAGTATCATGCTACATTAGGGCCATTAGTGTCATGCTACATGAGGGCAATCAAGTATCATGCTACATTAGGGCCATCAAGTATCATGCTACATTAGGGCCATCAAGTATCATGCTACTTTAGGACCATCAAGCATCATGCTACATTAGGGCCATCAAGTATCATGCTACATGAGGGCCATCAAGTATCATGCTACATTAGGTCCATCAAGTATCATGCTACATGAGGGCAATCAAGTATCATGCTACATTAGGGCCATCAAGTATCATGCTACATTAGGGTCATCAAGTATCATGCAACATTAGGCCCATCAAGTATCATGCTACATTAGGGCCATCAAGTAAAATGCTACATTAGGACCATCAAGTATCATGCTACATTAGGGTCATCAAGTATCATGCTACATTAGGGCCATCAAGTATCATGCTACATTAGGGCCATCAAGTATCATGCTAGATTAGGGCCATCAAGTATCATGCTACATTAGGGCCATCAAGTATCATGCTACATTATGGCCATCAAGTATCATGCTACATTAGGGCCATCAAGTATCATGCTACATTAGGGCCATCAAGTATCATGCTACCTTAGGGCCATCAAGTATCATGCTACATTGGGGCTATCAAGTATCATGCTACATTAGGGCCATCAAGTATCATGCTACATTAGGGCCATCAAGTATCATGCTACATTAGGGTCATCAAGTATCATGCTACATTAGGGCCATCAAGTATCATGCTACATTAGGGCCATCAAGTATCATGCTATTTTAGGGCCATCAAGTATCAGACTGCTTTAGGGCCATCAAGTATCATGCTACATTAGGACCATCAAGTATCATGCTACTTTAGGACCATCAAGTATCATGCTACATTAGGGCCATCAAGTATCATGCTACATTAGGACAATAAAGTAGCATGCTACATTAAGGCCATCAAGTATCATGCTACATTAGGGCCATCAAGTATCATGCTACATTAGGGCCATCAAGTATCATGCTACCTTAGGGCCATCAAGTATCATGCTACATTGGGGCCATCAAGTATCATGCTACATTAGGGCCATCAAGTATCATGCTACATTAGGGCCATCAAGTATCATGCTACATTAGGGTCATCAAGTATCATGCTACATTAGGGCCATCAAGTATCATGCTACATTAGGGCCATCAAGTATCATGCTATTTTAGGGCCATCAAGTATCAGACTGCTTTAGGGCCATCAAGTATCATGCTACATTAGGACCATCAAGTATCATGCTACTTTAGGACCATCAAGTATCATGCTACATTAGGGCCATCAAGTATCATGCTACATTAGGACCATAAAGTAGCATGCTACATTAAGGCCATCAAGTATCATGCTACATTAGGGTCATCAAGTATCATGCTACATTAGGGCCATCAAGTATCATGCTACATTAGGGCCATCAAGTATCATGCTACATTAGGGCCATCAAGTATCATGCTACATTAGGGCCATCAAGTATCATGCTACATTAGGGCCATCAAGTATCATGCTACATTAGGGTCATCAAGTATCATGCTACATTAGGGCCATCACGTATCATGCTACATTAGGGCCATCAAGTATCATGCTACATTAGGGCCATCAAGTATCATGCTAAATTAGGGTCATCAAGTATCATGCTACATTAGGGCTATCAAGTATCATGCTACATTAGAGCCATCAAGTATCATGCTACATTAGGGCCATCAAGTATCATGCTACATTAGGGCCATCAAGTATCATGCTACATTAGGGCCATCAAGTATCATGCTACATTAGGGTCATCAAGTATAATGCTACATTAGGGCCATCAAGTATCGTGCTAGATTATGGCCATCAAGTATCATGCTACATTAGGACCATCAAGTATCATGCTACATGAGGGCCATCAAGTATCATGCTACATTAGGGCCATCAAGTATCGTGCTAGTTTAGGACCATCAAGTATCATGCTACATGAGGTCCATCAAGTATCATGCTACATGAGGGCCATTAAGTATCATGGTACATTAGGGCCATCAAGTATCATGCTACTTTAGGACCATCAAGTATCATGCTACTTTAGGGCCATCAAGTATCATGCTACATGAGGGCCATCAAGTATCATGTTACATTAGGGCCATCAAGTATCATGCTACATGAGGGCAATCAAGTATCATGCTACATTAGGGCCATCAAGTATCATGCTACATTAGGACCATCAAGTATCATGCTACATTAGGGCCATCAAGTATCATGCTACATGAGGGCCATCAGGTATCATGCTACATTAGGTCCATCAAGCATCATGCTACATGAGGGCAATCAAGTATCATGCTACATTAGGGCCATCAAGTATCATGCTACATTAGGCCCATCAAGTATCATGCTACATTAGGGCCATCAAGTAAAATGCTACATTAGGACCATCAAGTATCATGCTACATTAGGGTCATCAAGTATCATGCTACATTAGGGCCATCAAGCATCATGCTACATTAGGGCCATCAAGTATCATGCTACATTAGGGCCATCAAGTATCATGCTACATTAGGGCCATCAAGTATCATGCTACATTAGGGCCATCAAGCATCATGCTACATTAGGGCCATCAAGTATCATGCAACATTAGGGCCATCAAGTATCATGCTACATTAGGGCCATCAAGTATCATGCTACATTAGGGCCATCAAGTATCATGCTACATTAGGGCCATCAAGTATCATGCTACATTAGGACCATCAAGTATCATGCTACATTAGGGTCATCAAGTATCATGCTACATTAGGGTCATCATCAAGTATCATGCTACATTAGGGCCATCAAGTATCAAACAACATTGAAACTGCCTTGTAGCCATTAGTCAAGAGTTTTCCCAGTGTGTAAAATTTAAACGGACCAGAATCTGTTAGTGCCTTCACATCCCGTCTTACCCCGCCCCCCCCCCACCCACTATTCCTGCATTTAGATGTGACCTAAGAGCTAAGATTATTTCCCACCTTCAATTCAAAGCGGGGAGGTAAAACCTAAGTGACTCACTGATCGTCTGCTCAACGTGTCTGGTTTCTGTTCGAGCATGTGCGTGAATGAGTTATATAATTTTGGTTTAGAGATAACGTAAAGGTCATATATATATATGGATAGATGGATGGATGGATGGATGGCTGGATGGATGGATGGATGGATGGATGGATGGATGGATGGATGGATGGATGGATGGATGGATGGATGGATGGATGGATGGATGGATGGATGGATGGATGGATATATTTGATTTTTTTAAAATGAACCAATACTTTGGAAGTTGTCTTTAGTGACTATTCATTTTCTTAAAGTTATTGCTGTTATTATATTTTAGCCCAGGGGCTGCCATTGGAATGGCAGATTATATGGACTAATATAAGCCACGGGTTTTCTGTTAACGCAGCTAATTATACTTTATATTTCCCTGTACTGCACACACATAAACGTAATGATTAGCATGTAAAATAAAATAATCGTTTCTCTATTGGTTTCATTCGATCTCACAGTGCGACGTAAAAACTGGGAAAAAACAAGCTTTGTGAAAAATTAAACAACATAATTTGCAATGTCACGTCTGTAGTGTCTGTCCGTGACGCTACTAATTTTAGAAAGCAGCGCACCAAATTACTGCACCAATGCACCAAAAGGTGTGCAAATTAAAGATGCGCTGTAAAAAAATATTATATGACGTCATTGTTTTAGCTCATATTTTAATTTTGGAAAAGGGAACAATGTAATTAAACAACCTCGTAAAAACAAAGTTTTTGACTATAAATCCCTTATACATGAGACATAACTAAAAGTATTGATTATGTTCAAAAGTGACAAACATTTACAGACTGAAACCGAAATTATCTCCCTTGGCTTTAAAAACTAGGTCAAAACTCTAGTAGACCACGACTAAACATTATAAATAGTGATTTATATAGAAAAACTAAAAATGCATTAATTTAATTACGGTACGATCGATCGATCTGAAATTTTGATACGATGCATTGTTAGGTGAGACGGGTCCGTGTGCCAAATTTCAGCTCGATGGCTTTACTGGAAGTGGTTCATTTTTTACTTTTGTTTTTCCGCGGGACGACGGGCGTCGCGGTCGAGGGACGACGGTCGACGACGAATGAGACGGCGGTGAAGTTAATATAAGGGATTTAAAAAGAGTATTTGATGTTGGTTAATTATAAAATAAAAGATCAAAGGGGGCGCCATATGTGCCCTACAACTCCTATTATAAAATACTTTGTGTAGATTTCAGAAAGTTTAATATTTCGTATTTATCAAACAAAAATAAGTTAGTTGGGCTTTTGAAAAACGTCGGCGCCTTAGGCGCCCTAAAAAGTGCATTTTTTCAAATAAATAGATTTCAGATGAAAACTTCCGTCATTTTTGACGGGTGATACGCTAGTATATATATATATATAGTGCACAAAAACAGGGAACAGCAATACATTTGGGGGCAGCTATATACTGGGGTCATCTATACTTTGGGGGCAGCTATATACTGGGGTCAGCTATACTTTGAGGGCAGCTATATACTGGGGTCAGCTATACTTTGGGACAGCTATATACTGGGGTCAGCTATACTTTGGGGCAGCTATATACTGGGGTAAGCTATACTTTGGGGGCAGCTATATACTGGGGTCAGCTATACTTTGGGGCAGCTATATACTGGGGTCAGCTATACTTTGGGGCAGCTATATACTGGGGTCAGCTATACTTTGGGGGCAGCTATATACTGGGGTCAGCTATACTTTGGGGGCAGCTATTTACTGGGGTTAGCTATACTTTGGGGGCAGCGATATACTGGGGTCAGCTATACTTTGGGGGCAGCTATATTCTGGGGTCAGCTATACTTTGGGGGCAGCTATATTCTGGGGTCAGCTATACTTTGGGGGCAGCTATATTCTGGGGGCAGCTATATTCTGGGGTCAGCTATACTTTGGGGGCAGCTATATTCTGGGGTCAGCTATACTTTGGGGGCAGCTATATACTGGGGTCAGCTATACTTTGGGGGCAGCTATATTCTGGGGTCAGCTATACTTTGGGGGCAGCTATATTCTGGGGTCAGCTATATACTGGGGTCAGCTATACTTTGGGGGCAGCTATACTTTGGGGGCAGCTATATTCTGGGGTCAGCTATACTTTAGGGGCAGCTATATCTGGGGGCAGCTATATTCTGGGGTCAGCTATACTTTGGGGCAGCTATATTCTGGGGTCAGCTATACTTTGGGGGCAGCTATATTCTGGGGTCAGCTATACTTTGGGGGGCCGTAATTTACTGGGGTCAACTATACTTTGGGGGCAGCTATTTACTGGCGAAAGTAAAGTCGAGGGACACGTCAATTTCCGTCTGACTTAATCATTGAACACCGAGACTTGCATTCAAACACGCCACGAACTCGGTGCTAATCATGACAAAAACTCTGTAAATAAACAAACTCCCGTCAAGGAATTTTATTCTCTCCATTCAAGTCGGAACAAGCTTGATATTACTTACTTTCAAATCTTGAGCGTTGCGGGAAAGGGTGGTGAATGTGATAGCAAGAATTTGTTAAATAAGCGAATGTCTACAAATTTGTATCGTTTTCTTATTTGAATATGGTAATTTTAAAAAAATCTTTATTTGATAACGAAGTAGCGAAATTTAGTAGAATATTTTTAGTTTGAAGCGGGAGAATTTGTGTAACAAAATATTTCATTCAAGATCCTATCCGCGACGTTCGCATAGGCCGCAGACTTGCTCATAGATAGGGCAAAGAACAGAACGGGATGGAGAACGGACACAAAAAAACAGCACCAAGTGAATGTTGGGGGGGGATGTGGAATCGCCAACGCATTTTTGCGCACTGCGGTTGTTGTTACCTGCCCCCCCACCCCCACCCTTTACTTCCATCACTTGCCAACCATAAACTGTGATTGGTCGACCATAGCAAGGGTCATTCGTCATTCTTATTAGCACACGTATTGTGCTTGTCCTGGTGTAATTATATATAGATAAATTCAAACTAATCTAATCAAAACCAATGTTTAGTTCACATATGCTAATTAGCAGATGCAGTCGTGAACTACTCTAAAAGAATTCAACGCTTTGACTTCCCCGCGCGCAGTTGTGGGATGTCTACTGGATTTTCTGCAGAAGATCGTCTGACACTACCGGAAATTGATTTACATTTCCATGACGTTGAGGGGCAGAACAGAAGGCCAAGGGCTTTGACGTGTTTATAACGCAAAGGAATTTTTTTTAAATTCTGCCCTGAGGAATTTTCATAATATTTTTTTTTCATGATATAACAGAATCGTATGCCATTAGCCTTATTCTTAAATTAAAATGTAGCAAGTGGCTTAATTCAAACCGCCTTGTTCTACAGCCGTTCATGGCACCAGTACACGGGTGTTACTGTTGCAACCAAACATGTATAGATGCTGAATGTTCTAGAACCAACTCCAGTGAGCGACAGTCTGGGACTGTGTCAGCCGTGGTTGTTATTGTTTCAACACAATCCCTTTTCAACCCTAATGTAATGTCAGGTTACGGACTCAGACTAACGTCTCTTTTTTATGGGGGTGGGGTGGGGGTGTTCAGTAAACACATGACAGACTGGGCATAATGCCAGGGAGGTTAGCTGCTATACGTGAGATAACCGTCCATGACTTGCGCTATTTCAGGACATTGGTTGCTATAGACCAGTGATGGCCAACCTATGGGACGCGTGCCACAGTCGGCACTCAGAGACTCATTGGCCGGTACGCGACTTAAACATAACTTCCTTAATCAAACCATGCAGCTAAGCCAAACCCCAATTTTGGAGATGTATATTATAGGAGTTTGGCACTTACCTATAAAAAGTTGGTTTTTGGTTGAATTTTCGGCACGCGGTCCCAAAAAGGTTCGCCGCCACTGGTATACACTTTGCTGAGATAACTATTTTAAAAATGTTTACATCAAGTGTGCCAGTTGTAGCTCAGTGTGAGTGGGAGAGTGTTATTTGGTGTTGTAGCTCAGTGTGGGTGGGAGAGTGTTATTTGGTGTTGTAGCTCAGTGTGGGTGGGAGAGTGTTATTTAGTGTTGTAGCTCAGTGTGGGTGGGAGAGTGTTATTTAGTGTTGTAGCTCAGTGTGGGTGGGAGAGTGTTATTTAGTGTTGTACCTCAGTGTGGGTGGGAGAGTGTTATTTGGTGTTGTAGCTCAGTGTGGGTGGGAGAGTGTTATTTAGTGTTGTAGCTCAGTGTGGGTGAGAGAGTGTTATTTAGTGTTGTAGCTCAGTGTGACTGGGAGAGTGTTATTTAGTGTTGTAGCTCAGTGTGGGTGGGAGAGTGTTATTTAGTGTTGTAGCTCAGTGTGGGTGGAAGAGTGTTATTTGGTGTTGTAGCTCAGTGTGGGTGGGAGAGTGTTATTTGGTGTTGTAGCTCAGTGTGGGTGGGAGAGTGTTATTTGGTTATTGTACATCAGTTTGGGTGGGAGAGTGTTATTTGGTATTGTAGCTCAGTGTGGGTGGGAGAGTGTTATTTAGTGTTGTAGCTCAGTGTGGGTTACAAAGTGTTATTTAGTGTTGTAGCTCAGTGTGGGTGGGAGAGTGTTTAATGTTGTAGCAACGTGTGGGTTACAAAGTGTTATTTAGTGTTGTAGCTCAGTGTGGGTGGGAGAGTGTTTAGTGTTGTAGCTCAGTGTGGGTTACAAAGTGTTATTTAGTGTAAAGGTGGGAAAGAGGTCTTCAACTGGTGATATTATGGACAAAAGATGGTTCTAATATTGAAAGGTGAAGGTAATGTGTGTAACCATAAGAACAAACTTTGAGAAACCATGATGTGGACCAGTGACTTTCTTACAGCAAGACCAGGCAGGCAAGTTACGCGACACGGAGGGATTACAAAACAGCGCTTTTTTTTTCCTTATCAAATGAACGGTGCATTGATATTCATGAAGGTGAAACGAAAGATCGTTTTTAAATATAACTTTTTGAGGAGGCGTTTTGGTCTGAACTATTGACAACATTTTTAAAGCGTATATTTTAAAATGTCTTTTTTTAAGTGGCGGTAGGTTGCAAATTTTGGGGTCTGAAGAGGGGGTGTGTGGGTTCAGGGCCGGCTTTAGGCATAGGCAAACTAGGCAGCCGCCTAAGGCCTCCGATTAGTCTCATCATTAGTGGGGGCCTCGCAAAAGAATCTTTCCATAATTATTTTTTTATATTTTTCTATTACATTTAGGGCCACTGGGCCACCAAATTCACTTCGCTTAGGGCCTCCAATTCCCTTAGGCCGGCCTGGTGGCTTGGAGGGTGTTGTGGGAAAGACACGCCGTATGTTGTTGGGGCAAGAGTTGTGTGAGAAAACAACAGTTTGCAACGAGAGTATGCCATGCACCAATAATGGCGTCATTGTTTTATGTCTTTGAAAGAAAGCATTGGTTTGGGGGAGTTGGGGGATGTTTAAGGTAATGGTAGTTTTATCCAACACGTTTGACCTATGTTAAATACACCCACCCCAATCTCCTTGGAATATCTACCTAAAATTTCTTGTAAGAAATTTTTATTTCATCGGTTCTTAATATAATTTATAAGGGACCGAATTAGGCAACGTGTTAAAGTCGAATATAATATCAATTGAAAATTTAGCGAGTCATATATTGTTTGTATTTCTCGTAGAGTCCGGTTTGATGACCAAGGGCAATAGATCATCTACCCTAGAATCATTTATAAATATCATTATCAGACAGTAATATGATGTTGTGGAAATATACAAATTATTTGCAGCTAACATATCAATGAATTTAGCAAAAATCACGTCAGAGTGATCTAAAAAATCTCAGGATTATACCATATGAATGATATCAGCAGTGAGTTGTATGAAGAGCGTAGCAGATTCTTGAGAAAAGTGGTGTACAAGAAACTGAACACCAATGTAGGTACCAGAGTTTGTTAGGAATATATCAACAACGTAGTTCTATTTCAACATGTATTTTTTTACACATATCTCGGAATTGAAAAATAACCGTATTTCTGGCACAAACGCTGGATTAGATGAACCTTCTACACGAAAGCGTCATCTGTTCCATGACGTCACGTGTTCTCAATCGTCACGTGGTACTAATCTTCATGTTTGATGTCATCAGGAGGAGATAACCTTGGACCTCAATTTGTGAAAATGATTAAAGAACCTCCAAGGAATAAAAGGTGATGTGTGGTGCGTGAAGGTATTGGGGTGCGGGTAGGTATTGGGGTGCGGGTAGGTATTGGGGTGCGGGTAGGTATTGGGTGCGGGAAGGTATTGGGGTGAGGAAAGTTATTGGGGTGCGGGAAGGTATTGTGTGGCTGGAAGGTATTGGGTGGCGGGAGGTATTGGGTGGTGTGAAGGTATTGGGTGGTGGGAAGGTATTGTGGTGCGTGAAGGTGTTTGGGTGGTGGGGAGGTATTGGGTAGTGGGAAGGTATTGGGGTGCCGGAAGGTATTAGGGCCCGGGAATGTATTGGGTGGCGTGAAGGTATTGGTGTGCGGGAAGGTATTTGGGTGCGGGAAGGTATTTGGGTGGTGGGAAGGTATTGGGTGGTGGGAAGGTATTGGGTGGTGTGAAGGCATTGGGGTGCGGGAAGGTATTGGGGTACGTGAATGTGTTTGGGTGGTGGGAAGGTATTGGGGTGCCGGAAGGTATTAGGGCCCGGGAATGTATTGGGTGGCGTGAAGGTATTGGTGTGCGGGAAGGTATTTGGGTGCGGGAAGGTATTTGGGTGGTGGGAAGGTATTTGGTGGTGGGAAGGTATTGGGTGGTGTGAAGGCATTGGGGTGCCGGAAGGTATTGGGGTGCGGGAATGTATTGGGTGACGTGAAGGTATTGGGGTGCGGGAAGGTATTTGGTTGGTGGGAAGGTATTGGTGGTGTAAAGGCATTGGGGTGCGGGAAGGTATTGGGATGCCGGAAGGTATTGGGGTGCCGGAAGGTATTGGGTTGCCGGAAGGTATTGGGGTGCGGGAAGGTATTGGGGTGCGGGAATGTATTGGGTGGCGTGAAGGTATTGGGTGGTGGGAAGGTATTGGGTGGTGTGAAGGCATTGGGGTGCCGGAAAGTATTGGGTGGTGGGAAGGTATTGGGGTGCCGGAAGGTATTGGGTGGTGGGAAGGTATTGGGGTGCCGGAAAGTATTGGGTGGTGGGAAGGTATTGGGGTGCCGGAAGGTATTGGGTGGTGGGAAGGTATTGGGGTGCCGGAAAGTATTGGGTGGTGGGAAGGTATTGGGGTGCCGGAAGGTATTGGGTGGTGGGAAGGTATTGGTGGTGTAAAGGCATTGGGGTGCGGGAAGGTATTGGGGTGCCGGAAGGTATTGGGTGGTGGGAAGGTATTGGGGTGCCGGAAGGTATTGGGGTGCGGGAAGATATTGGGTGGTGGGAAGGTATTGGGTGGTGTGAAGGTATTGGGGTGCCGAAAGGTATTGGGTGGCGGGAAGTTATTGGGGTGCGGGAAGGTATTGGGTGGTGGGAAGATATTGGGTGGTGGGAAGATATTGCGGTGCGGGAAGGTATTGGGGTGCGGGAAGGTATTGGTTGCCGGAGGGTATTGGGGTGCGGGGATGTATTGGGTGGTGGGAAGGTATTGGGGTTCGAGGCACAGTAAAGGGGGCTGGGGTCATGGATTCAGCGCGTGCTTTCTGTACACGTGATATTTCAGCTAATTTTATCAATTTTTAAATATTTTCCATACACATCCCCACCCTTTAACCTCGCTTTTTTTCCCCATCAGCGATGTTTACAAAGAATTATTAACACACTCGGAAACCAATGCCCCAATTTCGGGATTTACGAGTTTGGGGTCACAAAGAAACTGATTGAAAGAATTTATGGCGTTAATGCTCAAAGTTTATATTTTACAAATTCTGTTGTTAAAAACCGAATTAGAAAACTTGAATTTTAAATGTCGTCAAGGGTTATTCAATGAAAGAGTTCGTGTAACAACTTGGTGGCTGTTATTGTTATTGTTATTGTTGTTGTTGTTGTTGTTGCTGTTGTTGTTGTTGTTGTTGTTGTTTTTGTTGTTATTGTTATTGTTATTGTTATGGAATTAAATCAAAGCATGACTGGATCGTACGCACCGTTACCCTAGCACCTGTAGGAAAGGCATCGTCTCATTCTCTAACAAAAACGGGGGGGGGGTGGAGAGGGGGTCACGCATTTGTGACGATGTGTGACGGGGGGGGGGTTAAGAAATGTAACGTCACATGAACTCGCGCCAGTTTAAATAAAAGTTTTTCTTCAATATATAATTGCTTGCAATTTATTTTAGGAAGTTTTCAATGGCTTCACACGTGTTACGATATTAGGGTGCATTCTTACACTAAATACATGTACTAACATGACAAAAAAGTTATTTGCAACATGATACTTTCAATTGGAAAAAAAGGCTTTTAGGGGGGGGGGTGTTCCAAAGTTTTGTGACGTCATATTGCAGGGGGTTCTACGTTTTGGTGATGAAGTGTGACGAGGGGGAGGGGGTGAAAAATCGGCCAAAATCGGGTGACGTCATTTATGGGCGGCCCCAATTTACTAGCCTAGCTTTGGCCTTAACTGCCATGTACTACAGTATCCAATGGTTTTTGTGTACTACAGTATCGAATGATTTCTGTGTACTACAGTATCGAATGGTTTATGTGTACTACAGTATCGAATGGTTTCTGTGTACTACAGTATCGAAAGGTTTCTGTGTACTACAGTATCGAATGGTTTATGTGTACTACAGTATCGAATGGTTTTTGTGTACTACAGTATCGAAAGGTTTCTGTGTACTACAGTATCGAATGGTTTATGTGTACTACAGTATCGAATGGTTTCTGTGTACTACAGTATCGAATGATTTCTGTGTACTACAGTATCGAATGATTTCTGTGTAATACGTAATCGAATGGTTTCTATGTACTACAGTATCGAATGGTTTCTGTGTACTACAGTATCGAAAGGTTTATGTGTTCTACAGTATCGAATGGTTTATGTGTACTACAGTATCGAATGGTTTATGTGTAGTACAGTATCGAAAGGTTTCTGTGCAGCGTGTCTGCGTGTACTGTCGGTCACTTTAGGTGGGGTCAGTTGCTCCTTTAGAGGTTCACTGGCCACAGGAGAGGAGAAGCTAGGGGCAGTCTGGGACATGGAGTTTTTAAATGATTACAGGAACGGAGAAACTAAAAGCATTCGTGTTTATATCGGAAATTCCCTTCAATATTTATACAATACATTTCTTCTAATAAAATCATTACCATATTCGCTGCGAGATAGTTTGAGATATAACATTTTAAAAGATATCATCTAAGTAAATGAAAAGATAGCGCGCTGATGAAGTGGTTGATATGGATTTGCCAATGCCAATGACTCAAAGCTGTAACCAACTATAAAGTGTTTAGACAGTTTTCTGTGACCAACTATAGAGTGTTTAGACAGTTTTCTGTGACCAACTATAGAGTGTTTAGACAGTTTTCTGTAACCAACTATAGAGTGTTTAGACAGTTTTCTGTAACCAACTATAGAGTGTTTAGACAGTTTTCTGTAACCAACTATAGAGTGTTTAGACAGTTTTCTGTAACCAACTATAGAGTGTTTAGACAGTTTTCTGTAACCAACTATAGAGTGTTTAGACAGTTTTCTGTAACCAACTATAGAGTGTTTAGACAGTTTTCTGTAACCAACTATAGAGTGTTTAGACAGTTTTCTGTAACCAACTATAGAGTGTTTAGACAGTTTTCTGTAACCAACTATAGAGTGTTTAGACAGTTTTCTGTAACCAACTATAGAGTGTTTAGACAGTTTTCTGTAACCAACTATAGAGTGTTTAGACAGTTTTCTGTAACCAACTATAGAGTGTTTAGACAGTTTTCTGTAACCAACTATAGAGTGTTTAGACAGTTTTCTGTAACCAACTATAGAGTGTTTAGACAGTTTTCTGTAACCAACTATAGAGTGTTTAGACAGTTTTCTGTAACCAACTATAGAGTGTTTAGACAGTTTTCTGTAACCAACTATAGAGTGTTTAGACAGTTTTCTGTGATTCGTTTTGACAAAAGAGGAATGCATAAATAAACTCGTGACGTACATTTAATGGAACTAGACGCCCCGCGGCGTAGCATACGCCGCAGACTTGCTCATGGAGAGTGCAAAGAAAATGGAGAAAGAATGGACACAAACTACAGGACGAAGAAATCAAAACAACGCGAGTGAACGTCGGTTAATAAATTATGGGAGGCGGTAACAACAACCTCAGTGTGCATGTCTTTACGTTTCGTCGCAATTTTTAAATCCCTTATATTAACTTCGCGGCCGTCTCTCTCTGTCTGTCTCTCTCTCTGTCTGTCTCTCTCTCATCATCTCATGGGCTCGGCGGGCGGAAAAACAGAAGTCAAAAATGACCCACTTCCAATGATCCGATCGAACTGAAATTTGGCACACGGACCCGTCTTACCTAACAATGCATCGTATCAAAATTTCAGATCGATCGAACGTACCGTAATTAAATTAATGCATTTTTAGTTTATCCTTATATGAGGTATGTAATTTAAATTCACGATTTGTTATTGTTTTTTTGCCACGTGAAAGTTTGAGCATTGAGGCGACCCAACGAAACGACGGTGCGCTTTTGTTTACATTTTACGTGTCACTCTGAGCTCGGTCAAGCGAATCGGTGACCAGACTTTTCCCCTCTCCCCCTCCCCCACCCCCACCCACCCCTCCCCCCCTAGGGTTATGAAGCAAACTTGTGTTAAGACAGATTCAGTCTGTAAATGTTTGAAAATAATCAATACTGTTAGTTATGTCTCATATATAAGGGATTTATAGTCAAAAACTTTGTTTTTACGGGTTTGTTTTATTAAATCCCTTATATTAACTTCACCGCCGTCTCATCGGGCGGGCGGAAAAACAGAAGTCAAAAATGACCCACTTCCAATGATCCGATCGAACTGAAATTTGGCACACGGACCCGTCTTACCTAACAATGCATCGTATCAAAATTTCAGATCGATCGAACGTACCGTAATTAAATTAATGCATTTTTAGTTTATCCTTATATGAGGTATGTAATTTAAATTCACGATTTGTTATTGTTTTTTTGCCACGTGAAAGTTTGAGCATTGAGGCGACCCAACGAAACGACGGTGCGCTTTTGTTTACATTTTACGTGTCACTCTGAGCTCGGTCAAGCGAATCGGTGACCAGACTTTTCCCCTCTCCCCCTCCCACCCACCCCTCCCCCCCTAGGGTTATGAAGCAAACTTGTGTTAAGACAGATTCAGTCTGTAAATGTTTGAAAATAATCAATACTGTTAGTTATGTCTCATATATAAGGGATTTATAGTCAAAAACTTTGTTTTTACGGTTTTTTTTTATTTATTTTTATTTAGTGCTGCTTTTTGTGTCTGTACTCTCACCCCCCAACCGTTCTTTGCACTTTCTATGATGAGCAAGTCTGCGGCGTACGCAACGTCGCGGGTCAGCTAGTCTTGGCAATAAAGGGGTAAAAGAACGGACACAAACAGACATTAAAAAAAAATTAAATGTTTTCGCTGGGGCTTGAACCCAGGACCTTCCCCGTATAAGGCGGACGTGATTACCAATACACTACGAATCTCACGTTAGTCTGTGAAGGAACAATGCAAGTGAAACGCAAGGACCATTGTTGGTCTCGATACATTGGTCGACCCCAGCGAGGGTCATTCGTCACGCTCGGTTGCACATACTTGCGTCGTGGTGTCTCGCATGGTCCCATGAAGAGAATTATATATATAGATAATCAAAAATAACGCCAGTCCTCTTTCCAGATTCGTCCATTGATTATTATCCTTTGTTACCTGTTGTCACTTTATGGCATGGTAAGAAAATGAGTTTGAGTTTGTTAGTAGAAAGAAAATGAGTTTGAGTTTGTTAGTAGAAAGAAAATGAGTTTGAGTTTGTTAGTAGAAAGAAAATGAGTTTGAGTTTGTTAGTAGAAAGAAAATGAGTTTGAGTTTGTTAGTAGAAAGAAAATGAGTTTGAGTTTGTTAGTAGAAAGAAAATGAGTTTGAGTTTGTTAGTAGAAAGAAAATGAGTTTGAGTTTGTTAGTAGAAAGAAAATGAGTTTGAGTTTGTTAGTAGAAAGAAAATGAGTTTGAGTTTGTTAGTAGAAAGAAAATGAGTTTGAGTTTGTTAGTAGAAAGAAAATGAGTTTGAGTTTGTTAGTAGAAAGAAAATGAGTTTGAGTTTGTTAGTAGAAAGAAAATGAGTTTGAGTTTGTTAGTAGAAAGAAAATGAGTTTGAGTTTGTTAGTAGAAAGAAAACGTTTTCAAGAACGTTAATATTGACTTCAAATTCAAATAAAACTTTAGCACTGTAAATATTAAATCGCATAGGCCAAAAGTAAAATGACTTACTTGTAAATAAGGAACAAATTAATCCCTTTTTTAATCAGCAGTTCACAGTATTTAGATTTCAGTCAAGTCCTTCGAGATAATATTCCAATTACGAATTATAAAAAAAAAGTAACGTGGAGAAGAAAAAGAATACTTCGATTAATAACTTTGTAAAGAGTCACTTGTGTATTCCAAAGCGATCGCTGAATTATCGTGTGAACTTAAACCGAGTCCAATGTCAAAGAACAAAATATCCAACTACTGCACCCGCTGTATTGGACTTGTTTACGACCAGCAACAACCGCGCCATAGAGCCACACGTTTCTTCACACAACGCCACATGCAAGAGAGAAAAAATATATACCAGGCTTGCTAATTACTCTATAATGCCACCACCGACCGGGGTTGCGTCCCATGCACAACACCAAAACTTTATGGAAACTTGCACCAGCCGAACCAGCGCTGTAGTTTTTTTTTCTTGTTATTTTTTTTTAAAGCTGGCCTAGATAGCCGCCCTCTACTTATATAAACGCGACTGCCTCGGATACTAAATGTGGGCCCGTAAAACGGAGAATCCACTGCGACCCACAACAAGTAGAATCCTATTTCAAACCTGCGAGTCACTGGCCCGTCTGAAACACGAACCTGCCCGCCCCGCCGCGACACGGCCCCGAACGACTTGACGTCTGCTCTGTTTATATCCCAGTTTCCGCTGGTCTTGCCCCGGTGTTTGGGTTCTTGTATTTTTTAAATATTTTTTTTAAGACTGTTCCATTTACTCCCCCCCCCCTCCTGGCCCCCTGCCCTCGACCATCAACCGTTCTTTCTAGTAATAAGTAATGTATTCAATTTGGTGTCATGCTTCCAATGACTAGGTCGGTGTTACTATTTCAGCACACCACTATGTTGAACTGTCTCTCTGATCAGAATCTTTGACATTAGATGAATGAGTTTCATAAACGCTATTTTTAGACGCTTTTTTTCAAGACAAGGAAAGTATTCTTTTCAGTTTTTGTTTTATGTTATTTGAAACATCATTGTTTGTTAGTCTCTGGCCTCTTGATCCTTATGAGCTGCCATTCCCGGCCAAACATGCATACGGTAATAAAATGCTATTAATACAAACCACGTTATTTCATTACATCAATTTCCTGTAGTCAATTCAAAAATTAAGTTAGTAGATTATAAATAAAATAGATCAATTATATTATCTTATAAATTACAGACACTTCTTCCATTTAAATAAGATTACTGTATTCAAATACAAAATCTGCATTAAGATCAGTATATGTATTTATTAACAATTGAGGGAGAAAATCTATACATATCTGCTGGAAAAGGAAAAAACGGACAGAAATAATAAATGAAACGTTCGGTGAGAAAATGACGAGCAGGATGTAAAGAAGATAAAGAAAAGGGAGAATGTCTCAAGGGGGTTGCAGAAGGTAGGAGAGAGCGAGCATTCAGTGAGAGAGAGTAAGGGTATAGTGAAGTATAGAGATAGAAGAGAGAGGAAAACAGAGGGGATAACAAAGGAAAAATTATATGTAAAATATAATGACAGCGTGAAGAATGAGAGGGGTGTCAGGGAAGTGACAGTGGGTGGTAGAGAGAGAGAGAGAGAGAGAGAGAGAGAGAGAGAGGGGGAGAGAGGGGTGTCAGGGAAGTGAAAGTGAGTGGTAGAGAGATAGAGAGGGAGAGAGAGAGAGAGAGAGAGAGAGAGAGAGGGAGAGAGAGAGAAGGGGAAAAGACTAATTAAGTAAGTAAGAAACAAATTATTCGTTATGTAACACGGGAGACGACCCAACATTTTATTACACAAATAAACATACGCAAGGGACGCTACTTATACCGCTGTCGCTCTCACAGCGCCGAATGACATAAGAGATGAAGACCAGTTGGAAACTACTCGACAAAAATGTCTTCCGAAGGGACCAAAAAAACTGAGATGTCCTGTTCAGTTCATGAACAGAATGAACAAAATGTTATTACATTTATTATTCAACGATCCCCTGGGTGAGCTCTGCTTCTGAGTGTGGGCGGGAATTTTGAGGGGGGGGGTCTAAAGTTGGTTGGGGCGAGGTGGGGTAGGAAGGAAAGAGTGGGGTATGAGCCCAAGTTGGGTGAGGTGGGGTAGGAAGGAAAGAGTGGGGTATGAGCCCAAGTTGGGTGAGGTGGGGTAGGAAGGAAAGAGTGGGGTATGAGCCCAAGTTGGGGTGAGGTGGGGTAGGAAGGAAAGAGTGGGGTATGAGCCCAAGTTGGGTGAGGTGGGGTAGGAAGGAAAGAGTGGGGTATGAGCCCAAGTTGGGGTGAGGTGGGGTAGGAAGGAAAGAGTGGGGTATGAGCCCAAGTTGGGTGAGGTGGGGTAGGAAGGAAAGAGTGGGGTATGAGCCCAAGTTGGGTGAGGTGGGGTAGGAAGGAAAGAGTGGGGTATGAGCCCAAGTTGGGTGAGGTGGGGTAGGAAGGAAAGAGTGGGGTATGAGCCCAAGTTGGGTGAGGTGGGGTAGGAAGGAAAGAGTGGGGTATGAGCCCAAGTTGGGTGAGGTGGGGTAGGAAGGAAAGAGTGGGGTATGAGCCCAAGTTGGGTGAGGTGGGGTAGGAAGGAAAGAGTGGGGTATGAGCCCAAGTTGGGTGAGGTGGGGTAGGAAGGAAAGAGTGGGGTATGAGCCCAAGTTGGGTGAGGTGGGGTAGGAAGGAAAGAGTGGGGTATGAGCCCAAGTTGGGTGAGGTGGGGTAGGAAGGAAAGAGTGGGGTATGAGCCCAAGTTGGGTGAGGTGGGGTAGGAAGGAAAGAGTGGGGTATGAGCCCAAGTTGGGTGAGGTGGGGTAGGAAGGAAAGAGTGGGGTATGAGCCCAAGTTGGGTGAGGTGGGGTAGGAAGGAAAGAGTGGGGTATGAGCCCAAGTTGGGTGAGGTGGGGTAGGAAGGAAAGAGTGGGGTATGAGCCCAAGTTGGGTGAGGTGGGGTAGGAAGGAAAGAGTGGGGTATGAGCCCAAGTTGGGTGAGGTGGGGTAGGAAGGAAAGAGTGGGGTATGAGCCCAAGTTGGGTGAGGTGGGGTAGGAAGGAAAGAGTGGGGTATGAGCCCAAGTTGGGTGAGGTGGGGTAGGAAGGAAAGAGTGGGGTATGAGCCCAAGTTGGGTGAGGTGGGGTAGGAAGGAAAGAGTGGGGTATGAGCCCAAGTTGGGTGAGGTGGGGTAGGAAGGAAAGAGTGGGGTATGAGCCCAAGTTGGGTGAGGTGGGGTAGGAAGGAAAGAGTGGGGTATGAGCCCAAGTTGGGTGAGGTGGGGTAGGAAGGAAAGAGTGGGGTATGAGCCCAAGTTGGGTGAGGTGGGGTAGGAAGGAAAGAGTGGGGTATGAGCCCAAGTTGGGTGAGGTGGGGTAGGAAGGAAAGAGTGGGGTATGAGCCCAAGTTGGGTGAGGTGGGGTAGGAAGGAAAGAGTGGGGTATGAGCCCAAGTTGGGTGAGGTGGGGTAGGAAGGAAAGAGTGGGGTATGAGCCCAAGTTGGGTGAGGTGGGGTAGGAAGGAAAGAGTGGGGTATGAGCCCAAGTTGGGTGAGGTGGGGTAGGAAGGAAAGAGTGGGGTATGAGCCCAAGTTGGGTGAGGTGGGGTAGGAAGGAAAGAGTGGGGTATGAGCCCAAGTTGGGTGAGGTGGGGTAGGAAGGAAAGAGTGGGGTATGAGCCCAAGTTGGGTGAGGTGGGGTAGGAAGGAAAGAGTGGGGTATGAGCCCAAGTTGGGTGAGGTGGGGTAGGAAGGAAAGAGTGGGGTATGAGCCCAAGTTGGGTGAGGTGGGGTAGGAAGGAAAGAGTGGGGTATGAGCCCAAGTTGGGTGAGGTGGGGTAGGAAGGAAAGAGTGGGGTATGAGCCCAAGTTGGGTGAGGTGGGGTAGGAAGGAAAGAGTGGGGTATGAGCCCAAGTTGGGTGAGGTGGGGTAGGAAGGAAAGAGTGGGGTATGAGCCCAAGTTGGGTGAGGTGGGGTAGGAAGGAAAGAGTGGGGTATGAGCCCAAGTTGGGTGAGGTGGGGTAGGAAGGAAAGAGTGGGGTATGAGCCCAAGTTGGGTGAGGTGGGGTAGGAAGGAAAGAGTGGGGTATGAGCCCAAGTTGGGTGAGGTGGGGTAGGAAGGAAAGAGTGGGGTATGAGCCCAAGTTGGGTGAGGTGGGGTAGGAAGGAAAGAGTGGGGTATGAGCCCAAGTTGGGTGAGGTGGGGTAGGAAGGAAAGAGTGGGGTATGAGCCCAAGTTGGGTGAGGTGGGGTAGGAAGGAAAGAGTGGGGTATGAGCCCAAGTTGGGTGAGGTGGGGTAGGAAGGAAAGAGTGGGGTATGAGCCCAAGTTGGGTGAGGTGGGGTAGGAAGGAAAGAGTGGGGTATGAGCCCAAGTTGGGTGAGGTGGGGTAGGAAGGAAAGAGTGGGGTATGAGCCCAAGTTGGGTGAGGTGGGGTAGGAAGGAAAGAGTGGGGTATGAGCCCAAGTTGGGTGAGGTGGGGTAGGAAGGAAAGAGTGGGGTATGAGCCCAAGTTGGGTGAGGGGGGTAGGAAGGAAAGAGTGGGGTATGAGCCCAAGTTGGGTGAGGTGGGGTAGGAAGGAAAGAGTGGGGTATGAGCCCAAGTTGGGTGAGGTGGGGTAGGAAGGAAAGAGTGGGGTATGAGCCCAAGTTGGGTGAGGTGGGGTAGGAAGGAAAGAGTGGGGTATGAGCCCAAGTTGGGTGAGGTGGGGTAGGAAGGAAAGAGTGGGGTATGAGCCCAAGTTGGGTGAGGTGGGGTAGGAAGGAAAGAGTGGGGTATGAGCCCAAGTTGGGTGAGGTGGGGTAGGAAGGAAAGAGTGGGGTATGAGCCCAAGTTGGGTGAGGTGGGGTAGGAAGGAAAGAGTGGGGTATGAGCCCAAGTTGGGTGAGGTGGGGTAGGAAGGAAAGAGTGGGGTATGAGCCCAAGTTGGGTGAGGTGGGGTAGGAAGGAAAGAGTGGGGTATGAGCCCAAGTTGGGTGAGGTGGGGTAGGAAGGAAAGAGTGGGGTATGAGCCCAAGTTGGGTGAGGTGGGGTAGGAAGGAAAGAGTGGGGTATGAGCCCAAGTTGGGTGAGGTGGGGTAGGAAGGAAAGAGTGGGGTATGAGCCCAAGTTGGGTGAGGTGGGGTAGGAAGGAAAGAGTGGGGTATGAGCCCAAGTTGGGTGAGGTGGGGTAGGAAGGAAAGAGTGGGGTATGAGCCCAAGTTGGGTGAGGTGGGGTAGGAAGGAAAGAGTGGGGTATGAGCCCAAGTTGGGTGAGGTGGGGTAGGAAGGAAAGAGTGGGGTATGAGCCCAAGTTGGGTGAGGTGGGGTAGGAAGGAAAGAGTGGGGTATGAGCCCAAGTTGGGTGAGGTGGGGTAGGAAGGAAAGAGTGGGGTATGAGCCCAAGTTGGGTGAGGTGGGGTAGGAAGGAAAGAGTGGGGTATGAGCCCAAGTTGGGTGAGGTGGGGTAGGAAGGAAAGAGTGGGGTATGAGCCCAAGTTGGGGTGAGGTGGGGTAGGAAGGAAAGAGTGGGGTATGAGCCCAAGTTGGGTGAGGTGGGGTAGGAAGGAAAGAGTGGGGTATGAGCCCAAGTTGGGTGAGGTGGGGTAGGAAGGAAAGAGTGGGGTATGAGCCCAAGTTGGGTGAGGTGGGGTAGGAAGGAAAGAGTGGGGTATGAGCCCAAGTTGGGTGAGGTGGGGTAGGAAGGAAAGAGTGGGGTATGAGCCCAAGTTGGGTGAGGTGGGGTAGGAAGGAAAGAGTGGGGTATGAGCCCAAGTTGGGTGAGGTGGGGTAGGAAGGAAAGAGTGGGGTATGAGCCCAAGTTGGGTGAGGTGGGGTAGGAAGGAAAGAGTGGGGTATGAGCCCAAGTTGGGTGAGGTGGGGTAGGAAGGAAAGAGTGGGGTATGAGCCCAAGTTGGGGTGAGGTGGGGTAGGAAGGAAAGAGTGGGGTATGAGCCCAAGTTGGGGTGAGGTGGGGTAGGAAGGAAAGAGTGGGGTATGAGCCCAAGTTGGGGTGAGGTGGGGTAGGAAGGAAAGAGTGGGGTATGAGCCCAAGTTGGGTGAGGTGGGGTAGGAAGGAAAGAGTGGGGTATGAGCCCAAGTTGGGTGAGGTGGGGTAGGAAGGAAAGAGTGGGGTATGAGCCCAAGTTGGGTGAGGTGGGGTAGGAAGGAAAGAGTGGGGTATGAGCCCAAGTTGGGTGAGGTGGGGTAGGAAGGAAAGAGTGGGGTATGAGCCCACGCCATAATTAATTCTCAATTGAAGCAAAATATCTCCCGTAAGTGGTTGTCTACCCCTGTACGATAAGACAGCTTCACGCCCCTGCCAAACTTTGTGGGCCGACATCTGGCCAGCTTCACGCCCCTGCCAAACTTTGTGGGCCGACATCTGGCCAGCTTCACGCCCCTGCCAAACTTTGTGGGCCGACATCTGGCCAGCTTCACGCCCCTGCCAAACTTTGTGGGCCGACATCTGGCCAGCTTCACGCCATTACCAAACTTTGTGGGCCGACATCTGGCCAGCTCCACCCCATTACCAAACTTTGTGGGCCGACATCTGGCCAGCTTCACGCCCCTGCCAAACTTTGTGGGCCGACATCTGGCCAGCTCCACGCCATTACCAAACTTTGTGGGCCGACATCTGGCCAGCTCCACCCCATTACCAAACTTTGTGGGCCGACATCTGGCCAGCTCCACGCCACTACCAAACTTTGTGGGCCGACATCTGGCCAGCTCCACGCCATTACCAAACTTTGTGGGCTGACATCTGGCCAGCTCCACGCCATTACCAAACTTTGTGGGCCGACATCTGGCCAGCTCCACGCCATTACCATACTTTGTGGGCCGACATCTGGCCAGCTCCACGCCATTACCAAACTTTGTGGGCCGACATCTGGCCAGCTCCACGCCATTACCAAACTTTTTGGGCCGACATCTGGCCAACTCCACGCCATTACTGAACTTTGTAAAATTTTGTCCAGCAAATGGATAATTTGTACTCGAGTTTATATTTTTGCACATGAGCTAAGGAAACCTAGTAGGAACATTGGGGGTGATGTGTTGCCTTTTAAAAAAAAAGGGGGGGGGTTAGATCACTGGCAAATTTCTCTAATTTTTTACTCGGCCTTTATTTTGGTTAATCAAATTTATTATTACTTTTTGTTTGGAGAGGTCTGGCCACGTTATTACAAAAATCCCAACAATCTTTTTCTCGCACACTCATAATCGAATACCAATGTTTGATCTACGGTGATTGGTCATCTCTGGTATCGGCCAATGTTTTGGTTTTGTTAGATTCATAATCGATTACCAATTAGTGATCTACGGTGATTGGTCATCTCTGGTATCGTCCAATGTTTTGGTGTTGTTAGATTATGGACGACATTGTTTTGCTATTTCAGAACTCCGGCTTTCCTTTCAGTTAACACATACGGTTTTAGCTTGCTTCAAAGTTAGGTCAATGTGACAGTCGTTTCATTCATTTCATCCATGGGTCAATCATGACCCTGGGGGCCCTAGCGGGCCCTTCTCATGGGGGGGGGCGTTACTTTGGGGGGGGGCTAGCTATTAGTTCCTGGGGGGGCGTAGTTGCTTGGAGAGTTTCTAGGGAGGACCTATGCTCAGGGCTGCTGACTCCATTCCACAAGTAGGATTTCATCCATCTACAACCTGAAGCATGGATATTCATATGACGCCAACTTTTATATTGAAGGAGCGTCTGTAATAGATAAGATAAGCTTATTAGTTATTCTAACAATCATGCGGGGGGGGGGAATGTCACAGAAAAAACACATTTGTAAACATTTAATGTATTTTTTAACACCGCTCTATAAAATATTTTTGTTATCTCAACGCCAGTGATGGTAACTAATAACAAATCGCGATGATGGACCATGTCCCAGTGTCAAAGCTGTGGCTCACGACCAGGCTGCACAAACAAATGATTCAGTTCACATCAACAATACATCAGGCCATTACTGTCGGAAAACCCGACTTCAAATGGTGACTCAACTTTCAGTAACATATTTTTTAAAAATATTCATCATTGGTGTAGTCAAAGGTCATGAGTATTAACAACAAAACTTAGTAAATAAAGTCAGGCTCTCTGTTAACCCCACGGTCCATACCATTATTTTCCTTAATCAATAGCGTATCACACTACTCGCCCCCCACCCCCCGACCCCGCACACACACACAACGCCTCACCCTTCCAAAACCACTTGTCATCACTCCGCATGTACCATATCTACACACCAAAACTAACACCATCACCACATTTATTATCTTATCTGTTGCAGACGATCCCTCTGTTCAGAAGATTATTGCATCCTACGCTCATTTAAGGTTTGTGTCAAGTTCTGCATTCTTATTAGAACACTTAATGTTGATAAAGCGTTGGTTTTCCTGGTTTCTTCAGGCAACCCATGCCACGTCCGAATTCCGGACGGGAAGAACAAGAATTTTTATGTGGTTGTTTTTGCATACGGAATAAGAAAAGTGTTTTTATACTTATGTCTATCTGAGGGTTGTGCTGGATTTATTATTATTATTACACGCTTTTATTTAAGTCACACTGTTTGTATGTTGTATTCATCCATTCATCCTTCCTTCAAATCTTGTAACGTAAAATTAAACCACTTCTGATGGTCCTAGAGATCTCAAAATTTTACCACATATAGATCGTGGATGACAATGCATTGTATTAAAATTTCAGATCGATCGAATGTACCGTATTTAAATTAATGCACTTTTAGTTTTTAGTTTTTGTCTATATAAAATATTATCACTAGCGTCAATGAACCATGCCTCGATTCGCCCTAGTGAGATACAACTATTATAATTTCAAAAAGTTCTATCAACATCAAGTCTTGCGAAATATAAGCGTGATCGATTGCCGACATGGGGGTACGAGGTTCAATTTTCAGTTAGGGAAAATGTTTGTTTTTTTTGTATTATACATAGATTTGTAACGAATAATCTTTCTTTTTACCACTATCACATTTAAGTTATTGACAATAAAGTTTAACTAATTAAATTGGACTGATAAGGTCGAAAAATCAATTTTAAAAAATGTTGTTACTAAAAAGTAGAAAATAAAATAATGTAAAAAATCTTTTTTTAAAAGGACACGCTTTTATTTACATATAGAAAGTGCACTAAAAAGAAAAAAAGAAAAATTTTCTATGAAAACATGTGAAATCGGTGAACCTATCGATCACAAAATTTTACCACAGATAGATCTTGGATGACAATGCATTGTATCAAAATTTCAGATCGATCGAATGTACCGTAATTAAATTAATCAATTTTTAGTTTATCTCTATTTATCACTATTTAGAATGTATAGTCGTCTGCTAGAGTTGACATCCACGGCTCACTGGTTTCACTCCAGCCCTCGTTTAACAAATTCCCGTGTTTACAACAAGGCCAGGGGAGATCAGCGCGTTTCAGTCTGTAAATGTTTGTAAATAAAAGCGTATCCTTTTTTTAAAAAGGTTTTTTTTACATTTTACTTATTATTCTTCTATACTCTAGTCACTGACACTGGTCAAACATCGTATTACTATTCTATCCTCTAGTCACCTACACTGGTCACATATCGTATTACTATTCTATCCTCTAGTCACCTACACTGGTCACATATCGTATTACTATTCTATCCTCTAGTCACCTACACTGGTCACATATCGTATTACTATTCTATCCTCTAGTCACCTACACTGGTCACATATCGTATTACTATTCTATCCTCTAGTCACCTACACTGGTCACATATCGTATTACTATTCTATCCTCTAGTCACCTACACTGGTCACATATCGTATTACTATTCTATCCTCTAGTCACCTACACTGGTCACATATCGTATTACTATTCTATCCTCTAGTGACCTACACTGGTCACATATCGTATTACTATTCTATCCTCTAGTCACCTACACTGGTCACATATCGTATTACTATTCTATCCTCTAGTCATCTACACTGGTCAAACGTCGTATTACTATTAACTTCATAAAACGTATCACGTTTTCCTCCCATACCCCCCTTGACCAATTTCTCCAAGTCATATCGACTGTCCACTTCTCCCTCCACAAGTCATATCGACCGTCCACTGGTCAGCGGCACAACATTATGTTTCACATCTATAGATGACAACCATACAGAGAGGTTTGACCTGATGTGAGAGGCGATGACCTCATGTCGTTTTGGCAGGGGAGATGGGGGAGTGGCAGTGGGATGTTGGGGGGAGTGGCAGTGGGGTGTTGGGGGAGTAGCAGTGGGGAGTACGGGGGAGTGGCATTGGGGTGTTGGGGGGAGTGGCAGTGGGGTGTTGGGGGGAGTGGCAGTGGGGTGTTGGGGGGAGTGGCAGTGGGGTGTTGGGGGGAGTGGCAGTGGGGTGTTGGGGGGAGTGGCAGTGGGGTGTTGGGGGGAGTGGCAGTGGGCTGTTGGGGGAGTTGCAGTGGGGTGTTGGGGGAGTGGCAGTGGGGTGTTGGGGGGAGTGGCAGTGGGGTGTTGGGGGGAGTGGCAGTGGGGTGTTGGGGAGAGTGGCAGTGGGGTGTTGGGGGGAGTGGCAGTGGGGTGTTGGGGGGAGTGGCAGTGGGGTGTTGGGGGGAGTGGCAGTGGGGTGTTGGGGGGAGTGGCAGTGGGCTGTTGGGGGAGTTGCAGTGGGGTGTTGGGGGAGTGGCAGTGGGGTGTTGGGGGGAGTGGCAGTGGGGTGTTTGGGGGTGTTGCAGTGGGGTGTTGGGGGAGTGGCAGTGGTGTGTTGGGGGAGTGGCAGTGGGGAGTTGGGGGGGAGTGGCAGTGGGGTGTTGGGGAGAGTGTCAGTGGGGTGTTGGGGGGATTGGCAGTGGGGTGTTGGGGGGATTGGCAGTGGGGTGTTGGGGGGAGTGGCAGTGGGGTGTTAGGGGGAGTGGCAGTGGGGTGTTGGGGGGAGATGCAATAAGGTGTTGGGGGAGTGGCAGTGGGGAGTTGGGGGGAGTGGCAGTGGGGTGTTGGGGGGAGTGACAGTGGGGTGTTGTGGGGAGTGGCAGTGGGGTGATGGGGGGAGTGGCAGTGGGGTGTTGGGGGGAGTGGCAGTGGGCTGTTGGGGGGAGTGGCAGTGGGCTGTTGGGGGAGTTGCAGTGGGGTGTTGGGGGAGTGGCAGTGGGGTGTTTGGTTACGTCATGTCTGGAGATTTAATTGTTCTGTATGGTCTGTACGACAACTTTCGTTGTTACTGTCACAGAGTTGCCTCCCCCTTTAATCTAATACTTTTGTTTCTTTAAGTTTCCAAATACTCAGATATGCATAGTGTCACATACGACACTGCTCGGTTTCGTTGATTCAAAAAAAAAGATATTGTATGGATTATTTCTAGAAAAAGTGATAACATACCCACCACAATATGTTTTCTATATTACCACCTCCAGGAATCTTTTTCTTTTGTTCTTAAATAACTTCCCCCCCCCCGCCAAACTCTTAATTTCGTGGTGAGGATTTAGAAGCATGTACAGACGACATGAGGGGTGAGGGTGGTGGTAGAAGCGTGTATAGACGACATGAGTGGTGAGGGTGGTGGTAGAAGCCTGTATAGACGACATGAGGGGTGAGGGTGGTGGTAGAAGCGTGTATAGACGACATGAGGAATGAGGGTGGTGGTAGAAGCGTTTATAGACGACATGAGGGGTGAGGGTGGTGGTAGAAGCGTGTATAGACGACATGAGGGGTGAGGGTGGTGGTAGAAGCGTGTATAGACGACATGAGGGGTGAGGGTGGTGGTAGAAGCATGTATAGACGACATGAGGGGTGAGGGTGGTGGTAGAAGCATGTTTAGACGACATGAGGGGTGAGGGTGGTGGTAGAAGCATCTATAGACGACATGAGTTTGAAGAGATTTGAACAATTTGACGCTTTGACACCGAAGAGTTTTTCACCAACACAAATAAAACTTTTAAACTTTTCGGGTTACGGTTGGGTCAGATATGAAAAAGATGAGTTCAGATTAGTTTTAGAACGACTGACCGTTCATCACATGCGAATTCATTTCTTGTTTCACCCTGAACACCTGTTCGTTCATGCATGTGTTGGGACATGTCTTTTCTTGTTTGTAAAGAAACTGTTTCAAGCGAACTCTCTCCGTACCCCTCTCTCTATGCCCTTCCCAGAGATCGTGGTGGTGACCTATGACCCGCGGCTTAAGTAAACATTCCATATGTCTCCGTCTTGATGGTATGCCCCATGGGTCCTACCTCCTAACATGGACAGAGCGGTCCCAAATATGGTGTAGATTGTCTGATAACATGAGTTGGCCTCACTGGATGTCTGATAACATGACTTAGACTCACTTGATGTCTGATAACATGACTTAGACTCACTGGATGTCTGATAACATGACTTACACTCACTGGATGTCTGATAACATGACTTAGACTCACTGGATGTCTGATAACATGACTTAGACTCACTGGATGCCTGATAACATGACTTAGACTCACTGGATGCCTGATAACATGACTTAGACTCACTGGATGTCTGATAACATGACTTAGACTCACTTGATGCCTGATAACATGACTTAGACTCACTGGCTGTCTGAGAACATGACTTAGATTCACTGGATGCCTGATAACATGACTTAGACTCACTGGCTGTCTGAGAACATGACTTAGATTCACTGGATGTCTGATAACATGACTTACACTCACTGGATGTCTGATAACATGACTTAGACTCACTGGATGTCTGATAACATGACTTAGACTAACTGGATGTCTGATAACATGACTTAGACTCACTGGATGCCTGATAACATGACTTAGACTCACTGGCTGTCTGAGAACATGACTTAGATTCACTGGATGTCTGATAACATGACTTAGACTCACTGGATGTCTTATAACATGACTTAGACTCACTGGATGCCTGATAACATGACTTAGACTCACTGGATGTCTTATAACATGACTTAGACTCACTGGATGCCTGATAACATGACTTAGACTCACTGGATGTCTGATAACATGACTTACACTCACTGGATGCCTGATAACATGACTTAGACTCACTGGATGCCTGATAACATGACTTACACTCACTGGATGCCTGATAACATGACTTAGACTCACTGGATGTCTGATAACATGACTTAGACTCACTGGATGTCTGATAACATGACTGAGACTCACTGGATGTCTGATAACATGACTGAGACTCACTGGATGCCTGATAACATGACTGAGACTCACTGGATGTCTGATAACATGACTGAGACTCACTGGATGTCTGATAACATGACTTAGACTCACTGGATGTCTCAAAAGATTTAAGAGGAGTGAGACTGCAATCAGGCTGGGTAGAAAAAACGGGTTGTAGATTTATTTATTTTTACTGATCCCCTGTTGTTTGGTTTTGCCCTTCCAGCCCACCAACATGTGTATCCCAAAGTGTGGTCTATACATTTTTTTTTAAAAATAATCAGATTGCAGTGGTCTAATAATGTGTGTCAATCTTTGTGTATGCAATTATAATACAGGCTGGGAAACGGACAGTTTACTGTTACAAACCAGGGACAGCTTTTTTGTCATGATTTTACATGATTTAATCATTATAATAATAATAATGTTTGCACTGACAACCTGATTGATTGGCCACACCCAGCCACTCCTTTCCTATACAAGCTTTTACTTTTCTCTCCTTACTATATCTCTACTGGACTAATTGGATTTCACCGCAGCTAAGTTTTTTTATTCTTTCGTTATATTCGTTTTATTTGTGTACTATTTGTTCGTTGAGGAAGGCTCTTTGCCGAAACGTTCGCTGTTGTGTTACGTCCTGTCAGGCTAATACACTGTTTATATGTTTTACACTTGCTTATAATAATAATAATAAATGTATAATTTATATAGCGCCGTACCCCAGTAAGAAACTGATCTTGTAGCGCTTCACATAGAAATAATAAAATACATGCAAGTATCAATTCATTCAATGTGCAACATTCATATCCTAACTACAACATATAGTGACAGTACGGCACAAATAGTAACATATAGTGACAGTATGCACAAATAGCAACATATAGTGACAGTATGACACAAATAGTAACATATAGTGACAGTATGGCACAAATAGCAACATATAGTGACAGTACGGCACAAATAGTAACATATAGTGACAGTATTGCACAAATAGCAACATATAGTGACAGTATGGCACAAATAGTAACATATAGTGACAGTATGGCACAAATAGTAACATATTGTGACAGTACGGCACAAATGGTAACATATAGTGACAGTATTGCACAAATAGTAACATATAGTGACAGTATGGCACAAATAGTAACATATAGTGACAGTATGGCACAAATAGTAACATATTGTGACAGTATGGCACAAATAGTAACATATAGTGACAGTATGGCACAAATAGTAACATATAGTGACAGTATGGCACAAATAGTAACATATAGTGACAGTATGGCACAAATAGTAACATATAGTGACAGTATGGCACAAATAGTAACATATTGTGACAGTATTGCACAAATAGTAACATTTAGTGACAGTATGGCACAAATATTAACATATAGAATCAAGCTGTTGGGCTATGTTATACAACATATAGTGACAGTATGGCAAAAATAGTAACAAATAGAATCTAGCTGTTGGGCTATGTTATACAACATATAGTGACAGCATGGCACAAATAGTAACAGATAGTGACAGTATGGCACAAATAGTAACATATAGTGACAGTATGGCACAAATATTAACATATAGAATCAAGCGGTTAGGCTATGTTATACAACATATAGTGACAGTATGGCACAAATAGTAACATATAGTGACAGTGTGGCACGAATAGTAACATATAGTGACAGTGTGGCACGAATAGTAACATATAGTGACAGTGTGGCACGAATAGTAACATATAGTGACAGTATGGCACAAATATTAACATATAGAATCAAGCGGTTAGGCTATGTTATACAACATATAGTGACAGTATGGCACAAATAGTAACATATAGTGACAGTGTGGCACGAATAGTAACATATAGCGACAGTATGGCACAAATAGTAACATATAGAATCAAGCTGTTAGGCTAATTATTTTATACAACATATAGTGACAGTATGGCAAAGTTTTAAATATAATTGTTTCCCAACACTATTAGCGTAGGACGTAGTAATCTTCTGTATAGAAGGAGCGTCTGTAACAGATAAGATAACACTATCCCGTTATTTGGTTTTCCGTGACTCGGTACTGGCTAGTGGACTCGGTACCGGCTAGTTGACTCGGTACTGGCTAGTTGACTCGGTACCGGCTAGTTGACTCGGTACCGGCTAGTTGACTCGGTACTGGCTAGTTGACTCGGTACCGGCTAGTTGACTCGGTACTGGCTAGTTGACTCGGTACCGGCTAGTTGACTCGGTACCGGCTAGTTGACTCGGTACTGGCTAGTTGACTCGGTACCGGCTAGTTAACTCGTTACCGGCTAGTTGACTCGGTACTGGCTAGTTGACTCGGTACCAGCTAGTTAACTCGCTACCGGCTAGTTGACTTGGTGCCGGCTAGTTATCTCAGTACCGGCTAGTTGACTCAATACTGGCTAGTTGACTCAGTACCAGCTAGTTAACTCGGTACCGGCTAGTTGACTCGGTGCCGGCTAGTTATCTCAGTACCGGCTAGTTGACTCGGTACTGGCTAGTTGACTCGGTACCAGCTAGTTAACTCTGTACCGGCTAGTTGACTCGGTGCCGGCTAGTTATCTCAATACCGGCTAGTTGACTCGGTACTGGCTAGTTGACTCGGTACCGGCTAGTTGACTCGGTACCGGCTAGTTGACTCGGTGCCGGCTAGTTAACTCGGTGCCGGCTAGTTAACTCGGTACCGGCTAGTTGACTCGGTACCAGCTAGTTGTTTCAGTACCGGCTAGTTGACTCGGTACCAGCTAGTTGTTTCAGTACCGGCTAGTTGACTCGGTACTGGCTAGTTGACTCAGTACCGGCTAGTTAACTCAGTACCGGCTAGTTGACTCAGTACCGGCTAGTTGACTCGGTACTGGCTAGTTGACTCAGTAACGGCTAGTTGACTCGGTACCGGCTAGTTGACCAGGGACTGTGAAGTGATGCTTTATGAAATTAAGTACGGCTGAGAAATCATAAAAATATAACTTAAAATAAACATAGTTGAAAATCAGTATCAAATTATAAGGAAATAATTAAATGTAAATGAAATTATTATTATACACTTTTGTTTAATTGCCTTTACGATTTTAACAACTTTTATACGATTCTGATTTAATGTGTTTCCTTTTTAAAAGGAACCAAGGTATATGCTAACTAAATGCCCAGATAGGTCTCGTTGCTACATTAAAAATACCACTGAACATTACCTGTGGTCAGAAGACGGGGATAAATGCACGGCAGCTTTTCAAGCAGCGACCTCTCGAGACCCGTTGGTCCGGGGCAGGCTGCACATCTTGGCCTGTAGATAATCTCCGGCCTTGACCGTTTCCGGCGGTCACAGAATCAGTAGCGGGTGTTGCAAGAGGCTAACAGCTTTACTCACCCCCCTCTCCCCGATCAACCCGTTTGCCATTGGTTTAAAGAAGAGACGCTGCACATGGTCAACAATTACAAACCAAAGAAATAAAGTAGAAAAAAATATCTCAGACTGGGGCATAACTTCCACCACGCCATACGTCAAGGCATAACTGCCATCACGCCATACGTCAGGGCATAACTTCCACCACGCCATACGTCAGGGCATAACTTCCACCACGCCATACGTCAGGGCATAACTTCCACCACGCCATACGTAAGGGCATAACTTCCACCACGCCATACGTCAGGGCATAACTTCCACCACGCCATACGTCAGGGCATAACTGCCATCACGCCACACGTCAAGGCATAACTGCCACCACGCCACACGCCAGGGCATAGAATATCGATGAGTATGTAAACTGACCAAGTGCAAATCTTTTCGCTACATAAGTTAGAGTTTTATGGGACTTTATAGTTTTGTTTTTTTAATCACATTTTTAAAGTAATTTAATTGTTGTTACCATAAATAGCACTATTATTATGTTTATTATTACAGTATTATTCATTTTATTATTATTATTATTATTATTTTTATTATTATTATTATTATTATTTGAGAAATGTAAGTTTGGACAAGTTAAATTTAAAAAAACACCAAATCGGGTTTTTAAAAAATCCATAGCTTTAAACTTTAATCCAAAATGTATCCAAAGTAAAAGAATACTTGATGCGTTATATTTTCTTTTCTTTGAAGGAAAAGTAGATAGAGATCGTAATATATTTGCCTGTAAATAACGGCGTTACAATATTGTTATATTTGCAAGGTTTTATCAAGAGGGCATGGTTATAGTGCTAACTAGGATTCTTACATAAATAAGGTGTTTTTAAATGCATTTCTTTTGTGACATGAATTAAGTAGATTTTTTGGACACAAGTATTATGTGCAAGGCAGCAAATGTTGGATATTTCTGGTTGTCGATATATTCATGTGGGCGGGGGGTGGGGATCTTGCCCGCAACTACTTCACCCTTTCTATTTAATTTTGTATTGTGCCTCTCTTTTAAAAAATAATAAACAATTTTAAATGTCGATGTCCTTTCTTACAGTCACCTCTACCAAAACCACCGCCACCCCGGCCCACCCCACAAAAACACACACACACAGGGCCAGCCTCATTGCAAGGCGAACGAGGCAACCGCCTTGGGCCCCGCGCTTTTCAGGGCCCCGCGCTTTCGCTAAATATTTTTTATTACTTTTTACAATTTTACTTCTATTTCGTAATACTTTTTTTAAAGAATTTTTTTATTATTTTTTTTTATAGCAACGCCACTGCCAACGGTATTTTAAAAAAAAACAAGCTATACTTATTTTTTTGCGGTAAAATCATTTTAAAAATAGTGAATTAATATAACAAAATATTATAATCACCCTAAATTCTAATTCAAAAGTCAAAAAGGATTTTTACTAGAGCAATTTATGAAGCATTTATGGATTCAGGAGAACATTTAAAATTAAAAAACGCAATTTTTTGGTTTTAACTTGCTATGGTAAGTGAAAAAAATATGTAGATCCCCTATTTAAGGACAATATCGATTTAAGGACACTCTCCGGTCCCCATTAGGTCCCTTATAGAGGGGGCAAGGTGTATATTTTCCAGCAGATAGCAATAGACGGACATTTTCAACAACAGACTGCACACGACATGGAAAATGAAGAAGTTGTCAACTGAAAACGGCCATATATATATATGTATATTCAGCAGCTAAGAACTAAATGTTTTGTTTTTGTTGCAAACTTTTTGGAAACACTCTTTCTGCCCTGGGATCCGAGAGTATTTTCGATTGGAAAAAATGCTAGTGTGAGACTGTCTGATCATGAGAAAGCAAAGGGGCATATGACATATGACATATGACATCTAATTTGGAATGGTTTGAGCTGGGTAAACAGGCTAACAAAACGATGCACAATCGACAACACAAAGACAACAATTAAGAAAAACGTGAAGAGGCTCGTTAGGGGCCGTCCATAAAGTACGTCACGCTCCGAGGGGGGGGGGTCTAAGAAAGTGTGACACTTTGTGACAGGGGGAGGGGGGTCAGGCCATGTGTGATGTCACACATTTATTATTTTTAGTATTTTTGGTGGGTTTTTTTCTAATTTATTTATATTTTTTTAGTAGAATTTAAATAGCATTAAAATAATTTTCAAAAATTTTGTGAAACATTAGAATTAGTTTTATGTCAAAATAGCATGAAATGCGTATCTCCTGAATGTGTTGTTCATAAATCTGAATTGGATACAGCAGGACTGATATCGAAGGATCGGGAATGATTTGACAATAATGTTCGCACCAGCCAATATTTCACTCAAATTGTTATTAAATATCAGGACATGAAATGTTGCGACAAAGCACGAACTCATATTTTAACGTTTTACCTTAAAGATTCTTCCCTCCTCCAATCCCAATCAACCAAACAAATGATGGACTCAAAGCTTAAGAAAGAGCAGATGCAGATTCTCATAAATTTCCTTCCTTGTTTGTAGCACAAACTCTCAAATTTGATGAAATTATTCCAAGATCAACAGGAGCTTTCAAAGTACAACCATATGAATACCAGCTTATTTGATCGACTTTGCAAAGTATGTCACTCATATTTTGCCTCACAAACAATGGTGAAGAAACATACAGGACAACACAGAGCTCGGGCTCAGGAGAATGTGCCCACCCAAACTGTTCAAGAATCAACTCAGATAAAACGCATCCGTCCTTTGAGAATCACTTCTAGAAGTCAAAGAGAACCCATGGCAGTTATTGCCAGAGGAGAAAATGCACCATATCAAAATGCACCATATCAAAATGCACCATATCAAAATGCACCATATTAAAATGCTTTTGAGTGGCTAGATGAGGACGAGTTGATCTGTCTGCAATTATCCTTCCAGGAAACGATGATTGTGAAAGATTGATGTCAGTCGTAAATATGGATGAACACAGATGATGTCCAGTGAATATTTTTGAATGAAATACAGTGGCGTAGCTAGGGGGGCGGTGGGGCGGTCCGCCCCGGGCGGAACTCATTTAGGGGCGGCATTTGTGGGCATTTGAAAAGTACAACCAATACCGACATTGACCGACAACCGCCCTTTTTCTTTTGAAGGGGGAAAACCAAGGTGAAACAAAAATATTCGTAATTTCGAGTCTTAATAAACGGATTCACACAACATTTGTTTGATTACATAGTGGATATTATAGCTAACGCAAAACCGTTCAAAAATTTTAAATCGCTCAAAAAACGTATACATTTGTTTGGAAAACTAAGCGGTATAAGTCACTGATGACGCTTTTATAAGAAAACTACCCAAAAACATAACACAGCCGGGCCAAATAATGTGTGCTATTAATATCGCCACGACAGTTTTTACGTAGAATTTCGACTTCGCAGAATGATGTGCGAACAAGCACCTATAAGGCATGGCGGTTCAAATATTGTTTAACTTGCAAGTAGTAATTTATATTACCGTTTCAGTTGTCAGTAAATTATTGTAAGGTAAGTTATTAAAAATTAAATTTATTTTGTTTTTATTGCATTAAAGTAGCACACACAATTTGTGTTTTTCATTAAAATACGGTTATTCATTAAGCATGTTACGCATTTCCAATTAAAGTAATGTGTAAATAATTTGAATTCATCTATTTTATGGAAAATGATTAAGATTTATGACAAGAATATGTAAATATTTAAATTTCTCTGTTAATAAACACTACAATAGGCATAATAATTTCGAAAAAGACATATTTTAAACTTTCAAGCGTCTTGGAAAAATTGACATCTGAAGAAGTAACTTGGAAAACGAGATCAGATGCTGGAATTTTACTCAATTCTATGCAATATTTTTCTTTTCTATGTTATCTCAATTTATGGGAACCCGTCATTAAAAAAAAATTAATGCAAAGCCATTACATGTAACAAAGAGATGTGCAAATACAAAATGCTGTTATATCAGCCAAACAATTTGTGAAGAGATGGAGATATCAACTGAACGCCTAGTTAGAAGGATAAAAATATGAGTAGGGGCAATTCTGAAGACGTGGTTCTGTCTTTAAAACAAGAAGTACAACGAGAAATGTTTTTATCCATGGATGGAATTATAAAATAAAATAAAATAACGCTTTGATGAGTTGCATTTCCGTGAAAGAAAATATTCGTATATAATACCATGTAACCTACTAAATGAAGCATTTGAACATCAAATAAATTACTTTATTGACATTGACAGTTCAATATTGAAAGAAAAAGGATCCAGGTTTTTATGGCTGTACCTACATACTACATTACAAGAAGAGGCATTATGTTAGAAAAATGGGGGAAAAGACACCTTTGATCTAATAAAATTTATTCAACAGTATAGATTGGAAAATTATGTACCCAACATTGTAATTTTGCTATGAATTTTTTCAACTACATGTATTGTTATCAGTGTCGCTAGTTGTGAAAGGAGCTCATCCAAACTCAAGTTGATAAAAAATTATCTTCGTTCCACAATGAGCGATTAAAGACAACAAAATCTTGCAATACCGTCTATAGAACAAGATATTACAAATAATTTTTATTTTGATAGCGTAATACGCGATTTTTCTATTATGAAAGTTAGGAAAGTAAATGTATAAGTATGTTAACATACTAATGTACAGAGGCGTAACCGGGCTTTTGACGCCCTTGGCTAATTTATTTTTGGCGCCTTTTATTTATTTAAACATTAAAAAATTAGAGATTTAGCGGCGCCCTTTTGAACTGGCGCAGGCCGGCGCCATTGTCAAGCAGTTGTTACGCCACTGCTAATGTATACAATTTCTTTGTTTGTAAAAAAAAAGAAATCATTTATTTATAAATAAAACATAAAAGAATAGTAATAGTAATTGGTAATGTTTGTTTTTGGTGTAAATTTGGAATATGTTTTGTCTCATTGGGGTGGGGGGGGGCTGCGAGCTCAGTAACTTTCTTGTGGCCCTTAACAAAAGTATCTTGTATTTTTATAAATGTGTAGCCTATTTATAGGTATATAATCGTATGCGGCCTCCTTTAATTCTGCTTACATAAATATGGCATGCTATGGTACACATGTTCCCCACCTTTACTTCAATTTAATTACAATTATTTATTTATGTTCATTAATTTAAAAAAAAACATAATATAATCCACAAAGTGGCCGTCCATAACTTAAGCACGCTATTTTGGCGGATACGTCACACCAGCCCCCTCGTCACACGTCGTCACAAAAACTTAGACTCCTTCTTCAATAAGACATCACAAAACCGTATTTTCTGTTTGAAAATGAAAATGTTTCAAATCAAATTTTTGCCATTTAAGTATGTTTTAGTGTAAGGCTGCATTCTAATATCGTAACACGCATTTTACATAAACGTCATTAAATAAAGTGTCAGTAATCAAATATTTAAGTGGAAATTTATTTAGAGTTGCGCGTTTTGACGTGACGTCACATCTTAAACACCTCCCCCCTTCGTCACACATCGTCACAAACCTGTGACTCCCCCCTCCCCCCAGGTGCGTGACGTCATTTATGGACGGCCCCTAAAAAGGGCGGCAAATTGGAGACCGCCCCGGGCGGCAAAAGTTCTAGCTACGCCACTGATGAAATATAATTCATAGGACCATAATAAACAGATTAAATATAGCACAAGAGTTGGTCACATAATTTGTCAGTCTAGTCTTTTTTTTTAGTCAAATTGTTTTTGTTTCCTTTTTATTATGTAATTTTAAAAATCCGGCTCCGTCTTTGACAGGATTTCACTTCATAAATCTGGCTGGCCGGTAGATACCTAATTTGTATATATATTCATAATCATAATGGCCCCGGAAAAATCCGGAATCCGGCCATTTTAATAAATCTGATTCCGGCTCCAGCCGGATTTCACTTCATAAATCCGGCCCACTTCAGCTCCAGCCGGATTTCAAAATTTTTAATCTGGTACATCCCTACTTTTAAGTGGAAATTTTATATTTTAATACAATTTAATAGTGAAGTGTATTTTAAGTATTAAGTTAAATATTTTAATTACTTGTTAATTAAAACAAATTTGGAAAGTGTTACGTACTTTAGGGGGGGGTCCCGAGATTTGTGACAGTTTGTGACAGGGGGGGGAGTGGGGTCTAAAATGGTCAAAAATAGAGTGACGTATTATATTGACGACCCCTTAGCACAGTGTTTCAACGTCTCGTGGCTATTGAACAATTTATTGCTGGGAGCAACATGGCTTTTCGTAGATCAGTCGATAGACTACATCAGCCATACAATGAAAACTGTTTGGGGTCTCGTTGAAATGCTGGCAAAATTTGATCCGGTTTGGAGGAACATATACGAAGAATACAAACTGATGAAATTAATAAACACTGCTCAGGAGAGCGAATTCAAAACTAGCTCATTTCGTTGATGGGGAAATAGGGTAAGAAATATTATTGTAGGAAGAGTAAAATCAACTAAATACTTTTCAGTAATACTTGATTGCGCAATGGACCAAAGTCACCAAGAAAAGATGTCACTGACAATTCATTCGTGTTCTACAAGTAGAAGAAAGTACTGTACAACACCAGCTTGATGTCTTACTATTGGAACTGACAAAATTGGACTATTAGGTGTTTCTGATATCAACGGTCGAGGTTACGAAAACGGTGCGAACATGAAGGGGAACAAGTCAGGGGTGCGAACAATGAAGGGGAACAAGTCAGGGGTGCGAGCATGAAGGGGCACAAGTCAGGGGTGCGAACATGAAGGGGAACAAGTCAGGGGTGCGAACATGAAGGGGCACAAGTCAGGGGTGCGAACGTGAAGGGGCACAAGTCAGGGGTGCGAACATGAAGGGGCACAAGTCAGGGGTGAGAACATGAAGGGGAACAAGTCAGGGGGGCGAACATGAAGGGGCACAAATCAGGGGTGCGAACATAAAGGGGCACAAGTCAGGGGTGCGAACGTGAAGGGGCTCAAGTCAGGGGTGCGAACATGAAGGGGCACAAGTCAGGGGTGCGAACATGAAGGGGCACAAGTCAGGGGTGCGAACATGAAGGGGAACAAGTCAGGGGTGCGAACATGAAGGGGCACAAGTCAGGGGTGCGAACATGAAGAGGAACAAGTCAGGGGTGAGAACATGAAGGGGAACAAGTCAGGGGTGCGAACATGACGGGGAACAAGTCAGGGGTGCGAACATGAAGGGGAACAAGTTAGGGGTGCGAACATGAAGGGGAACAAGTCAGGGGTGCAAACATGAAGGGGAACAAGTCAGGGGTGCGAACATGAAGGGGAACAAGTCAGGGGTGCAAACATGAAGGGGCACAAGTCAGGGGTGCGAACATGAAGGGGAACAAGTCAGGGGTGCGAACATGAAGGGGAACAAGTCAGGGGTGCGAACATGAAGGGGCACAAGTCAGGGGTGCGAACATGAAGGGGCACAAGTCATGGGTGCGAACATGAAGGGGAACAAGTCAGGCGTTCAAGCTCACCTTTTAAATTAAATCCTTGGGTATTTCTTTACCCATTTTATCAGTCATAGTTACAACTTGCTGCTATCAAAAACTTATCCTGATGCAATGACGTGTGTGTGGGTATAAGTCAACAAATATATGATTTATTTTCTGCTTCAACAAAGTGATAGGCTATCCTTTCCAGGATCGGGTATGTTCGAAACATTTCTGTGAAACCACTTTGTAAAACAAGATGGGAAAGCCTTGTGGAAAATGTTAAGGCAGTGCAATATCAAACATGTTAATTCTATTATGCATTTTTCGAAGTTGCAAAGCATAGTTGTGATCCAAAAGCTCGAAGTGAAGCATTGTCATTGTACAAACAACTTAAGAACTTCAATTTCATTGTTTCTATTCCTTTTTTTTTGTGTACGACATCAAATAAAATTAACAAATGCTGGTTCAATTCTAGATTGAAAAAGCTATGCAAACTAAAAGAGAACTTATTTAAGAAACATAAAGCTACCAATTCATATAGGATACACAAAAAATACTTACAGATTAAACACTTGACACAAAAACTTAGTCGGAACCTCCAAAATGAATATATAAACAATGTAATTACCAAAGATAACAATAAAAACTTATGGTCCTTTATCAAATCTAAAAAAATGGAACCTTCAGGAATAGCCACACTAAAAGGCTCAAATAATAAAACCTATAATGATAATGAAACTAAAGCTAATATCCTTAACACATATTTTGCATCATCTTTTTCTGCCTCAGGCGACAAGGAAGTTTTAATAAATTTAAATAAAATGGAGGAAATAGGTAACATAACTGTAGATGAGATAGGTATACATTCACTCCTAAAAAACTTAAAAATAAACAAAGCTACTGGCCCAGATGATTTGCCTGCAAGATTATTAAAAGAACTAAGCAATGAACTGTCCCCAATCCTTGTAGTTCTCTTTCAAGCCTCTCTAAACCAGGGTAAAGTGCCCCAGGATTGGAAATTAGCTAATGTAAGTCCACTCTTTAAGAAAGGGGATAAATCAGACCCTGGTAATTACAGGCCTGTATCACTTACTAGTATCACCTGTAAATTACTAGAACACATAATATATAGTAGAATAGTTAACCACCTTGACAAATATAATGCCCTATGCCCACATCAACACGGCTTTAGAAAAAACAGATCATGTGAAACACAATTAATAGGTTTAATAGATGAACTATCAAAAGGCTTGGACAAAAATGATCAAATAGATACAATATTACTAGACTTCTCAAAAGCATTTGACAAAGTTCACCACCTTAGTTTACTTAATTTATATAAATGATTTACCCAACAACATCTTAACAGGTAAAAAAGTTAGGCTATTTGCTGATGATTGTATAATCTATAGAACAATTAAATCAGAACAAGATAGCAAAATTTTACAAAAAGACTTAGATGAATTGATAAAATGGGAAACTAACTGGAGTATGTCTTTCCATCCAGAAAAGTGTCAACTGTTAAGAGTAACAAAGAAAAAGAAACAAATAAATTCAAAATATTACATTCATGGAAAAGAACTGACCCAAACTAAAGATGCAAAATACTTAGGAGTCTTAATAAATGAGAAACTATCATGGAATCCCCATGTCAATGAAGTTATTAAAAAATCAAACAAAACCTTAGGCTTTATAAAAAGGAACTTTAACAAATGTAATAGAGATATAAAACTAAAATGCTACCTCACTTTGGTGAGACATGCACTAGAATATGCATCTTCTGTATGGGACCCATCCACCAAAGAAAACATTGATAAACTAGAACAAATTCAAAAAAGAGCTGCCAGATTCATTACTGGAGAATATTCGAAACTGACAAGAGTAACACCATTAGTTAAATCATTAAACCTTGAAACACTAGAGGATAGAAGAACCAAGAGCAAAGTAGTAATCATACATAAAGCAATTAATTCTAATTTAGAAATACAACACAAAGATAACTTAATACAACCCTCAGATAGACATAAGGATAAAAACACCTTTCTTATTCCGTATGCAAGAACAAACACATACAAGTTTTCCTTCTTCCCGTCCGGAATTCGGGCGTGGAATGGGTTGCCTGAAGAATCCAGGAAAACCAACACTTTATCAACATTTAAATCTCTAATAAAAATGCAGGACTAAACACAAACCATAGATAAGCGTAGGACGCAATAATCTTCTGTATAGAAGGAGCGTCTGTAAACAGATAAGATAAGATAAGATAAGTTCCAATATAATATTACATTACTATAGATCTAGCAACTGCAGTTGACAGCATGGAACATAGTTGCAAATGGTTAAAATTTTACAGAAATGGCGGTATTGAAACAGCAATAGCAATTGCATAGGAAATTGCCACTGACTTAGAATTTGAACCCATTTTCAAAGAGACGAGAGTGCGAAAAAGAAAAAAAAATCCAAATTAATGAGGAGATAAAGGATTTGTAGATGCACAAGAATTATTTTTTTTACAGATTGTTGATATGGCAATCTTTTCAATGGGCAGTCGATTTTAAAAACTATATGACGGAAACACAATTCGTTTGGATTTCCTTATAATTTTTATCAATTACAAATTTTTTAAAAGTGATCTACTACATTGCAGTTTGGATCTGGAGAAAAAGCTCACAGCCTGCGAAAGTAATGATCTTGATGGTTTCGTGCTTGCTGAAGAGTTCCTTAATTCCTGCTGTCACCTAAAAGGGTCCTGTTAAGAATTTACAGTTTCTTTCAGTAAACAAGCATTATGATGACTTTCCTAACACAAATTGGACTTTAAATACTTCTAACTATTCCTGTTACTGTGGGATCCGGAGAAATAAGCTTTTCGAAACTACTACTTATTAAAACATATAAGCGAGCAATAACGAGTTAAGATCGGCTCAGTAACTTAGTAACTCAGTAACTTAGTTATTTTGTCAATTGAGAATAATGTTGCTTAGGATCTTGACAATAATGAAAAATTTCAGATTTTACCGCCGTCGCAGCTCACATGTTTGGCGTGTAAGTTGTAAAAACAAGGTGAAAGTAGAAGATACAACCAAACCAACGCTAGTGTATATAGTTTATAATGTTAACAAAACAAAACATTTTAATTATTAACATCTTTTTTGAGTTTTAGGATTTTCAATTAAATAGATAAAACTGTAATTGTTGATGTGTCAATGCTGTTGTAGGGTACAAATTTAAGTAATTAATTTTTTTATTTCCCATTATTTTCATAAATGTAGAAATGCAACAAATAATTAATGGGTCTCATTCCTCGTCTGCTGCTCGGGTCCGGGGCCCCGCACATCGTTTGCTGCCTTTGGCCCCGCATACTCTAGGGCCGGCCCTGCACACACACTACATAATGCCATTTAGCAATGATTCACGAGTGAAAAAAGATGGGAATCGCCATTTTTATGACGTAGTTTATGTAAATGTTTACATGGACGAGCGCCATCTGCCGTGCGAGTTTATCAACTTGACGCCCCGATACTGTATAGTGTACACCAATTGTTATCATCGAGAGTATAGAGAAGTGAACACAGCGAGGCAAAGGGGATGAATGAGGGTGTGGTGTGTGTGTGTAGAGGGGGGTAAGCACCGTTTACTAGTATACCATTGAGTTGGGGGGGGGGAGACGTGACTTCATCAGTGATAGGGACATTCAACGAGAAACGTGTATGTGTATGGTGGGGGGGGGGCGTGACTTCATCAGTGATAGGGACATTCAACGAGAAACGTGTATGTGTATGGTGGGGGGGGGGCGTGACTTCATCAGTGATAGGGACATTCAACGAGAAACGTGTATGTGTATGGTGGGGGGGGGGCGTGACTTCATCAGTGATAGGGACATTCAACGAGAAACGTGTATGTGTATGGTGGGGGGGGCGTGACTTCATCAGTGATAGGGACATTCAACGAGAAACGTGTATGTGTATGGTGGGGGGGGCGTGACTTCATCAGTGATAGGGACATTCAACGAGAAACGTGTATGTGTATGGTGGGGGGCGTGACTTCATCAGTGATAGGGACATTCAACGAGAAACGTGTATGTGTATGGTGGGGGCGTGACTTCATCAGTGATAGGGACATTCAACGAGAAACGTGTATGTGTATGGTGGGGGCGTGACTTCATCAGTGATAGGGACATTCAACGAGAAACGTATATGTTTATGGTGGGGGGGGGGCGTGACTTCATCAGTGATAGGGACATTCAACGAGAAACGTGTATGTTTATGGTGGGGGGGCGTGACTTCATCAGTGATAGGGACATTCAACGAGAAACGAATATGTGTATGGTGAGGGCTGGGGGCGTGACTTCATCAGTGATAGGGACATTCAATGAGAAACGTATATGTGTATGGTGAGGGCTCTGGGCGTGACTTCATCAGTAATAGGGACATTCAATGAGAAACGTATATGTGTATGGTGAGGGCTGGGGGCGTGACTTCATCAGTGATAGGGACTTTCAACGAGAAACGTGTATGTGTATGGTGAGGGCTGGGGGCGTGACTTCATCAGTGATAGGGACATTCAATGAGAAACGTATATGTGTATGGTGAGGGCTGGGGGCGTGACTTCATCAGTGATAGGGACTTTCAACGAGAAACGTGTATGTGTATGGTGAGGGCTGGGGGCGTGACTTCATCAGTGATAGGGACATTCAATGAGAAACGTATATGTTTATGGTGAGGGCTGGGGGCTATTACATCATAGGGTGTTACTAGTAGAGGTGGAGAAGAGGTGGAGAAGAGGTGGAGTAGAGGTGGAGTAGAGGTGGAGAAGAGGTGGAGAAGAGGTGGAGTAGAGGTGGAGAAGAGGTGGAGAAGAGGTGGAGTAGAGGTGGAGTAGAGGTGGAGAAGAGGTGGAGTAGAGGTGGAGTAGAGGTGGAGTAAGGTGGAGAAGAGGTGGAGAAGAGGTGGAGTAGAGGTAGAGTAGAGGTGGAGAAGAGGTGGAGAAGAGGTGGTATGGGTAGCAAAGATTTGTGAATTTGAGTGTGGAGGGTTGGGGGTGGGGGGGAGGAGTCTCGACGGACAAAAGTTTTGTGTATGACGTTGTGAATAAAGACTTACGAGACGCCTAATGCGCATGTTTCTAAAGTAGGGCTGTTAACTTTTGAACAATTAACGATTACTTTATCGTTAATTTCGATTAAAGCCAAAAATTAAAATTTATGATGTCATAAGTAATGCATATTAAACGATCTTGTTGAAAATCTAAATAACACTGGAAAGTCTCCTTTATATGTCATCTTTTAACAATCTACGCAAAACGACAAGTGTGTAGAAATTATTTGGTCAAATACTAATTGAACCTATAACCAGCCGAGCTGAACAATCATTCACATGGAACTGGGGTAACTGGTATGCACAAAACGGTCTTGGCAAGGAATGACATTATCGGATATCGGTGTTCATTAGGTTTCCACCATTGTAGAGGATTAATGGATTCAGGAATTTTCATCTACATTTTGTAACGCAGTCATCAATATACATTATTCCCGTTGTCTGTATGTATGGATGTAACTAGGTGGCGCTGCGAAATTTGTAATGCTGTTAGGTGGCGCTGCTATCAATTTTGTTTTATAGTGCTGCACCAAAAATAACACTTTTCGAATGTTCCGCATAAAATTGTTTAATATTATAATAAATGAATCAAATAAAAATAAACAAAATAAATGAAAGTTCTGTATTACGTTATTTTTTAATCTGATGTGTATTTATTTTGAAAACTTCCGTCATTTTTGACGGGTGATACGCTAGTTCATTAGAAGAGCCGTCGTCATTTCTTGTTTCTGAGTCAAGACTCCATTACTGCCATTAGCTTAATACGCTTTTCATTTGGTTTGATAAGTGGGCGAAGTGTTAGAACCATGGTAGGTAAACAATTTCTCACAATGGATACAATAAACTTTATCAACATCTTGAACATTCCCGTCAGTCAATAGTTTAATACAAAAATGTTCGTGTAATCGTCAGGAAATTTGTTATTATTATCGGCAGTGGCGTAGCTAGAACATTTGCCGCCCGGGGCGGTCTCCAATTTGCCGCCCTTTTAGGTTCCGTCCATAAATGACGTCATACACGTAGGAGGGGAGAGGGGGGTCACACATTTGACATCACATCAAAACGGGCAACTTTAAATAAAATTCCTCTTAAATATATGATTACCGACACTTTATTTAATGACGTGTTACATGGCTTCACGTGTGTTACGATATTAGAGTGCAGCCTTACACTAAAAACATTTTTAAATGACAAAAAATTGATTTGAAACATGCTAATTTTCAAATAGAAAACATGGCTTTTATGGGGGGGGGGCTTGTGGCGTCATATTGAAGAAGGGGTCTAAGTTTTTGTGACCACATGTGACGAGGGTGGAGTGGTGAAAAATCAGCCAAAATCGTGTGACGCCATTTATTGACGGCCTCTTAAGTCAATCATATGATGGTTTTTTTAATAAATTTATAAACATTAATAAATAATTGTAATTGAAACGAAGTAAAGGTAGGAAACATTTTTACCATTGCATGCCTTATTTATGTAAGCAGTAATAAAAGAGGCCGCATAAGATGATATACCTATAAATACAAATTTATAAAAATACAAGATACTTTTTTTAAAGGCCACAAGAAAGTTATTGAGGCCCCCTCCAAAATGAGACAAAACATATTCCAAATTTACACTACAAAAAACATTACCAATTAATATGGGTTTATTTTTTATTTATACATATATGATTTGTTATACTCAAAGAAATTGTATACATTGGTATGTAAACATATTTATACATTTACTTACCTAATTTTCATAATAGAAAAATTGTGTATTATGCTATCAAAATTTAAATTATTTTTAATATCTTGTTCTATGGACAATATTGCAAAGATTTTGTAACTCATTATGGAACGAAGCTAAATTTTTTTTCAACTTATGTTTGGAGAAGCTCCTTTCAAAACTCGATACACTGATAGCAATTGGTAAATAGATACACTGATAGCAATTGGTAAATAGATACACTGATAGCATTAGATACACTGATAGCAATTGGTAAATAGATACACTGATAGCAATTGGTAAATAGATACACTGATAGCAATTGGTAAATAGATACACTGATAGCAATTGGTAAATAGATACACTGATAGCAATTGGTAAATAGATACACTGATAGCCATTGGTAAATAGATACACTGATAGCAATTGGTAAATAGATACACTGATAGCAATTGGTAAATAGATACACTGATAGCAATTGGTAAAAAATAATCATACACAATTGTAATGTTGAGTACATAATTTTCCAATCTTTACTTTTGAATATACTTTAATAGATCAAGGGAGCCTTTTCCACCGTTTTTCCAAAATAATGCCTATTCTTGTAGTGTAGGTACAGCCAGGGCTGGTCTTAGGCCACTTCAACCTATGCGGCTGCAGTGGGCCCCACGCTTTCATAGGCCCCACCTATCTTAATATTCACTTATTATCTTTATTAATACCTTATCCCTACCCAAACTGGGCCCCACGCAATCCTTTTCGCATACTAAGCAGCAAAGGGTCCCGCAATTGCTAAGACCGGCCCTGTGTACATCCATAACAACCTGGATCCTTTTTCTTTCAATATTGAACTGTTCTTTATTAATGTCAATAAAGAAATTTATTTGATTTCAAATTCTTCATTTAGTATGTTACATGGTATCATACACGAAAAGTTTTTTTGCAAGCGCATGCAATGATGCAACTCATTAACGCGTTCTTTAATGTTCTTTTATAATTCCATCCATGGATAAAAACATTTTTCATTGTAATTCTTGCTCTAAAGATAGAACCACATCTTCGGAATTTTCACAACTCATATTTTTTACCACGTTTTTATTAACTTGCTTTCATTCCTGTTTGTCTGTCCACAATTTTTCAAATCTGCCAACGTAAAATTAAACCACGTCTGATGGTCCTAGAGATCTCAAAATTTCACAACAGATAGATCTTGGATGACAATGCATTGTATCAAAATTTCAGATCGATCGAATGTACCGTTATTAAATTATTGAACTTTTTAGTTTATCTATATATAAGCATATGTATTATCCGTCTGCTCTTGTTTACATTACATTCACGTGCCGAGTTCACACCAACCCCGACCACATCAACCATGTTTAACATTAAGGGGAGATCAGTCATTTCCAGTCTGTAAATGTTTGTCGGGTTAGGGTTATATTTGAACATAATCAATACTTCAAAACTCACGCTTTTTAGGCGTTTGGCTAAAATGATTAGGCTTTACAAATGACGAGTAAGAAAATGAGTGCATTGAATTAGTTAAGCTCGAGAAGCGCCCGCCCCACGTTTTTAGTCATATTACATCATAGTTATTATTTTAAATTAAAAAAAATTATTTACTTCTTTTTAGTCCGCTTATAAAAACGTGGTTTTTAAAAATCTTTTTTTTTAAACTTCTATTTATTCTCCTTCTAACTCGGCGTTCAGTTGATATTTCCAACACTTCACAAATTGTTTTGGTTGACATAACAGCGTTCTGTAGTAGCACATCTCTTTGTTCAATAAAGTGGGTTTACATTATTGTTTTTTAAAAAGACGGGTTCCCATAAATTGAGATATCGTAGAAAAGAAAAAGATTGCATTCAAGTGAGTAAAACTCCAGCATCTGATCTCGTTTCACTTGTTACTTCTTCAGATGTCAATTTTTCCAAAACGCTTGAAATTTTTAAGTAGTCTTTTTCTAAATTATTTATGCTATTGTGGTGTTTATTAACCGAGAAATTTGAATATGTTCATTTTCCAACTATAAATCTTAACAATTTTCCATAAAATATACGAATTCAAATTATTTACACATTAATTTAATTGGATAGGCGTAGAAATTTTAATGAACAACCATATTTGAATGGAAAAAAATATGTGTGCTACTTTAATGCAATAAAAACAAAATAAATTTAAATTTTAGTATGTTACCTTACTATAATTTTCTGAAATCAAAACAGTAATATAAATTACAACTTGCTAGTTAAACACAATATTTTCTTATAAAAGCGACATCTTTGACGTACACCGCTTAATTTTCCAAACAAATCGAAACCTTTTTTGAGCGATTTAAAAATTTGAACGGCTCTGCGTTAGTTATAACAACCACTATGTAATCTAACAAAGTTTGCGCTTATCCGTTAATAAAGCCTCGAAATTATTAATATTTTCTATTTGACCTTGGTTTTCCTCCTTGAAAAGAAAAAGGGCGGTTATCGGAAATGGCTTTACTTTTTTTCACATAAAGTGACACCATCAGGGGGGTGACACTATGAGCTACCGCCCCGGGTGACACCGACCCTTGTGACGCCTCTACTCCTGCGTGTCTCTCCCGCTCACATCTTTCAATAAAACCAATCAAATGACTTGTTGAAATACAGAAAAAAAGCTGACTTAAAGAAAACCCCTTGCATTAGGTCATTAGGTCATTTGAACGTTGGAACGAATAGGCTCCTTACCATTATAGCCATGATGACGTGTTCAAACAATATACCTTAGCCATGATGACGTGTTCCAACAATGTACCATAGCCATGATGACGTGTTCAAACAATGTACCATAGCCATGATGACGTTTTCAAACAATGTACCATAGCCATGATGACGTGTTCAAACAATGCTAATCTCTGTAAAACCTTTTCAACCTTCCCATTCTCATTCTAAATATTTGTATTTAATGATCTCACATTATTAGAATATTTTTTTAATGAACGTTTCCCACCCCACTCACATTTTTCACGTTAATTCCTCACTCCCGTACATATTTCATGCCCATGAACTCAATATGTTATTGTACCAAAACGGTTTACATGGTATTTTTATTATGACATTTTAACATTTCCATAATATTTCAAAAAGTATTACGTACTTCAACCCCGCTTCTATTAATTTTAAGCATCTCATATAGCGCAGATATATTGTTTTTGTACATAAATATGAGTTACTGTATATTGTCCAACTACCAACAAGTACTAGAGAGCTACTGGCTAATTTGATTCAAAGTTTCGGTTATAAAACATGACAAAACACCCAAGTCATGTGTAGAAAGTAGCGAAGCAATATTGAACTAAAAAATACACAAACAAATTGTGTAATGAGAACAATACATTTCAGCGCTATTATTAAACTAATGCAACAGTAAACGGTTTGGCCAATGCCTTCATCAGTACAATTACCAAAACGATTTACACTGTATTATACTGTATTTTTATTATGAAATTTTAACATTTCCACAATATTAAAAAATTATTACAATAATTTACCTCTAAGCAATATTGACTATGAGAGCGATAAAGGTTATTTTTTGCCCCTGTCATGAATATCTTCTATACTGGCGTAGATACAAATACATGTACTAAGGTCAAGTCCAAGTGAAGCTGCATGGCATTAAGTTGTTTTTTTAATGGTCACTTCGCCGTGACCTCACGTCTATGGCCTGACCTGGAATTGATCGGATGACGGGCCTGACAGATGAAGCCCCCCCCCCTCCCCCCACCTCTCTCAAATGTCAGACAGGTTAATGTGACCTCAGTTAGTGACCCCAGGCTACTACAAATAAGACCAGATGGCGCGTGGCGCGCGACACAGAACTGGACCTTTGTGAGGTCATTAGCTGGCCATCAAATTCGGCCCCAGGGGCATCAGCTTACGTTGCCAAACATATATTGAAAGGATTGTGCTTTTTTGGTCTAATGTATATGAAAGCCATGTTTTTAGAAGTAGTAATAACGAGCCAATAATCTCTTCTTCTTTTTTTAAATTTAAAAAACTGAGATGATAAAACATTAATTATTTCGAGATTTCTTTTCTTTGTGTAGAAAATATTAACATTTTAAAATACTCATTTAGTTGAATAGTTTCCTATTGCTTTTTAGATCATGCCAATTTTTCAACAGGCAAGTTTAAAAAAATTTAGAAATCAAAAGTTCCCTTCCCTGTCTCCCTTATCATTCCGACTGTGTTAAAATATGTTAAAATAATTTACTATAATCCATGTTCTCTTCTGTTCCATTAGACTTTCTTAAAAACAGTTACACCGGAACATGTATACTGTATACAACTTAAATCAGTTAGTCTAACCGTGAGCTTTATTTACGTTTTTGTTTGGGTCTTTCCTTTGATCACTTTCCGGTTATTGAAACTTTGCTCTCTCCAGGACGCAAGCAATGCCCAACACTCCATTCTTTGTTCTCATCCCTGGCTCACTCGATGTTTGTAAACAAGTTTCAAAGGTGAAGCTAACTGTATCACGTGATGTATAAACACTGGGGGACGTACATTGTTAAATACTGTGATATTGACCTTGTCGATGTAGTGTTAAAATTGTTATTCCGAGGCCTTGAAAATTTTGCAGTCAGTATTAGGATGCTGTGATGTACCAAGTTATCTGTACACTTGGCTGTAAATCTCAGGAACATACGCTTGTTTTAACATTTAAACTCACATCTTTACCAAACCATGTCTATACTATGTACTCACCTGTAACGACTCCGCAATGCAGGGCTGGTCTTAGCATTTGCGGGGCCCTATGCGGCTTAGTATATGAAACGGATTGCGCGTGGCCCAGTTTGGGTAGGGATACGGAATTAATGAGGATAATAGGTGCAAATTAAGATAGGCGGGCCTATGAAAGTGTGAGCCCTACTGCGGCCGCATAGGTTGCAGTGGCCTAAGACCGGCCCTGCCGCAGTGTTTTCATCCTTTCACTATTTTAGATCCCACACATCATTGTAATCATCCATTTTCTTGTCAATATTTTCATAAATAATTTAAAACAAAAACATCACTTCACCCACTCTTTATTTTTCCACATATTCAACTTTATAATTACCAATTTATTCTCATACATATTCAACTTTTTATATTATACAACTTTAAAATCACCACTTTACTCTCCCACGTATTCAACTATAAAATTAAAAATTTACTCTCTCACATCTTCAACTATAAATTACCAGTTTACACACCCACATATGCAACATATTCACATATTCCCCCACATTCCGACGATCAGATATTTCTGTACAGCAGGACTTCTAAGTGCAATGGTCTCTCTAAATAGCTCTGTAAAAAAACTTAATACACATATCTTTTATCAACTTTGTTACCAGCTCTGTGTACTCACCTTCGTAATAACCCATGTCTTGAGACATGTTCTCGGCCCGGTAGTCGTAATAACCCATGTCTTGAGACATGTTCTCGGCCCGGTAGTCGTAATAACCCATGTCTTGAGACATGTTCTCGGCCCGGTAGTCGTAAACGGACGATACTATTCTTTATATTGAATCCACACACCGTCACGATTACATCTGTGGGTAACGAGTCCTACAATGACATCATCTAGGTTTCCTGTGTTAACTTCTTCAGTCCTAAGGCGCCGAGAGACGGTTTTCAACTGAATCTAGGAGACCCAAAAAAATAGGGAGGGGGACATGGTTAACGCTTTCGGTGTAGTCAAATTATGTTTGTGCCCATTTACAATAATAATTTATAAATAAACGAGCAACAAAGCCCGTCCAAGGACGTTCCGCCACCGTTCGGTGTCATGTTTTTACTCCCCTCCAACAGCCGTCTCGACCGGCATACATGTGCATCACGTCAAAAATACTATTCATTATATTTATAATAAATAACTCGTAAAAACAAAGTTTTTGACTATATATCCCAACGCTTACCGCTCAAAATAATGTCTTTGAAAAAATACTGCACCAAAAATAACTCGCTTTGAACGTTCCGGTAAACTTGTTCAATATGTAAATAAGTTTTAATTTTTCTGATTGGCTGTAGAAGTCTGTAGGAGTTTGAGGGACCAATCGCTTTCGATGACCGAACAGAAAATTGCCTTTTACTTTATAAGATTAAATTAAATACAATAAAACACGCGTTTGTATTTCAATAACTCAGATTCTAGATAACGAAATAAACTACAATTCCAAATTTTTTTTAATGAATATAGGAAGGATCTATATATATAATTCTCTTCATGGGACCATGCCAGGCAAGTAAGCAGCAAAAATATGTGCAACCGAGCATGACGAATGACCCTCTCTCGGGTCAACTAAACACAATTCTCTTCGTGGTCGGACCCTGCGAGGCAACAAGAAGCTGCATGTGCAACAGAGCGTGACGAATGACCGTCGCTCGGGTCAACTAACCACTGTTGGCACGCGTGATGGTGGGATGAAATGGAAAAAAGGGGGGTGTGGGAGTGGCTAGCAACAATGCACTTGCGTTTACTTGCATTGTCTTACAGTAAATGTGAAATTCGTAGTGTACTGGTTAGAATGTCCACCTCATACGTCGATGGTCCTGGGTTCAAGCCCCAGCGAAAACATTTTTTTTTAATTTTTAAAAATGTCTGTTTTTGCCCGTTCTTTTAACCCCTTTATTGCCAACACTAGCTGATTTAGTTACGGGTGAAGACTTCCTGAAAGAAACAGTTGTCAAAATGGGATGTGTTTGGGCGAACGACTGTGAGCGAATGAAAAGAAATAACTCTGGAGAGACCCGCGGCGTAGCATACGCCGCAGACTTGCTCATAATAGACAGTGCAAAAAATGGAGGGGGGGGTGAGAGTACAGACACAAACAGCAGCACCAAGTAAGGAAAGAATAGCGAGTAAACATGGAGACAAGCACACTGAGGTTGTTGTTACCCGCCTCCCAATTAATACACCATCCCTTAAACTGTGATTGGCCGACCCTAGCGAGGGTTAGTCATGTTTAGGGTTGTTAATTGCGTGTTGTTGTTTTTTGTTGTTTTTTTAAAACCGACTATCGATTATGTAACTCTGATTTTAAACCGATTATCGTTTTATAGCTGACTTCATAGAAGTTAGGGGTGTACCGAATTTCGCCTGCAAATGTCTCGAAACCAACAATGAGTTGGCAGTCCCCCCCCCAGCCAACAATCACACGCGTTGTTTTGATTTCTTCGTGCTGTAGTTTGTGTCCGTTATTACTCCATTTTCTTTGCACTCTCCATGGGCAAGTCTGCGGCGTATGCTACGCCGCGGGGCGTCTAGTTTATGATATTTCTAACAAGTTTTTACATAAATTGTGAGATTTTTATGGTATTAATATATTTTTAGGGCTGTTAACGATTAATTTAAATTTAATCGTTAACTTTTGAAAAATTAACGATTAATTAATCGTTAATTTCGATTAAAGACAAAAATTAAAATTTATGATGTCATAAGTAACACTTATTAAACGTTCTTGTTGAAAATCTAAATAACACTGGCAAATAAACACTGGATTGTACCGTAATTAAATTAATGTATTTTTAGTTTATCTCTATATAACTATATGTAGCGGCCTGCTATTCTTTACATTCACGTGTCACGCTGAGTAGTTCAGTTCAGCCATCCGTGACCACACCTCCCCCGCCCCGTTTTACAACAAAGGGGAGTTAAGTCAGTTTAAGTCTGTAAATGTTTGTGGCGTTTGAACATAATCAATACTTTTAGTTATGTTTCATATATAAGGTATTTATAATCAAAAACTTTTTTTACGGGGTTGTTTAATTTTTATAATACAGAAAGAATTTAGCGGAAATCCGGGAATACATAATATGTTAATTTTGACCGTCTCTTCAATAGATGTGCACTCCCACTCTTCTAAACATGTGTTCTCTCTCTCTGCTTAAGAGGATTTCTCCCCCTCTTCTAAATCTGTATTCTCCCTCTCTTCCCCTCTCTATCTCCCATCTCTCTCTCTCTGGTCTCTACCTCTGCATCAGTTTTATTTTAAATCTGATAATTTAAAGAAATTTAAAGAAGAGGTAAGTAGCAATAAAAAATTTCTTTAAACAATTCATTAACCACCCTTAAAGCCGTTGTAGCTCTAAAGAGGCTGACTAAAAAAAATATGAATAACAAGAATAATAATTAAGCAATTATGGCCTGGAGGAATGCAGGGGTGAAATTTGGCCCCCCTCCCAAGGCACTACACAAATATTTCATATGCATCATGCTGTTCCGAAACACGCACAGACCTAAAGGTGGTAAAGAGTAAGAAAAACACAAACAAATAATTGCACACTATCAAGGCAGGCTGCTGCCCGCAGCGTCTCTACCCTGGCACTGGTGTTGATCCCGTGACTTTATCTCTCGGCCAGTGTCCACTCCTGGAAATGAGCCCACCAGAAGAACCACTTGAGACCCCCCACCGCCAGTGCGAGTGGTCCACTAAATAATGTTTTATGGCAGCTCCACTCTCTGGCCCTATGTGGTGGAGCGGAGATGACCTCCCTTTGCTTGGAGTTATTTACATTGGATTTTTAGGCAGTCCGGCAATTTTTGGACTTACTCCCCTCGGTCGATTCTTGTTCTTAGCTATTAGGCGGTTTAGTTCTCAAAGTTTTCTGCCCCACATGCGTATGTTTTTCAAGTGTGTGGAGAAAAAGTATTTAATATTGGTTGTTGTGATTTAGCAGTGCACTAATAGAGTGACAAACTTCCCTTCATCTATTCGTTGTCTGACATATTTCTCTATAATTTTCATTGAATTCTGAAACAGGTCTTTAGGTTGTGTTCTCAACACAGCATTCGTCTAAGTGTTTCTGTAATTTCTTCACATTAGCTATTACCCCCCCCTCTCTCCCCCCTGTACACTCATCTAGTGTTAGCTTCAAACCAGATCCCTACACAAGTAGGCTTATCAGCGGGGCTGGCTGGACCATAAACCTCTCTACTCGACAGGGAGTGGACTCATGGGCGCCCGCAGAAAATTTTCTAGGGGGGGGCAAAAATTTTTTCGAGTGATTTTTTCCCAATAATTCTTAGCGCTATACGCAGATTTTTGGCCGGCAGATCAGTACTACTTGTCGTTTATTAATATTGTGCTAAAATATACACGTACACCTTTTACTTATGTGGAAGTGCCAGGATCATATAACCCCGACAATTAAAAGCTTCTGATATAAGATATTTTTAAACTTCTTAAATTCTCATGCTTCTGTGGTCCAACGGTTGTGCGCAGGATTTTTGAACTCAAAGAAACAGGTAGTGGATCGAATTTCGTTTGAAGACTTAGTTTTTTTCTTCTTTTTTTTCATTTTAAAGTTATTTTAATTTTATTATTTTTCTTTCTTTCTATTTTCTTTCTTTGCAATTTCTTTTGTAACTACTTTCTATTATCTATCATTTATAATCATGAGTTATTGTAAGTACAGCATTTCTGGAAGTGTTGACAGTGAGGGGATGAATCCGCGTGCTTGAGGGGTCAAGCAGGGGCGAATTAAGACTGCACGGGGCCCCTGGCTGCAATTCAAAATGGAGCCCTATCGAGCCAGCGTCCCTTTAAATAAAATGATTGCTAGCAGCTAACATAAGACTGTAACTTGTAACTATTCAGCCAAAAAGATTATTCATGAAAAAACCGAACACGAAGAAGTTTGCCGGTATCCTAAAAGTGAGTGTAAAAAGACAAAAACAATATTTTATAAAAAATATTTTTTTTAAAAATTAAAAAAAAATAAAAAAAAATTATTATAACAACAAAAAAGATAAAAAGAAAGAAAAGAATCCACCGTTGGGGATCGATCCTCAGATCGCTTGCAACGCAAGCCTAAGCGACGAGGAGAGCTTGACGGAAATTGTAAATTAAAAAAAATAAAGAATATTCCTTAATATTTTCTCTTATTGAGCTATCAAATCAGGTTTCTCGATTACTAAGAGTATTGGGTCGAAAAGAGATCAGATTAATAATAGATAAGATTTTTATTAATTTATTTAATTTATGATATTTTTTCAGGGATTCATGCAAACATCTGTTCACCTTTATTATAAAATATACTAAATTTGGGGGCCCCTAAATCATCGGGGGCCCCTGGCCTTAGCCCGTTCAGCCCCCTCCCCTAAATCTGCCATAGGGCTCAAGTGATCACGCTGTGAACCGAAACTATACAAGGATGGGCCACTGTTGTGGGGTAGCTAGAAACCAGGCATTGTATAGACCAACATTTCAGAACGAGTCTTTTAAAGTATATGAGATTGAGCATATATGGGGCCGTCCATAAAGTACGTCACGCTATTTTTGAACATTTTTAACTCCCCCCCCCTCCCCCTTGTCACAAACTGTCACAAATCTCGCCCCCGCCCCCCCCTAAAGTACGCCACACTTTCGAACACAAATTTGGTTTTTTTATTTACAAAATAATTAAAATTTAATATAAAACACCGTGACGTCACACATGGCTGGACCCCCCCTCCCTCCTGTCACAAATTGTCAAAATTTCTTACACCCCCTCCCCCCCCCCTTCTGGAGCGTGACGTACTTTATGGACGGCCCCTATACAGTTAATACAGTTTATTTATGATCTTTACTAACGCCGTTGCAAACAACTCCGTCCGTTATTGGTCACGTCCTATAACCAACTCCCTCAGTTTGGAGGCCACGCCTTTGTCCAGTCCCCGGTCTACATTACGTCAGTATTTAATGTCAATCATGATGATTGAATCATCTTGTACCACCACCCCCCAGATTATGTCGGGGGTTGGGTGGGGTACCATGACCCGCTCTGGTCTCTTTGATGTTAGCCCCTGGTCTGGTTTTGTACAATCGCAATCATTTCCCCTGGTCAGTGCTTCACACTGCTGACCTTTAGATAACAGAGTCTACATTCAGCACCTCTGAGCATCTGTACGCGGTTTGGTCTATTCAGAATTCATCTTATCCAAGCTACCACAAGGGGCATTTCACACATCTTGGTCAGTCCTGACCAGACTACCACTACCAGTCCTGACCAGACTACCACTACCAGTATTGACCAGACTACCACTACCAGTCCTGGCCAGAAAGAGGAATCTTTGATCTAAAGACCCTTTAACCGCCCTAATTCTCTACAATATTGAAAATATAAAAATAATTACCCAGTAAAACGAGATCAGCACCAGCTTAGTTACTTTCTCTTTATTTTCTCATAACAATTTTTTAATCCATAAATCCAGGGGGGGGCAAGCGCCCCCCCTTGCCCCCTCCTGCGGGCGCCCATGAGTGGACTTAGAGCCGAGTGTCCAGCACATTTTAGTGCCTTGACAATGGGCTCATGTGCCTAATCCAGCACTTGACTGCACGTGATACCGGGTGTGGGGGCACGTGATACCGGGTGTGGGGGCCTTAGAAAGGAAGACGATCTTGAGATTATAAAACAGCCGGAGAGAGTACAATTAAGCTCAATACTAAATACTTAACTCCTGATGTTTGATGTGGACTACTGAGAGACTGTAAGTTAGTTAGCAGTACCTGTACATTGAATATCTACATTGGTGATCCATCCAATTTCGGTTCTTCAATAAAAACCTTGACTTGGTTTGTTTTTTATGCCAACCAATTTTTTCGTATTGTAATTAGTTACAAAATTATTTTTGTCATGTGAATGTGGTTGAGGGAAAGATTATTTAGCCTACAAGTAGAAATGGGGCAGATGAATCGAAATAAACATAGGGTGGCAGTTACATTATTGAAAAAGTTATCAGTAAAAAAAACATTTTAAAAAAAATTCAGTTTTAATTAGAATGTAATTTTTTTTATTGTAATTGTATAACAAATCATGTGTAAAATAATTAACATTATAAAAATACAAAATTTGCAATTATGAAAAAATTATCTAAAATAAATAATTGATCACATTTAATTTTTATTCAACAACTTCCAAAGTAAAAGGAATTTGTATTCTTATATTCAATAAAAGAATGATGCATGCACACAAGGACGGGTAGTGTTAGGGAAGGGGGTGTCTTTAGTGCTAGGTATTCACTTGGGATCGGTCTAAGGGATCTGGTAGAGTGGAACACATGCTGATAGAGCGGAACACATCCTTGGATGGTGTGATGAGACAGTCAGTCATGAGCTGAAGACAGGGATTGGTTCCAGTAGTTTAAGGTTGTCCCTGGGTCAACCCAGTTCTGATAGGAACACGTCCTTGGATGGTGTGATGAGACAGTCATGAGCTGAAGACAGGGATTTGTTCCAGTAGTTTAAGGTTGTCCCTGGGTCCACCCAGTTCTGATAGGTACTTGACATTAGTTGGGATTAATAAAGGGGGAAAGGAATTGTGCCACATTATTTGCCATGGCCTGTGAATGCTGCTTCACTTGCCCGACAGGCCAACTTGTTTTGTTGTTGTTGTTGTTCGTCCGTCGTGGTCGACGATGACCACTCTCATCATTTTTGCTGGGCCACCACATGTGTCCTCTGGTGGCTTATTAACCCTATTTTGACACGAAAAAGGCGTCCGCATGTCGGACAAAAGATGGATGCGGTCCCTTCAGGAGAGTTTTGGGTACGTTCCTTTCTGGCTTGACGTTTTAACTTGGCAGCCTGTTGTCTATAAGTTTCACAGACAGCTGCGCCATTCCATATCGTAGAGCGCCAGTGGGCTCGGTTACTGGCTGCTGCTTCCCAGGAGTCATGTCCAATGTCGAAGGCCTTCAGAGCAGTTTTAAGTGCATCCTTGTAGCGCTTTCGTGGACCTCCGCATGCTCTATGCCCTTCGGTAAGATCACCATAGAAGAGCCTCTTGGGGAGGCGATGGTCGGGCATGTGCACTAGATGCCCCGCCCAGCGTAGTTGGCTTTGCATGAGGCTAGTGTGGATGCTGGGGAGTCCTGACCTGGCTAATATTTCGGTGTCTGGAACTTTTTCCTGCCATTTTATATTGAGAATTTTTCTAAGGCTTTTGGTGTGGAAGTGTTTTAGCAACCTCGCATGGCGTTGGTATACAGTCCAAGTTTCACATGCATATAATAAGGTGGGGAGCACTACAGCTCTGTATACTTTTAGTTTTGATTGGTTGCTGATTCCCCTTCTGTTCCAGACACTGTCATGCAAAATACTGAATGCTGCGCTTGCCTTTGAGATTCTCGAGTTCACCTCATCATCAATATTGGCCTTCTGGGACAGTGTGCTGCCAAGGTAAGTAAAGCGGCTCACTGTGTTGATTTTGTTGCCGTTTATGAATATTTTAGGCTCAGTATAGGATTTGCCTGGGGCCGGCTGGTATAACACTTCTGTCTTCTTTGTGCTGATGGTGAGCCCAAAGTTAGAGCACGCACTGGAAAATTTATCAGCACTTAGTTGCAGTTGTGCTTCAGAGCCCGCGTTAATGGCACAATCATCAGCAAAAAGAAGGTCCAGGATGCTGTCTGATTTGACCTTTGTCTTAGTTTTAAGCCTCCTGAGGTTGAACAGACGACCATCAGTGCGATACCTAAAGTCCATGCCTACATTTCTATTTTTGAAGGCCTCTGTAAGCATGGCTGAGAACATGTACAAGCGAAAAGGGAACCACCAAGCCTGCGATAATCATCGTGGAATTTCACTGCTATCAATTGCAGGAAAAATACTCGCCAGAATTCTCCTAAATCGCCTAAGTGCACATCTGGATCAGGGTCTTTTACCAGAAAGCCAATGTGGTTTCCGGAAAGAACGTGGGACCATTGACATGATTTTTGCAGCAAGGCAATTGCAAGAAAAGTGTCAAGAGCAGAATATGGACCTATTTTCCATTTACATAGACCTTACGAAAGCCTTTGACACAGTCTGCAGAGAGGGCCTATGGAGGATTATGGCCAAGTATGGGTGTCCAAATAATTATATAGCCATTGTAAGGCAATTTCATGATGGCATGCAGGCTCGAGTCCAGGACAACGGAGAGGCCTCTAAACCATTCCCTGTCACAAATGGCGTTAAACAAGGCTGTGTTCTGACCCCAACATTGTTCAGCCTCAACTTGTTTTGTACGTTCTACTACAATATATGTAATAAAAAAGACATAGGATGCAGTAATCTTTACCATTGAATGAGTGTCTGTTATGTATAAAAAAATAATTTTAGTAGCTTTTTAAGATTGGTAATAACATTAATTATTAATGACCCAGAGTTCAAATTGAATGTTTTGGAATGTCATGCTTGACTTGTCATGAAAGTTCCACCCGATGTGTTGCTTTTTTAATAACATTGAAAAGTTAATAATTTAAGTAGATAAATTAGGACATTGATGTATTATGATGTATAGGATGGCATCCTTGATAATTGGCAAATCAGAAAAGCTTATACTTATACTGCAATAAAAATGATTTTCGTACATAATATGTAAGTTTATAATTTAAGAGGGTTATGGGGTAAAAACATGTATATGGGAAATGAGATGAGCTTATAACGCACTAGCAATATTTTTCTTAAACAGTTGGTGCAATATATGCCACTCATTTCCACCTTTGTAGTTGAAGACTTCTGAGCAGAAAATGAAGAAAAGTCTCCAGTTGAACGTCTGCTGGGGCGCATCCTTCCCATAAGCCTTGGCAAAGATCTCCTCGACCTTCTCCTTGTTGGCGTCCATCTTGGCCAGCCACGCCTCCAAGGTTTTAGAGTAGTTGTTCCCATTGATGACCCACCAGTCTACCAGGTTTATGTCCTTCTGTATGGAGTACAACACGAGATGGTTGGATGGCCACGAACATTAAATGGGACAAAGGGCGTGACCCACCAGTACACTAACATTAAATAGGACAAAGGGCGTGACCCACCAGTACACTAAGTTTAGTTCACCGACAAAACAAATGGGCTCCGATATAACGGCCCCGACAAAACGGCCCTGGACTATTAGTAAAAAATACAATCAAATATTATATTCATATTTTTACTCACCGATTCAGTGTCAGGTTTAGCTCACAAGAAACAATAATAATGACATCACAAGAAAGAGTTTAATAGCCTTTACTCGAAATGGTACCAAGTCACAGTTGTTTGTTGACAAGAAATAATATAACATCACAAGAAATATTTTTACAATTTCACCACTTTTTTAATGGTGAAAAAGTTGACAAAAGCTTAAAATGCATTAAAATTTTTGGTAAAAAAATGTAAACAATTTGTCAAGGGCCGTTTTGTCAAGGGCCGATTTGATGGGCCACCACTTAGTTTATCTCCTTCTGGATGGATGGCAATGAACATTAAATGGGACAAAGGGCCAAGAACAGCGATGAGGATTTAAACAAATTATCGAAGGCACTTACTTCATGTCACCACACAAAACCTGGCTATTTGTTTGTGTAGGGTATATGAGGTTGTTCTTATCCGCCTCTTTTTACTATGTACACTTATGAAGATTATAAATGCTCTATTTCATTTTATAAATAATTATGAAAACATGTATACATATATATATATATTATTTTAACTGAGAGTCATTAAAAAAGAATAAATTACGTGGTATCTCAGAGTATCTGTGCTAATTAAATATCAGTTAGCATTAATTGTCTACAGTCTTAATTTGTCAACCCTGTTTTAAACTGGGCATTAGTTTTATAAGTCAGGGAGGACAGACACCTTTATGTTACAATCTGGTGAGATACATACAATGAACAATTTTTGAAACAGATAATACAGTTATTTTTCTTTTCTTTTTTGCTCTATGATCTATATCTTTTTATATCATCCATTAGATTTATACCCAGATACTTTGTCCGACTTAGACCTCCATCAAGCAGAGTAAGAAAATTACATTTTTTACAAATTCATCGATAAATTAATGACTAGATATTTTTGTTGTACATTCTTTTGTCTAAGGTAATTTAAGATATTGGATAAAGATGCAGATATCATTAATTAGAATAAATAAAATTTTATGATATAATTAGCTGTTATTACAATAAGCATTTTAATTTTAAAAACTTTTCAAATAAATTAATAGAATATGGTTTAAATTTGTTTAAGCTAATGTAAATACAATATTATTTGACTGCACTTTATTTTGTTGTGATGAATACCTGAAAGAATAAAAACAAATCACTTGATGGCATGGTGCCACCAGTGAAGAAATTCTTGGCCATCCACTCAGTGTCTGATCCTGGCTTGACATCGAAAGCATACGGCTGAAATCTGTGACAGAATATCTGAACAAAGAGAAATCCAGTCGGCTTCAACCACGTGGAGATACGTTGGAAAAGGGATCCATAATTTTTCATGTGCTGGAATTGTGGAAAACATTTAATTCAATTAAAAGGGAGCACGAATAATTTGTTTGTAAGAAACTATATACTATAAAATGGGGCTAACGACTGCTGTAGTATTGATTCACTATTAAATTACTTGCAATCCATGCAGAGGGAAATATGAGAAACTAACATTGATATTTTATCTCTGCTCAATACCAACCAATATTATACTTTAAAAACATGAGATTTTCTTTCCATGGGTAGAATAGGAGACATAATAATAGTAATGCAGATTCCTATTGCACTGGTGTCCATTTATAATGAAAGCTAATAGCACAAAAACTATAGGAATAATTAAAGTGATGGGTTACTTGGTTTAAGAGAGAGAATAATCACATAACAATAATAATAATAATGAGAGAGAATGTGAAAGGGCAATGAAAGGTAGATACAATTTGATTTAATGAAAGAAAAAACAACTGCAGCGTTCATCTCATTCAAACAGGAACATGAGAGGAACAAACAAATAAAAAAAATTTGGAAAAAATAAAATTAAGGTGTTTTCACTGTCCACATATAAATGTTTCTCACCTCCAACATTTCTATTGATAATATCCTATCAAAACAATCAGTTGTTGTAAAGGTGTTAGCATCAGCTGTGATAGCTACAAGCCTGCCGGCAGCACCCATTTGCTCTGCTCTCTCCTGGATGAAGGCCCTTTGTGTGGCGGAGTTCGAGACACAAGTAACTTTACATTTTTCATATTTCTCCAGTATGTATAAGGTAAGTGAGCCCCATCCACAGCCTAGGTCCTATCAGATAAAAGTATGTATAAGGTAAGTGAGTCCCATCCACAGCCTATGTCCTATGACATAAAAAGACACACAGGAAAAAAATCAACAATTCTCAAAGATTTGTTGGAACATTTACAAACTAAAAACAAATTTATTCTAAGTTTATTGGAAGATTTCACATACAAATTAGATACAAGAATTTAGAAATATTTATTTAATATGATATTAATTAAATGCTCGCAATTAATGACTTGTTTAAAATGGTGTTTTTTCACACAGAAAATACACATATTTTTATTGAGAGGATTTTTTGATAAAGCTAAATTTTAAAAAAATATATTATAATGTATTCGCTTGTTTATTCAATTTAATTTCATATAGTAATTGATTAAAAGAGAATTTTATAAATATGTCTTTAAAAGTAGGAAATGTACAATTTTATTTTAGGTTCACCGACAAAACGGCCAATGACAAAACGGCCCCAGACTAATCGGCCCTGGACTAATAGATGTTACAAATAATGGAATAAAAATACACTCAAATTTTATATTAGTATTTTTACTCACCGATTCAGTGTCAGTTTTAGTTCACAAGAAACAATAATAATAATATCACAAGAAACAATTTAATGACAGTTACTCTATATAGTACCAGGTCACAATTGTTTGTTGAGAAGAAATAATATAATAACATCACAAGAAATAATCTTACAATTTGACAACGTTCTTAAAAGATGAAAAATTTAAACAAAGGTTAAAATGCAAAAAAATTTAATTTTTTTAAATTAAAAATTTAAACAATTTGTCTGGGGCCGTTTTGACCAGGGCTGATTTGGTCGAGCAGTTTTGACCGGGGCCGTTAACTTGGGGCTGTTTTGTCCGGGGCCGTTTTGACGGGTCACCTTTTTATATTGTATATGCATAAATGGCTGGCAAAGTATGGCAAGTGAAGAAGCATTCACAGGCCAAGGCATATGAGTGAGTTGTGCTGCACAATGCTCAGCTGTTCCCTTTCAGCTGCGCTGCAGTGTAGACAAATGGATGCTGTTCAGCTTTGCACAAGAGTTTTTTATTTTGTACACAGAACAAAGAACCTTAGAGGGAACATTCGTCTCAAGATATATTTTTTTTCTCTTCAAGTTTTCTATTTAATTTCACATATTTAATTCTAACATGATAGTTGGCTTCAATACTTATTATCACTGAAAGGTAATTGAGAAGAGATGCTACACTAATATTACCATAACAAAATGACCATCTTCAAGATGCTACACTAATATTACCATAACAGAATGAGCACCTTCAAGATGCTACAGTAATATTACCATAACACAATGACCATCTTCAAGATGCTGCACCAATATTACCATAACAAAATGACCATCTTCAAGATGCTGCACCAATATTACCATAACAGAATGACCATCTTCAAGATGCTACAGTAATATTACCATAACACAATGACCATCTTCAAGATGCTGCACCAATATTACCATAACAAAATGAGCATCTTCAAGATGCTGCACTAATATTACCATAACAGAATGACCATCTTCAAGCTTGGCCCTCTCACAGTACAATGCTAGCGTTGCATCTTCAGCTGCAGAATAAAAAACACAAACACAAGGTCAGCTTTGCTAAAGGAAAATACATCTTTTTAATAAAATATTTAAAATGAAATTTATTTTTGTTTTATTATGAATATTTTAATTATAGTTTTTCTGCTTTTACAGAATTTATTTTCAAGTTGATTATTAGTTTCTTTAAATTCAAATGTACATTTCAGTTTTATTTGGCATACCCTCATCAAGAGTGGTAACTCCTGTAGGCCACACACAACCACTGTATTTAAGCCTTCTCCCCAAAGCCTGTGGAAAGATTTGTCAGAAGGATAATAGCAACAATTTTATCAGTAAATACATTTTTAGCTAAACTTTTAAAATGCTTTTTCAACTCATAGTCTAAAAGGTAGCTGTTTTTTTTAAATAAATGAAAATTAGCATAACACATCTTTTATGGCAGGGTGTCTAAACTTTTTGCAAAGAGGGCCATATAACACGAATGAAAATAATTTATGAGGCTGGAATTAAGATAATAAACAAAAATGACATACATTGAGGTTGAGGTACAAGTTTTTAAATTATGTGATTGGTTTTGGTTTCTAATTTGTAACAGTTATATTTTGTGAGACTTAATAGAGATTATGTGCCATCATTAGAAATTAATAAAATTGGATCAAAAATGGCCAAGGTATAGAATAAAGATGTTAATTTTATGTTTCGTAACCAGGGCCGGCGCCAGAGTATTTGGCACCCTAGGCGAACCTGTCGCACTGCGCCCACGGCAACTAATTATTTAATTAATATTAACTTTCACAAAGGAATGCTATGCTGCCGTTTGTTTTAATTCGTATTTACATTCAATATAATATATACATGTATAATCTTATATTATGGTATATTCGTATGTAATGTAATTTCAAAACTTTATTTTTCGCGCTTTTGCTTTAGCAAATGTGGAGACGAGTTCCATCAGTTCAATGTCTCTAGCAATATCATGTTCAATTGACAGAGTAGCTAGTCCAACAAGTCTTTCTAGTAGCATGGATGTTCGCAAATATGTTTTTATCACTTTGAGCTTAGAGAAGCTTCGCTCACCACTAGCCACAGAAACTGGAAGTGTCAAGAAGATTCGCAGAGCTATAATAGTGTTGGGGACACTATCTGTTAGATTATTTTTCAATATAAGGTTTAGTACATCCTGTGCGATGTACACTTTGCAACTCGTCTTGAAGTGGCTTTCAGTTCACTGCTTCGAATCAACAGCATCAATATCTTTGGAGCCTCCATGTTGTGAAGCTTTCTCAAGATTCAAGCAATGTTCCATAACTTCCTTGCTAGTTTTATTCTGAAAACTGTGAACATCATAAAGGAAACCAAACACCGAACTAATTTTTTGCATCAGAGTGAATCTTTCTTCAACCGATTGTATTGCCGTGTCAAGAACAGCGAAGTAAACGTTTACTTTGAATTTGTCTTTTGGATCCTGAATAGGTTCGTCGTCATCTCCTTTGTATGAAAATCGTTTCTTCTTTCTTCTGATACGGGTTGGTTCGGGTTCGAAAAGTGCTGGTAACTCTAAATCGACTGCAATTTCAGTATTTTCTCAAACTCCGTGTCATTTCTGCGGTTTACGAGAAACTTCTTTGTTTCATCCAGATGATTGATGGCGCCATGTATATCTAATTCTTTTGCCTGAAGTTGTTTACTAGTCATATTGATCTCAAACAACACGTCATACCACACAACCAGAGAAACGACAAACTTAAAACTAGAAATGGCTTTTGCAATAACCCGTGCATCTGTCCGTGATGTATTACCAGATGCTCCTGTTAAATTTGTGTCATCCGCAATCTCTGCCAGAGCATCATAGATATTACCAAGCTGATAACGAAGAGGTTTCAATTCATCAATTCGACTTTCCCATCTTGTTTTGCTCAGTGATTTTACAGTGAGATTAGAAACATGTGGATTTAAAACTTCCCAACGACGAGTTGATGCAGAAAAGAAAATATAAACACGTTACACTAGATCAAAGAAGGCTGTTGCTTCTAAGCAACATTTTGCAGCATCATTAACAGCCAAATTCAAGGTACGTGCACAGCAAGGAACAAACAATGCTTGGGGATTGACATCTAAAATTCTTCGTTGGACACCATTGTCTTTTCCCTTCATATTGCTGCCATTGTCATATCCTAGACCGCGTAAATTTTCGATAGATAAAGACATATCTTCTAACTTTCGAAGAATAGTTTCAGTCATACCAGTACCAGTTGTGTCCTTGAGGGGGAAAACCCAAGAAATGTTCCTTTATAGATGCTGATGCTGCAATCTCATTTTCTGGATTTGAAATCACATCTACAAAGCGAATGATCATGGTCATTTGTTCAACATGACCGGCATCTGGTGTGCAATCTAGAATTATTGAAAAGTACTTAGCATCACGAGCAGATGCAAAAAATTTTTGTTTGATTGCATTGGATAAAAGGTGAATCAGTTCATTTTGTATGTCTTTGCCTAGATAATGTACATGTATGTGTCTCATTGTCTCTATTCTTTCGAAGATGCTCATCCATAAGTGGGTCAAACAAAGCTAGAAATTCCACAAATTTCAGAACGTTCCCGTTATCAGAAGTGTTCAGTTTCTCATGTGTTCCATGAAAAGCAAGATTTTGCATACCAAGAACTCTAACTAAAGCAATCAGCCATTTCAAGATTTGCTGCCAATACTGTTCTTTTTTAATGAGACGCAAATGTTCAGCATCAATTGTTTTCATGTGTCGCAGTCGCAGCTCAAGTTCCTTCCATGACGCAAAATTGGCTAGATGTTCACTGCTTTTCTCATGGTCTGATAGAATTGCGGACATGTTTTTCCAATCATGTGAACCTTTATCAGAAAGAGATGACGCACCTATTGTGTTACTGGTAAACAGCTTGCAGCAGAAGCTATAAACAGAGTCTTTACTTACAGAATACTGCAGCCAATGTCTGCGAATTTCTTCTCCATTGACAAGCCTGCGGTTGTAATGAATTTTTGAGAATTTTCTTTGCATACTGTCTTTAGGAAAATCAAACTGCTCAAATTGTTGTGGTCCATGTTCTATCAAAATTTGTCGCATATGATCATCAAATCCGGTCCAATTAGCAGGATCGCCATAGTTAACATATAAACCAGTGAAATTGTCGATTTTATGCACTTCAGATTTTGATTCTTGGGAGCTGATTTGGTGTTTGGTAAAATAAATAGAGGTAAAATAATATTTTTAAAAACCAGGTTGTTATAAGTGGACTAAAAAGAATAAAATAATTTAAAACTTCAAGTTCAAGCACATTGATTTAATATGACTAAAACGTGGAGCGGGCGCTTATGAGGTTTAACATATGCAGTTCACTCATTCTCTCACTTATAGATCTCTCTTTTGCCTTCTAAATTATAAATCTTTAATTTTTATACCAAACACCCGCCCCAAGTTTTTAGTCATATTAAATCAATGTACTTGAACTTATAAGTTTTAAATTATTTTCTTCTTTTTGGTACCCTTATAAAAACATAGTTTTTTTAAAATCTTTTTTTACCTCTATTTATTTACGTAGCTTTCAGTGCCGCCCCAGAAATTTGCCGCCCTGGGCGGCCGCCTAGTTCGCCTAGTGGTTAAACCGGCCCTGTTCGTACCTTATAATAGATGAAATGTGTTGAAATATAAGTAGAGGAGAAAATGTTGTGTCAGAAATTGTCACGTAAAACTGTCTTAAAATTTAAAAACACTAAAGCCGTATACATTTCCTTTTCCAAATTGGTAAAAATAAACAATATTCATTGATTCATGCAGTTGGAAGACTTTGAATTTCTTAAACAAAGCAGCACATAACTAAATCAGCCTTTTTAAATCGATATCTATGTTGGTAAACAATGACATGTCATAGATTTTAGCCATCAATAGTCATTCATTTTATAAACATTACAGACATAATTTTGCCTTTTCCTATAAAATAATGTAGACATTACAGAAAAAAAAAGAAATATATAAGGTGCCGGCAAGTTAAAATTTCAAAGTGGTCCGTATTTGGCCCAAGGGACCAGACCTAGGACACAATTGTTTTACGGTATGTAGAAAGACATTTTAGACATTTTGAAGTAAATGAATCTGATAAAACTGAGACTGTATGTGGTAAGCACTGAGGTCTGGAGTAGATAAAAAAATGTTTATGTTATTTCTATATGGCTCATTTATACTTATATATATATATATATATATGACAATTGATATGAAGAAACTGCAGTGTTTGAACTATTTAGAAAATGTTTTTTAAAAAAATTACTAGCTTAGCTCAAGGGGTATATATTTTTATGGAGAACCGATTTGTTTACTGAAACACAGAAATTAAATATATACAAATAAAACTAAATACAGCGGGGCCCACTTAACTCGAGCCCGGTTAACTCATCAGCTCTATTAAGTCGACGTTTTTTTGGGAACCGCCAAATTCTCTCTTTGTCTTTGCATATTTTCATAGGTTAATTCGATTTTTTAAAGTCGCAGAGCCCTAATATTTCGAGCTCAAAAGAGTGCCCAATTTGCAACTTAACGTCGGTTAGCTCGATCCCCGTCTGTTCGCCTAGCGACGCACACTGGCATTTTTAGTTAAAAAAGCATCGAAATCTCGCTTTCCTCGAGACTTCCGGCTATTGTGTGATTTTACGAGATTTCAATAAGGATTACCGGATGTTTTTTTAATCTTCTTTCACTTTTGATCTGCGTGTGAATTAGTTTTGACACGGTAATGACACGTCTCTATCGAGTATGTATTCACCAGAGGTGCTCGAAAATCGCATGTTATATTATTATTAAACTTAATTCATTTTCTGATGCATTAATCATTTTATTTTCTAAGATAAACGAATATCTCTTAGAAAATAAAATAAAGGTTTGTATCGAGAATCGACTGTGGTTTTTATATAATTATATAAAAATTTATTATTCTTTTAAAAGTTTGTTGTTGCTTTGTTACCAGTAAGATACGTGACTGTGACTAACACGCACGTGAAGGTGAAATCAAATCATTTTTTTAATATTCCAGTACAGTCGAAACCGCTTAAGTCGACGGCGTTGGGGTATGAAAAATGGCGTCGACATAACCGATGATCGAGTTAAAACGAAAACCAATATGGCGGCAAAATATTAACATGTGCTTGAAATTTCTTTATGTACATGATTAATTAGTTAGCGTTAATTAGTGATGGGATGATTAATCGGAATCGTATCGGAACCCTAATATTTCTTCACTCTTTCCTAAGGTTGTAATGACCGTTCGTTTTTAAGGACCGTTTGAAATTTAAATATAACCATGGTTCCCACTCAGGAAAACGGGAAAAAGTCGGGAATTCTTAAAAATAAACTCTCGGCCTTGAAAGTCGGGAAAAGTTATGACTAATCGGGAATTTATATATATATATATATATATATATATAATATAATATAATATAATATATATATATATTTATGCCGAAGTAAAGGACTTTGATTACGTCTCTGTCATGTTTCGATAAAATTTAATAAAAAATAAGTTACCAGTTTATAATTGTCTGCGCATGCGCTAAAAGGTCAAAGTTTACGCTGCGCCATGTCACAGTCGCGTTTGCCGTCGTATCAGCGAATTTAAAATACAAATAAACAAATCAATATGGTTATTTTAAGTTTAATGCTTTTGACGTGCAGGATATCTGTTACTTAACTATCAGAACGTTCTCGAATTTCCTCAGTCAATCAAACTTGTAATATAAATAAAACTATTGTGGCCTTGACCGTTGATCACAGCATGCTGTGGGCTTTGTGTACTCAGTGTACTGTGTTTGATCTCGGCCGGCAAATAAGTCTAAGCGAATTTTTAAAAAAATCATTCCTTATCAGAAATGATTTCATTTCATCGTCAAGCGCGTTAGTGCCACAGTCACGTATCTTACTGGTAACAAAGCAACAACAAACTTTTAAAAGAATAATAATTTATTAATTTTTTATTTAATTATATAAAAACCACCGTCTATTCTCGATACAAACCTTTATTTTCATTTCAAAAGATATTCGTTTATCTTTAAAAATAAAATGATTAATGCATCAGAAAATGAATTAAGTTTAATAATAATATAACGTGCACTGCTAAATAATGACGATTCACGACCTCTAACGCGATTGTCCAGTACCTCGGGTGAATACATACTCCATGGATACACGTCGAATTATAATTCACACACGCAAAACATCCGGTAAAGTTCTTTGAAATCTCGTAGAATCACTCAATAGCCGGAAGTCTCGAAGAAAAGCGAGATGTCAACACTGTTTTGAACTAAAAATGACAGAGTGCATTCCTAGGCCAACCGACGAAAATCGAGCTAAGCAAGTAAAGTTGCAAATTTGGTCCTCTTTTGTGCTCGAGGTACTAGGTTTCGGCGACTTAGAAAAATCGAACTAGCCGATGAAAAAATGCTAAGACAAAGAGAGAATTTGGCGGTTCCAATAAAAAACGTCGACATAATAGGGTGGTCGAGCTAACCGAGCTCGAGGTAAGTGGGTTCGACTGTATATGTATAATATACACATCATCACTGTTGTAGGTCGAATTCTGATAAGGAATGATTTTTTAAAAATTCGCTTAGGTCTAACCCACAGAGCGCCTGTGATCAACGGTCAAGGCCACATTTGTTATTATTTATATTACAAGGTCAAGCTACACATATCATTTGATTGACGGAGGAAATTCGAGTGCAGTCTCATAGTGACAGATATCCTGCACGTCAAAAGCATTAAACTTTAAATTACCATGTTGATATTATTCGCTGATTCGACGGGCGGTGACATGCCACTCCACAGGGGACGAGACGAGGCGAAAAATTTGACTTGTTTTAACGCATGCGCAGACATTATAAACTGGTAACTTTTTTTTTATTAAATGGAATCGAAACATGACCACAGAGACGTAATCAAAGTCATTTACTTCGGAAAAAAAAATATATATATATAAAAATTCCCAACTAGTCATAACTTTTCCCGACTTTTTCCCGAATGAATGTCAACCTGGGTTATATTTAAACGGTACTTAAAAACGAACGGTCTTAACAACCTTGGGAAAGAGTGAAGAAATAGGGTCCCGATATTCCGATACGATTCCGATTAATCGTCCCATCACTAATTAACGCACATCATGTATATAAAGAACTTTCAAGCGCATGTTAATATTTTACCGCCATATTGGTTTTCGTTTAACTCGATGATCATTTATCTCGACACCATTTTTCATACCCCCAGGCCGTCGACTTAAGCGGGTCCCACTATATAGAATGTTATCAAAGGATCTCTTAGAATACTTTTAGCAATTAAAAGATATTGATTATTGAATTTTAAGAAACAATATAATTACCTGAAGGAAAAAGTCAGTTGGGACTTCATAGTGTTGTTCATTGGCTTTATCTGTGTCCGTTGCTATTGGAGCTACTCTTAGACTGTCCACAAATCTTTTCTTAAAGAAATGCTGCTTTTCAACATCACCTCCACATTCAAGTTTTGTGATCCAGCTACCAAGACTTTTGCAAACACCTTCAAGTAAAACATAAATGTAATTACATGTATTATCAAATAATTTATTATTAATATACCTCAAAATCTGTAAATTTTAAGATCCATGCATTGGTTTTAAAGTTATAAACTAAAGAGGCTCTTTGAATTAATAAATATTATTTTCTTCATAGATTCATCATTATGAGTCACATACTAACTACTAACAGTGGTTTAATAATTTGTTAAATTAGAGATAATACAGTATTAATACAGAGATGTTGTGAGGTGACTGAATTTATAATTATAATAAAATTTATAACATGCCTAAGGGGCCGTCCATAAATGACGTCACATGATTTTTAAGCCCCTCCCCCCCCCCTCATCACGCGTCATCACAAAAACTTAGACCTCCCGTCTAAAAATACGTCACAAATCTTTGACCCCCCCACTTTCCCCAAATAAATTTTTTAAAAACCAAAAACCCCACTTTATTTTCTATTTGAAAATAAGTATGTTTCAAGTTTCAAATCACTTTTATTGTGATTTAAATATTTATTATTTATTTAGTGAAGATCTACATTGTAATATCGTAACCCGCGTGAAGCATTTTTTTTAAACATTTAACCGGCCGTCAGAAAACGAACTGTGTTAACATCCTTAGATTATATTTGATTTTAATGCATTCAAATTACACATTGACTATTAACCATCACGGTTAACGTCTTTGTTTAGAAAAAAAAATTATTTAAAAATAACATTTTTTAAAATGTATTTTTAAAAAATCCCTCAATTGACTGACGGGCATCCTGTAAAAAAGAGGTCGGCAAACAGAGGTAAACAACCTCATCTTGGGTCAAAAAGGGAATTCTTGGGGGTAATGCAGTCTCATTTGGGACATATAACATCCACTACAATCCATTGGATATATTAAAATACGTCATGTGTACAAGTACGCTAGGAACATATGCCCATTTATGAACCGGTTCCTTCCAGAAAATGCATTTTTAAAAAAAATTTGACAACTATGTAGATTTCTTACCTACGTACTATACAAAGACACCTAAATCTACCCTACTTTCATTTATATTGACACGAGTGACAATAATCTTAATCCACATGACTTGTCTGTATCACATATCCTTTCTGTGATATTTAAAATTAATGCCTTAAAAACTGAGCTAAGAAGAAAATTTGTTTTGTGATCCTCTCGAATTGCGATGTCAAGAATTTGATGCATTCAATAAAGTTAATGAATACTTGACTAATTTTAAATGGGCTCATTTACCATTATATCTAGAACAGTGCTTCTCAAACTTTTTAGTATGGCGGACGGGCAGGAATTTTTTTCATTGCACCAGGGACTGCACTGACAATTTTTTCTCTCCTTTTTTTGAGAACATCTGCAGACCGGCAGCGGATGGCCCACGGACCAGCACCGGTCCACGGACCACCACTTTGAGAGGCACTGATCTAGGAGACTAGAATGGCCAGGGGCGTTTTACCAAAAAACCAATTGCACAATTATATCAAACTTAAAACGATTTTAATTCTATCAAATAGATTCCCTCCGCCCTCCCCTTTTAAAGAAAAAGGATATTATATTCCGTGTCGTTTTGACTTAAAATATCTACACATAATCCTATTCAGATCATTTTTAGACACTTGTCATGCTAGTAAAACTCACCAGTAGCATTTTCGGGGGGAGGGGGGGGGGCTAATGACGCTCCCCCAAATCCCCGAGTCATGTGAGAAAAATTTAGAGTCTGGGGGTTGGGGGGGGGGTTAACGCACACATAAACTTGTATATTTTGGGGTAACGGGCAAACAAATTTCAACGACTCCTGCCATGATAGAACCAAACGGAGCGGCGGTTACATCACAAATGCTTTGATGTCAACATCAAACGACGCAGAGTAGCAATTTCATATGTTATCTTGTGGATTCTCAAACTTAAGGATTATAATTAGATTTAATTTTCGTGTCTTGATAGCTTACGCCAACCATCGTCTGATGGCCTACCGATCGGCACATTAAAAAGCACTGATTTTTTAAAAAAAGAAGAAAAAAAAGTCATTAAATAAATTGTAAGGGACCAAATATTTCAGTGGAAGTTTTATTTCAAGTTACACTTTTGATGTGACGTCATATTTCTTCAACCCCCCTCCCTCCCCCTCGTCACGCATCGTCACAAAAGTGTGAACCCCCTCCCCCCCTAGGTGCGTGACGTCATTTATGGACGGCCCCTAATACTAATACTTACTAATCATTAGTCTAATGCATTGAAAGAGTAATAGGAGGATGGGAAAGGCAGTAAAAAATTAGATTGCCATTCTCATTCATTTTAAGATCATTTAAAATGCAATTTTCATTAAATTAAATTGTTTATTAATTTTAATGTATTTATGGCTCAGCACTTTAACGTTTACCTAAGCCTAAGTTGCATGTAGTCAATTTTAAGTATGATATTGAAAATTAATAGTCATAGTTATAGTCTATAGCAACGGTGGCAAAAACAACGGCTCGCGAGCCGCATGCGGCTCTTCTACAATTGATCAAATAAAAAATTTTCGTTTGAAATTTATGCTGTGAACTCCGTTTAACAGGAAAACGGTTAAGAAGAAATATCTGTCAACGGGAGATAAAATACGGTCCCGACCTTTTTTCCCTGAACATGAAAAAAAATCTATTAACTATTAACATTAAAAGATTAAGGTTCTTGCAATGAATCAAGGAAAACTCGACCGCACCCAATAGAATTAAAAGGGGTTAGTTTTTTGTGTTTTTAATAATAGAACCACTGCTTTTATTATATGACAGGATGCTTACTTCGCTGTGAAATACGCCATATTTTTTAGTTACCCCCACCATACTTAAAAAAACACATTATCTATTATTGGGTTTTAACAAAAGGAATATTCAGTCATTCAATGATTTTCACTGCAATAACAAACATAAATGAACGTTTAAAAAAAAATCTGGACAGAAAAAAATGGTTGAAAATATTTTGGGCTTATTTAAATTTTAAAAGTTGAAGAGAGCGATTGGTTTGTAAGTGGTTGGTGATGTAAACTGTTAAATTTATTGTTCCCGTTTCGATAAAAATCCACAAAATATGGCAACAAGTTGCAGGAAACGAAAATATAAAGAAGAAAATAGAAGATTTCTACCAGAATGGGAAGAGGATTTTGCAATTATAGATAAAGAAGTTTCGCTGGTCCATGTGCAAAGTTGCACAACATCCATTTTGTGTGCAATATTTTACAAACTTTTGCTGCGCGGTAATTCTAAACTGCTGCACGGCGTATGTCAGATATCTGCCCAGCCTTGCAGCTTAAACGGAACATTGGTGGGGACTTGAGTGATAATATCTCAATGTGGCTCTCAAAATTTTTGAATATTAATAAAATGGCTCTCAGTTACAACAGATCTGGCCACCCCTGGTCTATAGTCTATAGCCAATCTGTGGCTCGCGAGCTGCATGCAGCTCTTCTGTGTTCACTTTGCGGCTCGTGAACAATTGATCAAATTAAAACTTTTCGTTTGAAAAGTATGCTGTGAAATACGCTTAACACGAAAACGCTTAATAGGAAATATCTGTCAACGGGAAATAAAATACGGTCGCGACAAAATACAAAGTATTTTGATACACCTTTTCCCTGAACAAGAAACAAAAATCTATTAACACTAAAAGATTTAGGTTCTTTGAATAAATCAAGGAAAACACGACTGCACCTCAGAGAATTTAAAGGGGTTGGTATTGTGTGTTATTAATAATAACACCCCTGCTTTTATTATATGACAGGACGCTAACTTCCCTTTGAGATACACTGAATTATTGAGTTACCAGTTGAGACAGACGAGTCAATGTTGTTTATCTACCTCCCCTCCACTCCTATCCCCACCATACTTAAAAAACACATAATCTATTATTGCTTTTAAGAAAAATAATTTTCAGTCGTTCAATGATTTTCACTGTAATAAAAATAAATGAATGTTTAAATAAAAATCTGGAGAGATACAAAGGGTTGAAAATATTTTTGGCTTATTTAAAATTTAAAAGTTAAAGGGAGTGATTGGTTTGTAATTGGTTGGTGATGGAAACGGTTAAATTTCTTTTTCCTTTTTCGATAAAAATCCACAAAATATAGCAACAAGTTGCAGGAAAGGAAAATAGAAAGAAGAAAATATAAACTTTCTACCAAAATGAGAAGAGGATTTTGCATTGATTGATAAAGATGGTAAGCCAATTTTCCTCATCTGCCAAACACCCCTAGCAAATTACAAAGCTAGCAATTTGAAGAGACTATGAAAAAAGTCGTGAAGAGTTTGCATTGCGGTATCCACTGCAGAGTGAATTGAGAAAAAGCAAGCTTGCTGAGTTTAAGTCTGGGATCTGGGATATGTCAGCAGCAGACACTGCTTTCTGATTTAACAAACTAGGTGTCACTTCAACTGAGGCCAGTTATGTCATCGTTTGGAATATTGCTCGTGCTAAACGACCTTATTCTGATGGGGACTTCATTAAGAAAAATATCGAAGAAGTATTTTCAATATTACATCCAAATAATTCCAGACTCCAGCGACTGATAACACCAATTTCAATGTCATGCCATACCAATGAGAGACGTATTTCAGACATTAACGCTGATATTGAAGGGAAAATGAGGAACGATTTTAAGAACTGTGTAACATTCAATTTGGCTCTTGATGAATCAAGAGATACTCAAGATACACCACAATCGGCGGTGTACGTTCGTTATGTTTCATTAGACGTGGCTATAAAAGAAGAGCGATGAAACTTGGTGGCACTACAAGATACCACTCCTGGTATTGATGTAAAAAACGCCCTTAATAAAATACTGATGGATGCTGGTGTACCACTAAATAGTTTATAGATGGCAACGGATGGAGGAATTTTTCATTGCGAGTGGGGAACAATGTTCCCTCTAACTCTAAGGTTCACTGGTCCGGGTGCAAAGTAAAAAAAAACAACTCGTGTGCAAAGTTGCTCAACATCCACTTTGTGTGCAATATTTTACAAAATTTTGCTGCGCAGTAATTCTAAACTGCTGTGTGGCTTCAGTCAGATATCTGCGCAGCCGCGCAGCTTAAAGTTAAAGGGAACATTGGTGGGGACGTGAGCGATAATCTCTCAATGCAGCTCACAAAATTTTTGAATAATAATAAAATGGCTCTCACTTACTACAGGTCTGGCCACCCCTGGTCTATAGTATTAAAACACTAAAACAGTATAGAAATTAAGCCATTAGTGCCCATTAGTCTTTAGTGGCATTAGTCGCTGCATTAGGCATTAGTAGGCCTAGTCACTCGAACTCTTCTTTAGTCTTAACTTTATTATTAATATTTAGTTTAGTCAAAATTAGTTTAATTTTTTAATCAATCAAAAATCATTATTATTTATTATTAATCATAATTCATTCCATTCTCTCTGATCATTCTCATTCATGAATTAACAATCTCATTTGAATTATTAATTATAAGTAGAAGTTAGATTAAAAGTAAAAGTATTATAAATTATACGTATAAGTATAAGTACTATAAGTAAGTGGGGTTAAAGTTAATCATTAGTGCATTAATATATCTCTGTGTTTACCTTCTCTTAATTCCTTATCATTATCTGCCATTTTCAAATTTAAAGTAATAAGTTTTCTTTTGTTAAAACAAATATTAATTCAAATGGCGTTCAAGCAACATTTAATGATGATAAGATATCAATGGACAATGAATAAGAAGGAAAGTGTAAAGTTCAAAGACCAAAGGCGACCGGAAGTTTTTATGAAATTGAAGGCATAAAAAACCACTTTTAACACAAATTTTTTAATAATTTCCTCCCCTTATTAAAATAAAATTATTTAGTGTTTATTAATATTTACATTTGCAAAGAAGACATAAAAAGTTGGGGTGGGAATTGGAGATGGGGGTGAAAAAAAATGATGGGAGGGCAATTTGATTACATTGTTTCATGTAATTACTCAATTTCAAAACTCAATGTTGCAGCATACAAAAAAATAATACAAGAATGCAACATTATATCATTACTAAAATATAACGTCCACGACAGTCCACGTTTATACTCATTTTGGGGGGTGCGGCCGGTGTCGACCCTGAAGAAAATTATTTCTCTATTGTATGGAAATTAACAAGAAGGCGTAAGCACCAGGCTTTGCCTGCCCAAAGCGGAGTCAAATCTCACTCTCACTCTCTCTCTCTCTCTCTCTCTCTCTCTCCCTCTCCCTCTCTCTCTCTCTCTCTCTCTCTCTCTCTCTCTCTCTCTCATGTATATATATATATGTCTGTGTGTGTGTGTGAATATGGGTCATTTCGAAGAGTGTTGATCTTATCTTATCTGTTTCAGACGCTCCTTCTATACAGAAGATTATTGCGTCCTACTTTATCTATGGTTTGTGTTTAGTCCTGCATTCTCATTAGAGTTTTAAAATATTGATAAAGTTGATAATACTTGCTTTAGAAGATAACAGAGAGTTATGGACATTTTAATTTTTGTTTTTCCTGTTAATAATTTTGTAAAGAAAGCCTGAAGTCAAAACAAATTTCCGGAACACAAAAAGCCATTTGAGGCCGTCCACAAAGTAATTCACGCTCCAGAGAGTTGAATGGCTATAGTGACTGTTTGTGACGGGGGAGGAGGGTCCGGCCATGTGTGAGGTCATTGTGTTTTATATTTAATTATTTTAATTATTTTGTTAATTTAAACATTTTTGTTCGAAAGTGTGACGTACTTTAAAGGAGGGGGGTTCTAGATTAGTGACAGGGGGAGGGGGGAGTTAAATTTGGTAAAAAAAATAGCTTGAAGTACTTTATGGACGGACGCTTTTTGGACAGTTTTTGAGAAAATGTCTCCAACTCCAATAATGTAGCATTTCCATTTGATTTGTGTATCCTTTTTAGAGACACTTTTTAATTAGAAATTTCCTCCTCATAGTGAAATAGACTTCAAAATAACTAACATATGATGAGCATCTTTAAACTCAATTACCACATGTTCACATTTTTAGAAGGAAGCCTCTTCATGTTTGTGACAACGAGCAACAGGAAAGGTAACGGAGGATTATGTCATTTTTTAAAATCTCTTATATTAACTTTACCGGCGTCTCTGTCTCTCTGTCGTCATCTCTGTCTTGGGCGGGCGGGCGGAAAAACAAAAGTCAAAAATGACCCACTTCCCGTGATCCGATCGAGCTGAAATTTGGCACACTGACCCGTCTCACCTAACAATGCATCGTATCAAAATTTCAGATCGATCGAACCTACCGTAAATAAATTAATGCATTTTTAGTTCATCCTAATATAACGTATGTAATTCAAATTCACGGTTTGTTATTGTTTTTTTTTCCACGTGAGAGTTTGAGTTGACGCTTTGACGTCGACCCATCGAAGTACCGGCGTGCTTTTGTTTACATTTTACGTGTCACGCTGAGCTCGGTCAAGCGAATCGGTGACCAGACTTTTCCCCCTCTCAATTTTAAAAAAATTCATTTGGAAGAGAGACAGAAAATGCAAACTATTTCATTCATAGAAAACTACTAATTCAAATTCAAACTAAAGAAGCAACGTATTTGGGATTATAAATCATTGAAAACTTGTCATGGAGTCCACATGCTAAAAAATCATTTAAAAATCCATCCAACGTCGAGCTATATCATTATAAAATGGAACGTTTACAAATGTCGTAAAAATATACAACATAGGTTCTACCTTATTTTTATTAGCCCTAGAATAGATTGGACATGTGCTGAATGGGACCTATCTACCAAAGAAAGCATTGACAAATTATAACAAATTAAAAAAAGATATGATTGATTTATTACTTGTGAATATGCATAACTGACAAGAGTAACTTCATTTATTACATTACTGAACCTAAAAATTAAATTATCATTTGAAAAAAAAACGAAATAACAATCTAAGACAACACTCAGATAAAAACATAAGGATAAAAACACTAACAAATCCGCCTTATTCTTGTCATTTATTGGAGCGTGGTTGGAGCTGCCCGCATAAGTCATGAAAACAGACATCCTTTCAACATTAAAAACTGTATTATACATCAAAGACTAGACATAGACCATTGACAAGATTAGGATACAATGAATTTCGATATGGAAAGATCGCCTGAAACGTATACGTTAAGATTAGAGTAATGTCAACCGGCTGGTGGTAACCCTCTTTAAACGAACAATCCTAAACTGAATCTTTTGGTCAACAATCCTAGACTGAATCTTTTGGTCAAGAATCCTAACCTGAATCTTTTGGTCAACAATCCTAGACTGAATCTTTTGGTCAACAATCCTAGACTGAATCTTTTGGTCAAGAATCCTAACCTGAATCTTTTGGTCAACAATCCTAACCTGAATCTTTTGGTCAACAATCCTAGACTGAATCTTTTTGTCAACAATCCTAGACTGAATCTTTTGGTCAAGAATCCTAGACTGAATCTTTTGGTCAAGAATCCTAGACTGAATCTTTTGGTCAAGAATCCTAGACTGAATCTTTTGGTCAAGAATCCTAGACTGAATCTTTTGGTCAACAATCCTAGACTAAATCTTTTTGTCAACAATCCTAAACTGAATCTTTTGGTCAACAATCCTAGACTGAATCTTTTGGTCAACAATCCTAACCTGATTCTTTTGGTCAACAATCCTAGACTGAATCTTTTGGTCAAATATCCTAACCTGAATCTTTTGGTCAAGAATCCTAACCTGAATCTTTTGGTCAACAATCCTAGACTCAATCTTTTTGTCAACAATCCTAGACTGAATCTTTTGGTCAACAATCATAGACTGAATCTTTTGGTCAAGAATCCTAACCTGAATCTTTTGGTCATCACCCATATACAGAATATAACAGACGGTGTCAGATATGGATAATAGATCAATTATCAATGTGCAGCTAAAATTAAGGATCTCCCGTTGAACACGAATGAATCATCGATCTTTCACGTAAAAAACAATAACAATTGTTAGGTACGTACTAGAGTCATACTGATCAAAATCTTATTTTTTTAAAATATCCATTAGGTATGAGCACCTTTCAAAGAACTTTATTTAAAAATATGATCCTTTTCAACAACCCCTTTGTTTGAGATCGTCCGTTTCTTTTGTATGAGATCTGTTTCTTTTTCATACAGTAATTGAATCTCGGCGACTGTCTTGAACTGAATAAAGACGGGCTTAAGATCATAGACACTCAAAAATTCATAAACCGCTTTAACGATCATAAAACATGTATGGCATAACATGTATGTAACTGAAATAAAATAGTTTGATGTATAAAATAGTTTGATGTATAAATGGGATATAAAATTGTAATGTAATACATAGGTGTATTCTTGTGTAACCTCAAAATGGAAGTTAACTGATTATTGTTGAATAACCCAAATTATTTTGGTTGCAGTGGAAGTGGAATCTTAAGGTTTGGCGACCGCTGGTTGAGGCAGTCTACTTCTGCTGCTATGTTTGCACCAGTGTATTAACATGGATTCATTTATGCACTGTCAACAAAAGAGATTTAAAGGATGAATATACATTAGAAATCATTAAGTGGGGAAAATTTTAACAAAAAAAGCTGCAAAACCTTTGAACTGTAAACACACATGTTAACTAAATTACATGTTAACTCAAGTACATGTTAACTCAAGTACATGTTAACTCAAGTACATGTTAACTCAAGTACATGCTAACTCAATTTTTTTAATTAAATTTTTTTTTATAATTATCAATGGCTATAAACAAATATATTATTCAATTTTATGACTCTACGCTTACATGTCCAACTGCATGAAATTAATTGTGAGCTTAAAAGAACTCCGATTGAGTTTCTGGACACATTCATCACGTAAATAAGAAACACGGAGAATCTCGAGACCCCCCCTCACCCCTCCCAGGGCTGGCCTTAGGGCAAGGCGAACAAGGCAACCGCCTTGGGCCCCGCGCTTTTCAGGGCCCCACACTTTGACGAAACATTTTTCAATTACATTACTATCACGCAATACTTTTTTTTTAAAATTATCTAGAAAACTTTATATTTATTTATTCAGGATAAAATGCCTCATTTATCGACGACCACCTTGGGCCCAGGGCCCCGTTCATCTTTTGCTGCCTTGGGCCATGCATACTCTAGGGCCGGCCGTGCCCCTCCCCACAGTGACAGACCGGAACGCCTTTGCTATTACTCTGGCCGACTGGTTGCTCTCACATCCCCCCTCTACAGTCAAAGACCGTTAAGCCTTTGCTCTTACACTGGCCGACTGGTTGTTCTCCCCCCCCCCTAAAGTCACAGTCCGTGACGCGTCTGCTCTTACTTTGGCCGGCTGGTTACTCTCACCCCCCCCCACTACAGTCACAGATCGTAACGCCACTGCTCTTACTCTGGCCGACAGCTTTATAAAAGCTCCATTCTGTATGATATATTACTCTAGCCGACAGGTTGTTCACTCGCTCACCGGTTGAGATGCCATGTTTAGATATAGCTGCTCAGTGTTAGCAAGGTGAAAACATTCGATCTCTCTAACACAGATTGGAGCACCTGATATTGGTAAGTATTTTCTCATTTTAAATTTCAAGTAAAACATGTTTTATATTACTACTTATTTTACATTCTTCGGTTACAGCCCCAAAATTATATTAAATCATTTACCTTTTTTTAGACACAATGTAGTATATTTAATGTGTATGCTTCTACATACGATACAACTTCATTTTCCTGTGTTAAAATTTTTGAGCTACTCGAATATAAGACGTGGAAATACCTTCAATCGCCCCCATCCCCCAAACCCCTACCCAGAATAAATTCCAAATATATGGCAGCTCAAGAAGCTCCTCTTCATCTGGTTCACCACCTGTCGACTTTATTTCACCTGGTTCAACACCTATCGCCTTTACTTCACCTGGTTCACCACCTATCGCCTTTACTTCACCTGGTTCACCACCTAGCACCTTTACTTCACCTGGTTCACCACCTAGCACCTTTACTTCACCTGGTTCACCACCTAGCCACTTTACTACACCTGGTTCACCACCTATCACCTTTACTTCACCTGGTTCATCCCCTATCGCATTTACTTCACCTGGTTCACCACCTAGCGCCTTTATTTCACCTGGTTCACCACCTATCGCCTTTACTTCACCTGGTTCACCACCTATCGCCTTTACTTCACCTGGTTCACCACCTAGCGACTTTAATTCACCTGGTTCACCACCTATCGCCTTTAATTCATCTGTTTCACCACCTATCGCCTTTACTTCACCTGGTTCACCACCTAGCGACTTTAATTCACCTGGTTCACCACCTATCGCCTTTACTTCACCTGGTTCACCACCTATCGCCTTTACTTCACCTGGTTCACCACCTATCGCCTTTAATTCACCTGGTTCACCACCTAGCGACTTTAATTCACCTGGTTCACCACTTATCGCCCTTACTTCACCTGGTTCACCACCTAGCGACTTTACTTCACCTGGTTCACCACCTAGCACCTTTACTTCACCTGGTTTACCACCTAGCACCTTTACTTCACCTGGTTCACCACTTATCGCCTTTACTTCACCTGGTTCACCACCTAGCGCCTTTACTTCACCTGGTTCACCACCTAGCACCTTTACTTCACCTGGTTCACCACCTATCGCCTTTACTTCACCTGGTTCACCACCTATCGCCTTTACTTCACCTGGTTCACCACCTAGCACCTTTACTTCACCTGGTTTACCACCTATCGCCTTTACTTCACCTGGTTCACCACCTATCGCCTTTACTTCACCTGGTTCACCACCTAGCGACTTTACTTCACTTGGTTCACCAACTATCGCCTTTACTTCACCTGGTTCACCACCTATCGCCTTTACTTCACCTGGTTCACCACCTATCGCCTTTATTTCACCTGGTGCACCACCTATCGCCTTTAGTTCACCTGGTTCACCACCTATCGCCTTTACTTCACCTGGTTCACCACCTATCGCCTTTATTTCACCTGGTGCAACACCTAGCGCCTTTAGTTCAACTGGTTCACCACCTATCGCCTTTACTTCACCTGGTTCTCCACCTAGCACCTTTACTTCACCTGGTTCACCACCTAGCACCGTTACTTCACCTGGTTCACCACCTAGCCACTTTACTACACCTGGTTCACCACCTATCGCCTTTACTTCACCTGGTTCACCAGCTATCGCCTTTACTTCACCTGGTTCACCACCTGTCGCCTTTATTTCACCTGGTTTACAACCTTTCGCCTTTACTTCACCTGGTTCACCACCTATCGCCTTTATTTCACCTGATGCACCACCTATCGCCTTTAGTTCACCTGGTTCACCACCTATCGCCATTACTTCACCTGGTTCACCACCTAGCGCCTTTACTTCACCTGGTTCACCACCTATCGCCTTTACTTCACCTGGTTCACCACCTATCGCCTTTACTTCACCTGGTTCACCACCTGTCACCTTTATTTCACCTGGTGCACCACCTATCGCCTTTAGTTCACCTGGTTCACCACCTATCGCCTTTAGTTCACCTGGTTCACCACCTATCGCCTTTACTTCACCTGGTTCACCACCTAGCGCCTTTACTTCACCTGGTTCACCACCTATAGCCTTTAATTCATCTGGTTCACCACCTAGCGCCTTTACTTCACCTGGTTCACCAACAATCGCCTTTATTTCACCTGGTGCACCACCTATCGCCTTTACTTCACATAGTTCACCACCTATCGCCTTTACTTCGCCTGGTTCACCACCTAGCGCCTTTACTTAACCTGGTGCACCACCTATCGCCTTTAGTTCACCTGGTTCACCACCTAGTACCTTTACTTCACCTGGTTCACCACCTAGCGCCTTTACTTCACCTGGTTCACCACCTATCACCTTTACTTCATCTGGTTCACCACCTATCGCCTTTACTTCACCTGGTTAACCACCTAGCGCCTTTACTTCACCTGGTTCACCACCTATCGCCTTTACTTCACCTGGTTCACCACCTATCGCCTTTACTTCACCTGGTTCACCACCTATCGCCTTTACTTCACCTGGTTCACCACCTTCGCCTTTACTTCACCTGGTTCACCACCTATCACCTTTACTTCACATGGTTCACCACCTAGCACCTATACTTCACCTGGTTCACCACCTATCGCCTTTACTTCACCTGGTTCACCACCTATCACCTTTACTTCACATGGTTCACCACCTAGCACCTTTACTTCACCTGGTTCAGCACCTATTGCCTTTACTTCACCTGGTTCACCACCTAGCACCTTTACTTCACCTGGTTCACCACCTATCGCCTTTACTTCACCTGGTTCACCACCTAGCACCTTTACTTCACCTGGTTATCACCTATCGCCTTTACTTTGCCTGGTTCACCACCTAGCACATTTACTTCACCTGGTTCACCAACTATCACCTTTACTTCACCTGGTTCACCAACTATCACCTTTACTTCACCTGGTTCACCACCTTTCACCTTTAATTCACCTGGGTCACCACCTATTGCCTTTACTTCACCTGGTTCACCACCTAGCACCTTTACTTCAAGTGGTTCACCACCTAGCGCCTTTACTTCACATGGTTCACCACCTATCGCCTTTACTTCACCTGGTTCACCACCTATCGCCTTTACTTCACCTGGTTCACCACCTATCGCCTTTACTTCACCTGGTTCACCACCTGTCGCCTTTATTTCACCTGGTGCACCACCTATCGCCTTTAGTTCACCTGGTTCACCACCTATCGCCTTTAGTTCACCTGGTTCACCACCTATCGCCTTTACTTCACCTGGTTCACCACCTAGCGCCTTTACTTCACCTGGTTCACCACCTATAGCCTTTACTTCATCTGGTTCACCACCTAGCGCCTTTACTTCACCTGGTTCACCAACAATCGCCTTTATTTCACCTGGTGCACCACCTATCGCCTTTACTTCACATAGTTCACCACCTATCGCCTTTACTTCGCCTGGTTCACCACCTAGCGCCTTTACTTAACCTGGTGCACCACCTATCGCCTTTAGTTCACCTGGTTCACCACCTAGTACCTTTACTTCACCTGGTTCACCACCTAGCGCCTTTACTTCACCTGGTTCACCACCTATCACCTTTACTTCATCTGGTTCACCACCTATCGCCTTTACTTCACCTGGTTAACCACCTAGCGCCTTTACTTCACCTGGTTCACCACCTATCGCCTTTACTTCACCTGGTTCACCACCTATCGCCTTTACTTCACCTGGTTCACCACCTATCGCCTTTACTTCACCTGGTTCACCACCTTCGCCTTTACTTCACCTGGTTCACCACCTATCACCTTTACTTCACATGGTTCACCACCTAGCACCTATACTTCACCTGGTTCACCACCTATCGCCTTTACTTCACCTGGTTCACCACCTATCACCTTTACTTCACATGGTTCACCACCTAGCACCTTTACTTCACCTGGTTCAGCACCTATTGCCTTTACTTCACCTGGTTCACCACCTAGCACCTTTACTTCACCTGGTTCACCACCTATCGCCTTTACTTCACCTGGTTCACCACCTAGCACCTTTACTTCACCTGGTTATCACCTATCGCCTTTACTTTGCCTGGTTCACCACCTAGCACATTTACTTCACCTGGTTCACCACCTATCACCTTTACTTCACCTGGTTCACCAACTATCACCTTTACTTCACCTGGTTCACCACCTTTCACCTTTAATTCACCTGGGTCACCACCTATTGCCTTTACTTCACCTGGTTCACCACCTAGCACCTTTACTTCAAGTGGTTCACCACCTAGCGCCTATACTTCACCTGGTTCACCACCTAGCACCTTTACTTCAACTGGTTCACCACCTAGCACCTTTACTTTAACTGGTTCACCACCTAGCACCTTCACTTCAACTGGTTCACCACCTAGCGCCTTCACCAAACACGTCAGCAATTTTGTAACGCCATTAGTTAGGCAGGTGAACCATAACAGTGGTTAATTTATTCTAATGACGTTTTGCCCCCCCCCCAAACTGCTTTAAAAGCGAGGAAACAATCAAATTAGTTCAAACATTCAACAGGACCCCATACACACAGCTATTATGTTTTCAATTTTCTGTAAAAAAATAATCAATAATAATATTTCTGTTTCAAGCAGAAGTGAAAATGATGAATCAGTGTGTAGCCAGTGAAAACCGTGACACAAATAACAGCAACCATTTCAACGGCGTGTGTGTAACTTGATCGATATTCTGATATTTAGGTGACTAAGCAAACTTACCGCCCACTCAGTTGCAGCTGTCTTAGCTAAGACTAAGAGGCTTCAATACATGTTTAATAGAACAACGTAGTGCATGTTTTATTGAGTTTGAAACAAAGGGGGTAATTATTTGTATCAATATGGACCTATAGCCTATATGAGTCTTATTGATACGTTAATGAAACGAAAAGAAGCAATAAAGGGTATTCGTAGTTTTCCAAGACATAATTTTGAAATCTAAAAATACCCACTATTGATTTAATTTGGTTAATAATATACTAATAAGAATCTTCTTTAAGTAGGTCAGTGCATCCAGGCATTGTATTAATCTTCTATAAGTAGGTCAGTGCATCCAGGCATTGTATTAATCTTATATAAGTAGGTCAGTGCATCCAGGCATTGTATTAATCTTATATAAGTAGGTCAGTGCATCCAGGCATTGTATTAATCTTATATAAGTAGGTCAGTGCATCCAGGCATTGTATTAATCTTATATAAGTAGGTCAGTGCATCCAGGCATTGTATTAATCTTATATAAGTAGGTCAGTGCATCCAGGCATTGTATTAATCTTATATAAGTAAGTCAGTGCATCCAGGCATTGTATTAATCTTATATAAGTAGGTCAGTGCATCCAGGCATTGTATTAATCTTATATAAGTAGGTCAGTGCATCCGGGCATTGTATTAATCTTATATAAGTAGGTCAGTGCATCCAGGCATTGTATTAATCTTATATAAGTAGGTCAGTGCATCCGGGCATTGTATTAATCTTATATAAGTAGGTCAGTGCATCCGGGCATTGTATTAATCTTATATAAGTAGGTCAGTGCATCCGGGCATTGTATTAATCTTATATAAGTAGGTCAGTGCATCCGGGCATTGTATTAATCTTATATAAGTAGGTCAGTGCATCCGGGCATTGTATTAATCTTATATAAGTAGGTCAGTGCATCCGGGCATTGTATTAATCTTATATAAGTAGGTCAGTGCATCCGGGCATTGTATTAATCTTATATAAGTAGGTCAGTGCATCCAGGCATTGTATTAATCTTATATAAGTAGGTCAGTGCATCCAGGCATTGTATTAATCTTATATAAGTAGGTCAGTGCATCCAGGCATTGTATTAATCTTATATAAGTAGGTCAGTGCATCCAGGCATTGTATTAATCTTATATAAGTAGGTCAGTGCATCCGGGCATTGTATTAATCTTATATAAGTAGGTCAGTGCATCCAGGCATTGTATTAATCTTATATAAGTAAGTCGGTGCATCCGGGCATTGTATTAATCTTCTATAAGTAAGTCAGTGCATCCGGGCATTGTATTAATTCCAGGTTGGTTCTAGAGTTCAGGACTTTCAATAATAATTTGGATTGTGTCTAAACAGAGATGTAATTTTTTAAAGCCAAATACATATACAGTTTCAGTGAATACGTATAACGTTAAATATATAAATAGATAGTTGAAAAGGTTTGAGATTCCCTGTAAATTAAAACTATATATAACTATTTGCACATTATATATGTGTGTGTTTATGTGCGCGCGCGTGCTCGTGCATGTGTACGTGTGTGTGTGTGTGCTAATTTTTTTTTAATATAACCTTTGTGTTAAATTTCTGCCCTACTTTTCCTTTAGAGTATTTTTTTTTCCTTTTTTTTTAGTACCGCAAGTTTCAAAGTAGGTTTATCATTCAACTCATATCTTCTGTTGTATGAGCTTTCATAATAAAAATATTTTCATTTGCTGAATTTCGGGTACTTTCGCCTTCATATCACTGGTCGCTATCATTGTTTGTTTCGTACCAATCATTGTTTGTTTCGTACAAATCATCTTTTTGTTATTTAAAGGATAAGAAGAAAATCAACTGGTTACAACTATATTTACAAAATATTTTACAACTTAAACTTTCTGAAATGTTAAATATAAACATTCTGTCAAATGGGAGTTATTGCAGATATGAAAGATGTTAAATATTACTCTAGAACTAGAATACTCTAGATAATATTGAGAATACAGCGGATGCTACACACTATTTGCAGGCAGGATTGTAGATTTAAAATGTATTAGTATTAATTATGTAAAAGTCACATATATTTAGAAGACTATAAAAGACGAGGAGAATGTGTTGTTAAAATACATTCAAACTGTTGTGTGTCTAGGTGTGATATTCTTTTAAATAAATTTAATTCAAGCCAAGGATTAAAGTTTAACAACAATTTAATACGTGAAGTTGAAAATACAAATTGTAACAAGCAGACGGGTCTATATGCCAACAAGTAGTAAATACGAAGCAGATGATGCGTCAACTTCCTTTACCATTTATATTTTAATACAAGAGCTTTTTCAAGCACTAGTGCTGATCTCACATTATTTATAATCAAATTAACCTTTCTTATTCCGTATGCAAGAAAAAACACATACAAGGAAAGGGTTGCCTGAAGAAACCAGGAAAACCAACACTTAATCAACATTTAAATCTCTAATAAAAATGCAAGACTAAACACAAACCATAGATAAGTGTAGGACGCAATAATCTTCTGTATAAAAGGAGCGTCTGTAAACAGATAAGATAGAACATTCTCGATTTATCAGGAACATTAGGCATTAGATCTACGTTTGAAACGTGTAGCGCATACTATCACGCTTTTAGAAGGTTTCATCTTTGACAAATAAAAATTTACAAAAAGATAGCGTCATTAAATATTTACAAAATATTTAACTTGTATATAACAAAACTTTATAACATGTTTACATTTAGTATGGAATGAATTAGTATTTACTTTATATATTTTAATGACCGTAATTCTATTTGTCCTATATGCATTACTATCGCCATTAAACTTTGAAAAGTTGTTGAGTTCACTCTCTCAAGGTTAAAATTCCACAAATCACATTTACACGAAGTTGACAAATATTGATACCCATCCAGCATGATCCAGAATGATCCAACGCGGTGGTCGAGTGGCAGCGCACTGTCGTACCGATGTTCACGGGTTCAAATCCGTGTGAAGGCAAGGGTTTGTTCCCGGAGCCTAGGGCGTCCCTGAGTCACCCAGCTCCGAATGCTCCTAACACTACATGTAGTTAGGCGGCTGGGTAATGCGTGGAACCCACAAAGCCGTGGCCTGTGAACGCTGCATCACTTGCCAACAGATCATCTGTCATGGTCTGTGGACGCAACTATCTTCTGCATAGAAGGAGCGTCTGTATAGATAAGCTAAAGATAAAAGAATGAACTCTTCAGTGATTTTGAACTTTACATCTTGCACCGTTTGGGCCCGGGCCCTTTAATGTTATTTTATTTAAGCGAAAAAAAATATTTTATTTCTCCGATCATCATGAAACTTTGTGAATTGGTTGAGTACACTCCCGGAAGGTATTTGGTATATTTTTATAAAACTAAATAATCATTGATTTCTTTTACTTTAACTTTCTTCTGAGATAGTTGCAATGCACGACTGTTAAGCGAGTTATGAATAGATTGGGAAGATAAATATCTAAAAATATTTTTTAAAGTTTATTTTGAAAGGGATTTTTAAAAAAAATGAGATACGGCATGTAACAGTTAAGTATGTTGTAAAAATTTCACAGATAAAAACAAAACAAATGATTATTTGTATTTTTCAATTGACAGCGTAAATCTGTGGTGTTGACCTAAAATCTCTGACATCTTGAAGCACAGCACTTTGCCTGAATTACATTTTTCTGTGGCAGTAGGTTGTTGTTATCGTGAACCAGTTCAGTGATACCTCGAACATGACCGAACAGCGTTACGTCATCAGAGTCTACACCGGAGACAGAGTCTGCGCTGGCACTGACGCCGAGATCAAGATCACCCTGCATGACGAGTTCGGAAACTCCTCGTCCACCAAGACGCTGGACGATCCAGGGAAAGACAATTTTGAGCGGGGCGACACGGACACATTTCAAATGTCAGAGAGGGAGGCCGGTAACTTAAAACGTGACGGGAAACTCGTGGAGATCACGCTCTGGAGGAACAAGTCTAAGTTGGGTGGCGATTGGTTCGTGGATAAGATTGAGATAGACAACACTTTCACCAAGGAGAAGTTCGTCTTTCCGATATTTCGGTGGATCAAACCCAGGTACCCTTACCACATCAGTCACCTGGACACGTGGTTACCACAACACGAGCCCCACAAAGACCAGAGGCAGATGGAGTTGGCCCAGAAGAGAAACAATTACCAGTTTGACCAGAAGGTTCCTGGTGGTCCAGTACAGGTCAGTTGTTTTCCTTTATTGTCTTGAACCACAATGACAGTGAAGATATAGCAGGGTGAGAGGAACTGTCTGTCCAAATACATTGATTGCCCCCCCCCCTCACTTTAAAACGTATATTCTCTTTTGTAAGTCAAACTATTATATTAATCAAGGTTAGTTATTTGACCAACAATTAAAAAATTAAACTATGACCCATAGATTTGCGAGGGTAAAATTAGAGCCTTGAAATTATGTGATTTTTAAAAATTTTATGAGATTTTACCAAGGAATAGATACTTGAACTATCCAACAGTTACGGTTCTTGGCTCTGTGCATCTGCAGTGTACACACCCAGCCTCAAACTTTAAGTTGAACGTGCACTGAACGTGGCAGGTACATAGTGTTAGTGTTGTCTGGCCAGCTGAACACAGCAGGTACATACAGTTAGTGTTGTCTGGCCAGATGAACACAGCAGGTACAGTTAGTGTTGTCTGGCCAGCTGAACACAGCAGGTACATACAGTGAGTGTTGTCTGACCAGATGAACACTGCAGGTACAAACAGTGAGTGTTGTCTGACCAGATGAACACAGCAGGTACATACAGTTAGTGTTGTCTGGCCAGCTGAACACAGCAGGTACATACAGTGAGTGTTGTCTGACCAGATGAACACTGCAGATACAAACAGTGAGTGTTGTCTGACCAGATGAACACTGCAGGTACAAACAGTTAGTGTTGTCTGGCCAGCTGAACACAGCAGGTACATACAGTTAGTGTTGTCTGGCCAGATGAACACTGCAGGTACAGTTAGTGTTGTCTGGCAGATGAACACAGCAGGTACAGTTAGTGTTGTCTGGCAGATGAACACAGCAGGTACAGTTAGTGTTGTCTGGCCAGATGAACACTGCAGGTACAGTTAGTGTTGTCTGACCAGATGAACACTGCAGGTACAGTTAGTGTTGTCTGGCAGATGAACACAGCAGGTACAGTTAGTGTTGTCTGGCCAGATGAACACTGCAGGTACAGTTAGTGTTGTCTGGCAGATGAACACAGCAGGTACAGTTAGTGTTGTCTGGCAGATGAACACAGCAGGTACATACAGTTATTGTTGTCTGACCAGATGAACACTGCAGGTACAGTTAGTGTTGTCTGACCAGATGAACACAGCAGGTACAGTTAGTGTTGTCTGGCCAGATGAACACAGCAGGTACATACAGTTATTGTTGTCTGACCAGATGAACACTGCAGGTACAGTTAGTGTTGTCTGGCCAGATGAACACTGCAGGTACAGTTAGTGTTGTCTGGCCAGATGAACACAGCAGGTACAGTTAGTGTTGTCTGGCCAGATGAACACTGCAGGTACATACAGTTAGTGTTGTCTGGCCAGATGAACACAGCAGGTACATACAGTTAGTGTTGTCTGGCCATTTAAGCACACTACCATTTTAAGTAACTCAACATCGCCTCGCATTCAGTGCACGAAATTATATGGTAACTACTAGCACTGACCCGTGGACAAGTCAACTTTCATTTTTGAAATGAAGTTTACCACTTAAAATTTCTGGACTTACCCCCGAGTATATACGATATCATTAAAATGTCTGGACTTACCCCCGAGTATATACGATATCATTAAAATGTCTGGACTTACCCCCGAGTATATACGATATCATTAAAATGCCTGGACTTACCCCCGAGTAATACGATATCATTAAAATGTCTGGACTTACCCCCGAGTATATACGATATCATTAAAATTTCTGGACTTACCCCCGAGTATATACGATATCATTAAAATGTCTGGACTTACCCCCGAGTATATACGATATCATTAAAATGTCTGGACTTACCCCCGAGTATATACGATATCATTAAAATGTCTGGACTTACCCCCGAGTATATACGATATCATTAAAATGTCTGGACTTACCCCCGAGTATATACGATATCATTAAAATGTCTGGACTTACCCCCGAGTATATACGATATCATTAAAATTTCTGGACTTACCCCCGAGTATATACGATATCATTAAAATTTCTGGACTTACCCCCGAGTATATACGATATCATTAAAATGATGCAGACTAACATTTCAATGATAACTGATGGGGAAAATGAGCATTGCCCTAACTAAAACCTAACTCCTTTTATTTTCTTTAGACAAGCGCACAACACCTAGCCTCACTTCTCTAACTAAATATATGTAGTCTAAAGTTCAGAAATGAGCCAACACTGAGAACTTATTAAAAAATAAAAATGGGCAGTTAAGGAAGCTGTTATCCTTGTATAACAGCAATCTTCGAGATTTCTCTTAGGAAAATGGGTTAAGTACAATCATTGGGACATCTTTTAGAAAACTTTAAACTTGGAATTTTAAACAAATAGCTGAAGGACCACTAATGGCGCACACTTTGGGACCACTAATGGCGCACAATTTGGGACCACTAATGGCACACACTTTGATCTGTCTACCTGTGACATGAAAGCCTTTAAAAAATAATGTCAGAATCGATTTTAAAGTAGAAGAACATTTTCTTTACAGGTAAAAGAATTACCACCTGATGAGCAGTTTGCCTTTGCCGACAAGGTATGTGTGCTTACCCTTTTTAATCACCTTTTAACATTTTGAAAAAGAAAATGTTGGAACGAATTATTCTCAGAATATAATATCAGAAAAATACTAAAATAAACGAAACATTCCTCGGAATTCAAGTAGCAAATACTCACTAAATATAGGAGTTTGTCATATTTCAACATTATTTAGTAAAAATTATCAGAAATATTGGTCTTAAAACTTTTCTTAACTAATCTTCGCCGCCTCATTGTGACTAGAATCAAATCACAAAACAATGCATTCTTTGATGATAAATAATTTCGTTATATACTCATCAATCCTCAACTATATTTATTTATTTATCTTAGGTGCGAAGCAAGCAAATGTCTTAGTTAAAAGAGAATAATTTACACGCGGTCTCTCACTAACACTTTTTAAATACACAGAGCAAAAATACTCTCAAATTTAATATTATACATAAATAGCTATAATTAATAATTAGTTATTATTAATAATAACCAGTAAATAATTATAAGTAATAGTCGGGCGAACAGCGAAGAAATTAATTTTCTCTTCTTCCTTGAAATGTCATTTGTGTATCTAAGTTACATTCAATACACGCTGGAAGAAAATTCAGCGCCCCCAGTGGAGTTGGTGACAGAGCTGGAGGTTGGAAATAATGTAATTCAAACAAAAATTTTGAATTAATGTTCAGTGTTACCTCGAGATACGAATGCTTCAATTTACGAAAAATCCAAAATACGAAATGCAACTTCGATGAATATGTTGTTCCAAGAAACGTGCAGCTGATAACATTGGGCATCACGTGACTGCATTCAACGCGCCACCAACAATTCTTGTGCAGTTCAATGACATTTGCCTGACTCATTTCAGAAACGTAAAAAGCAAGCAAAATTAAACTTGCTCTGACCGATATTTTGCTAACAGACCATTACTAAGTGAAGATGTTGGTGGAAGTGAGGTGGAGAAAATGAAAGATGAAACAAAAATTGGAAACCGCAAAAGAAAAAAAGATGAAAAAAAAATTCTTAATTTAAAAATAAAAATTTACATAAGTTTAAGTGTTATGTTACGTATCTTTTGTTTACAGCTGCACTAAATGTATATGTTTATTTAGCATTAATTTATGCAAAGTTTGTACATAACGTTTTGTTTTAATTAAATTAAGTGTTTCGTACGTAGTGCCGTAATGTTTTCTGCCATCCATTATCCTCCCCTACCACCCTACAACCTCCTCTGACATTTCGCCACATCGCCTCACTCGAAAGGTCAGAGTTCATATTTGTGTAGATATTATTTGTTATTTATTTGATTCAGTTTTCGTTATTTCATTATTATTAATTAGATTTATAACGTGTACTTTTACGGACTGAAGAATTGCTACTTTGTTTTTCTCTGGTTTTCCATTTAATTTTCCATTTTTCGAGTGCTTTCTGTGTGGCTTGGAACGGATTAGGTATTTTATATGTAAAACTTAGTTCAACATTTGAAAAATCCAAGATACGAAAGCCACCCAAGATACGAAAGCCACCCAAGATACGAAAGCCACCCAAGACTTTAATGCCAAGATCGGCAATAGCAACACAGGGTACGAAGAGGTTATGGGACAGCAAGGGATAGGCGAGATGAACGACAATGGTGAGAGGTTTGCTGACCTATGTGCCGCAGCAGACCTGGTCATAGGGGGGAGTATTTTCCAGCACAAGAGGATTCACAAAGCTACATGGGTCTCACCGGACATGAGAACGATGAACCAAATAGACCATGTATGTATTTCTAAAAAATTCAGGCGATCTCTCCAAGACGTACGTGTTAAGAGGGGAGCTGATGTTGCCTCAGATCACCATCTTCTTGTGGCCAGGATGAAATTAAAACTAAAGAGACATTATACCGAGCAAACAGCATACAGGACTCGGTATAATACCTCCCTCCTGAAGGACCAAGCCAAAAAGGAAGAATTCAAAATCTCACTATTCAACAAGTTCCAAGTCCTACAAGAAATACTGGAAGATGAAACCACCGAAGGGAAATGGCAAAGCATGAAAGAAACAGTACAGTCAACATGCCAAGAAGTGCTAGGAAACAGGAAACTGGCACACAAAGAGTGGATGACAGCAGGTACGCTGAGTAAAATAGAAGAAAGGAAAAGAAAGAAAGCAGAAGTGAATAACAGCCGCACCCGAGCACAGAAAAACAAGGCCCAGAAGGAGTATGCAGATGTAAATAAGGAAGTTAAGAAAAGCATCAAGAGGGCCAAGAAGGAATTTGTTGATAAACTTGCTAAAGAAGCAGAGGATGCAGCTCACCAGGGGAACATGAGGGAACTGTTTGATACCATTAAGACGCTGTCAGGGAAATTTAGCAAGGTAGAGAGACCAGTAAAGGACAAAATGGGAAACACCATACCAAGTGAGGAGCAACAGAGAGGGAGATGGAAGGAGCACTTTGAAGAGCTCCTAAACAGGCCTGAGCCAAGGAATCCACCAGATATTCAACCAGCCGATAATGACCTACTAATTGACTGTAATAGTCCCACCAAAGAAGAGATTAGCAGGGCCATTAAACAACTCAGAAATGGAAAAGCTGCAGGACCCGATGGCATCCCAGCAGAGGCACTGAAGGCGGACTTGGAAACCAGTGTGGAAATGCTGCACCCTCTGTTTATGAAGATATGGGAAGAGGAGCAAGTTCCTTCCGATTGGAAAGAGGGATACCTTATCAAGATCCCAAAGAAGGGAGACTTAAGCTCCTGCTCGAACTACAGAGGGATCACCCTGCTGTCCATCCCAGGAAAGGTTTTCAACCGTGTACTACTTAACAGGATGAAAAACGCTGTAGACCCTCTATTGCGGGACGAACAAGCTGGCTTTCGCACCAACAGATCCTGCACGGACCAGATAGCGACACTGCGCATCATTCTAGAGCAGTCACTAGAGTGGAACTCACCGCTCTATGTCAACTTTGTTGACTATGAAAAAGCCTTCGACAGTGTTGACAGGCAAACCTTGTGGAGATTGCTAAGGCATTACGGGGTGCCACAGAAGATTACGGATATAATCAGAAACATGTACGAAGGGATAAACTGCCGAGTTATCCATGGCCAGCAGGTGACAGATGCGTTTCAGGTGAAGACTGGTGTGAGACAAGGTTGCTTGCTGTCACCATTCCTCTTCCTGTTAGCCATTGACTGGGTGATGAAAACATCTACACAGCAGAAAAGGAATGGCATCCAATGGACCTTGTGGGATCAACTGGATGATCTTGACTTTGCCGATGATCTTGCCCTTCTTGCACATACCCAACAACAGATGCAGGAGAAAACAAACATTGTCGCAGCCACTTCTGCTAGCATGGGTCTCAACATTCACAAAGGGAAGAGTAAAATCCTCAAGGTTAATGCCACCAGTACATCACCCATTAGGCTTGAAGGAGAAGCCCTTGAGGAGGTGGACAGTTTTGTTTACCTTGGCAGCGTGGTAGATAAGCAAGGTGGTACAGATGCGGACGTCAAAATAAGGATCGGAAAAGCAAGAGCAGCCTTCCAGCAACTCAAGAATGTTTGGGTCTCTAACAACTTAGGCAGCAAGTTAAAATTAAGGATTTTTAACGCTATGGTAAAACCTGTGCTGCTATATGGAGCCGAGACATGGAGAACAACGGCCGTAAACTTGACCAGAATCCAGTCCTTCATCAACAACTGTTTAAGAAGGATTCTCAGAATTCACTGGCCGGACAAAATCAGCAACCAGGAACTGTGGCAGCGGACAAAACAGAAGCCCATTGAGGAAGAGATTCTCCAGAAGCGGTGGAGGTGGATTGGTCATACCCTAAGGAAACCTGCTCCTAACACAACAAAGCAAGCCCTGAAATGGAACCCACAGGGTAAGCGGAAAAGAGGCCGTCCAAGAAACACTTGGCGCCGAGAATTGGAGGCAGACATCAAGAGAATTGGCCATGAATGGAAGATCCTGGAGAAGCTGGCCCAGGATAGAGATGCCTGGAGGTCTCTCGTAGGTGGCCTATGCCCTTGGAGGAATCGCAGACGCCGACGATGATCGGTAGATGCCCCTCATGGACGAGAAGGCTCAACAACAACCACCCTACAACCTCCTCTGACATTTCGCCACATCGCCTCACTCGAAAGGTCAGAGTTCATATTTGTGTAGATATTATTTGTTATTTATTTGATTCAGTTTTCGTTATTTCATTATTATTAATTAGATTTATAACGTGTACTTTTACGGACTGAAGAATTGCTACTTTGTTTTTCTCTGGTTTTCCATTTAATTTTCCATTTTTCGAGTGCTTTCTGTGTGGCTTGGAACGGATTAGGTATTTTATATGTAAAACTTAGTTCAACATTTGAAAAATCCAAGATACGAAAGCCACCCAAGATACGAAAGCCACCCAAGATACGAAAGCCACCCAAGATACGAAAGCAACCCAATATACGAAAGCCACCCAAGATACGAAAGCCACCCAAGATAAGAAAGCCACCCAAGATACGAAAGCAACCCAAGATACGAAAGCCACCCAAGATACGAAAGCCACCCCGGAACGGATTCATTTCGTTCTCGAGGAACCACTGTAGTTAGAAAAACGCCAAAAATGTCTCCACTAATTGAATGTTTCTTAATTATATTTATTTGTAAGAACAGTTCTTTCTTTAAAATTTATTATCAAAATTATATGATAAACAAGGAAGTGTTGCGGACACACAAATAGTTGCCTACAATTTTCTTAATGTTCAATACATGCTCATTATGTTCTTGGAGTTTCACATTTCAATACAATGACAATAAAAATGTGTACGTATTTCAACAATTTGAACAGCAATAATTGAAAACAGTTGAATATTCCTTGACTTTCAGTGGGATATCCAAAAACTGAAGCTTCAACTTGTTGGGAAAGCTATATGGAAAAGATTTAAGAACTCCAGAGAGTGCACAAGTTTAGATGACCTAAACACGATCTACGACGAAGCGGTCACAAACTCTGAAGAGCACACGTTATACAAGCCTGAGGTCAGTCAGTTGTCATGTAGACTGGTAGTAACTCAACTAGTGGCCGCAAGTCCAACGATTCTCAAACTCTCTTTGATTCTTTGAGAACTCTGTGGATTTTGCCATTTCAAAAACAAAACAAAAAAAAATTACGAAATACCCCCCCCCCAATTTAAACCAAACAAAAAAAAACGCGTATTTTTTATTGATTTAAATACAGTTTTTTTCATTTAGAAAAATAAATTATTTTTTAAAAGTTATTACGCAACACATTTATGAAATATACCAGTAATTAAAATCGTTTCTTTTGAAAAAACAAAACAAAAATACTTCAGAAAGTGCTGAAAGTGTAAGACTTTGTGGAGAAATTAATGAAACACTGTGGTTACGTTGTATTCACTTAGGGGCCATCCATAAATGACGTCACGCACCTAGAGAGGGGGGGAGGGGGTTGAAGAAATGTGACGTCACATCAAAAGGGTAACTTAAAATAAAACTTCCACTGAAATATTTGGTCCCTTACAATTTATTTAATGACTTTTTAATTTTTTTAAATATTTTTTTTTAATTTTAAAACATCATTGCTTCTCAAAGTGCCGGTCCATAGGGCATCAGACGCCGGTTGGCGTAAGTTATGAAGAAATGAAAATTAAATCTAATTATAATCCTTTTAGTTTGAGAACCCACAAAGTAACGCATAAAATTGTTACCCTCTGTCGTTTGATGTTGACATCAAAGCATTTGTGATGTAACCGCAGCTCCGTTTCTAAGGCAGGAGTTGGCGAACCAAAATATACAAGTTTTTGTGTGCGTTAGCCCCCCCCCCAGACTCAAGGTCCTGCCAACATGACTCGGGCGGGGATTTAGGGGAGCGTCGTAAGCCCCCCCCCACCCCCACCCACCCCTAAAATGCAACTGGTGAGTTTTACCAGCATGATAAGTGTCTAAAAATGATATGAATAGGATTATGTGTAGATAATTTAAGTCAAAATGACGCGGAATATCCATTTATCTGTTTAGTTTTATTTATTTATTTATTAATTTATTTCTTTAATTATTTTTTTTTGGGGGGGGGGCGGATCTATTTGATACAATTATAAACGTTTTAATTTTGATATATTTGTTCGATTGTTTTTTTGGTCTAACGCCCCTGGCCATTCTAGATATAATATTATTCATTAACTTTATTGAATGCATGAATTCTTGACATCGCAATTCGAGAGTAGCACTCTGCACAAAGCAACTTTTCTTCTTAGCTCAGTTATTAAGGCATTAATTTTAAATATCACAGAAAGGATACTTGATACACTAAAGTCATGTGGATTAAGATTATTGTCACTCGTGTCAATATAAATGAAAGTAGGGTGAATTTAGGTGTCTTCATATTGTACGTAGGTAAGAAATCTACATAGTTGTCAAATTTTAAAAAATGCATTTTCTGGAAGGAAACGGTTCAATAGTAGGCATATGTTCGAAGCGTACACTTACAAATTACGGTACACATGACTCATGACATATTTTAATATATCTAGTGGATTTTAGTGGATGTTATATGTCCCAAATGAGTCTGCATTACCCCAAATAATTCCCTTTGACCCCAGATTGGGTGATTTACCCCTGTTCGCCGACCTCTTTCTTACGGGATGCCCGACAGTCAATTGAGGTTTTTTTTTAAAATACACTTTAAAAATATTATTTATATATATATTTTTTAAAACAAAGAAGTTAACCGTGATGACTAAAAGTCAATGTTTAATTCGTATGCATTAAAATAAAGTATAATCTAAGGATGTTAACACAGTTCGTTTTTTGAAGGCCGGTTAAACGTTTTTAAAAAAACGGACCTGTTCAATCGGATACCTAAAAATTAAAATTATAAAAGTTTATGTTAATATTATTATTAACCTGAAAAGAGCGGATTCTATTGAATTTATACGCCCACAATGATTCAGCATTACCCCCAAGAGTTCCCTTTTTACACCGTATGAGATAATATACCGTTGTTCACCGACCTCTCGGTTAAACCGCCCGATAGGGGTAGCCATGTATTTTTCATTAGTTTATAAACTCCACAAGAGAATGCAACAATTTAAACACGCCTCCTCCATTGGTGGCATTGTATTTACAACTCTTGTGTGACGCACTTGAAATCGTTAAAAAAAATTGGGAAAAAACAACAACACAAAATCAAAAAACAAAAAACTCGTGAGCTTCGGAGTAAAAAGTTATGATAATATTGGATATTTTATTAATGTCATAGTATTTTTCAGTCTTCAACTTGCAGTATTACTGTATTTTGCGACGCACAAGATGACACCCTACTTTACTGCACAAATTTGGGGTTCGTACAGTACTCGCCATATTCCTCTTCCAGCGCATACCAAATAATTTTTAGAAAACATGAGATTTTATATCAATGTGGTAATTTTAGATCAAATGCCTTTGACGTGAATATACTTAACGTGTGTTACGATATTACAATGCAGACCTACACTAAATAAATACTTAAATAACAAAAAAAAGTGATTTGAAACATACTAATTTTCAAATAGAAATTAAGTTTGGTTTTAGTGTTTTTTTTGTTTTTTTTTAGGGGGGGGGGTCAAAGCTTTGTGACGTATTTTTGGAGGGGGGGGTTCTAACTTTTTGTGACGACGCGTGACGAGGGGGAGGGGGAAGGGGGTGAAAAATCGGCCTAAATAGCGTGATGTCATTTATGGACGGCCCCTTATGTAAAAATATTTTTTTTAAAAATAAATTTTGAATATGCACATGCGGATATGAAAGTTCAGAAATAAATCTGTCATTTTATAATACCGCTCCCAATTTCTCGTCAACGATTTGTTTACATGGGAATAACACATTTCATAAAAACATAAATAGGAAGTAGAACCTCAAAGTCGATGAGTAGGGGGCGGGGCTTTTTTTGTCGGAGTGTGGGGATGGGCTAGGAATTCTCAGATACTAAACAAAAATAATATTTGAAAAGTTTTTTTCAAAATTTATTGAAATGGTTACGTATATTAAACGATGCAAAACAAAACAAAAATTCAAACCCTATAACTTCTTAGCAACTCCTCTGGGAGTGTCTGCAACAGTGAAATCTCCCAGGAAGTTCATGGCTCCTGCACTACCAAAACAGATCAGGATCTGGAGGTCAATTAATTATTGTGTCTATGATGTAACTAAGACATGTGGCTATTGAGGCTATTTGACTTTCTGGTTAACGGTAAATCCCTGGTCTTTCGGTCATAGCATAATTCAGACTAGGAGCAGGCATCGCGGACATTCGTTTTTTTTTAAATACAATAAATTTCAACATTAAATATCTTTGAGGTCATTAATCTAAATTTATTATGATAATGTTGCCGATGCGAAAAATATAATAAGAGTAATAGTTATGCAAAGGTAAGTAGTGATGGAAAGTTATACATTTGGCAATTAATTGTAAAGTAAGTATTGTTTATTTAATTTAATGCCAAGTTATTCTTCATTATTTATGTATACGGTATACATTTCTGACTGCCTTTAAATGATGTGGTCTTGTTATTGATATGGATACAGTCGTGTTATTTATCAAATAAATTGTGATTGAAACACTTATAATTATCAAAGGACTCCACTGCAAGTTTAAAAAAAAATAATTTTCCCATTGTTTCTAAAGACTAAAACTCTGTGTTTAATTATCTTATCAAATCTGTTACAGACGCTCCTTATAGACAGAAGATTATTGCGTCCTACGCTTATCTATAGTTTGTGTTTAGTCCTGCATTATTATAAGAGTTTTAAATGTTGATAAAGTGTTGGTTTTCCTGGTTTCTTTAGGCAACCCATTCCACGCCCGAATTCCGGACGGGAAGAAGGAAAACTTGTATGTGTTTGTTCTTGCATACGGAATAAGAAAGGTGTTTTTATCCTTATGTCTATCTGAGGGTTGTATTAAGTTATCTTTGTGTTGTATTTCTAAATTAGAATTAATTGCTTTATGTACAACTACTACTTTACTCTTGGTTCTTCTATACTCTAGTGCAGGGGTCGGGAGACCATGGCTCGCGAGCCATAAATGGCTCTTTTGATGGCTGCATCTGGCACCCAGAAAAATGTTCATTAAAAAGAAAAAATGTTTCTTCAGACTCCTTTGATCTAAATAATTATTGTGAAAAAATCTTGAAAGTTTCGAAGCGTGAAAATTTTTGGTTGACCAATCCATTCTATCCAATAGTAATGAGGAGAGCCATACGTGATAGAATACATAAAATAATCAAGGTCAGGGGTTAGTAACCTTAGGAGTTAGATTGCTATTTAAGGTAGAGAGATTTTGGAATTCGGGATCAAAGTGATCGCAGTGATTTCTATGGAAAATTGGCAAAAATACATTGTTCAAGTGGGGTTGGTGTATATTGCTTTCTAAAATAGCGGACGATCTGCGCATGTGTAAAATCGTCCGCACAACAGATTGTCGTCGGATCAGAAAGTAAATTTTCGTTTTAATCGCGTACTAATTTTAGAAACCTTTTTTGACAAGATGGCTAAAATAAAGAAAGATGATGAGTATTGTACTTCACAGCAGGAATGGACAGAGGAATTTGCCTTTATGGAGAGAGCGGGTTCTGTGGTGTGTTAAATATGCAGTGATAAAATTACGTCTATGAAACGGTCAAATGCAAAGCGACACTTCGAGACACGCTATTCTACATTTGCATTGAAATATCCTGCGGGAGAAAGCAGGAAGAAAGCATGTAAAAATTGATATCAAGAGTGCAAGCTAATCAGCAGCAAATCCGCGTTTGGACCCAACAAGGTGACTGGAATTCGGCTAGCTTTGCTGGCACTTTAGCTATTGTAAGAAACGGAAAGCCATTCACAGATGGGGAGTATGACAAAGCATTCATCCTTGATGTTGCCAATGATTACAATGAACTTTTTGGTGACTTTTCCAATAAGGAAAAAATAATTAAACGGATAAAAGAAATGCCTCTCTCGGCAATAGCTCTTCACGATCGTAGAATCATGACGTCAAATCAAAATGAGGAAAGGCAAGTGAAGGACATAAATGCGGCACAAGTGTAGGACATAAATGCGGCACAAGTGAAGGACATAAATGCGGCACAAGTGTAGGACATAAATGCGGCACTGTTTTTCTCTCTCGCTTTGGATGAGTCCACAGACGGCAGTAATTTATCCCAGTTTGGCGTGGTTGCAAGGTATGTTGTATGAAACATTACATGAGGAAAGTCTTGCTGTTTTGTCTATGAAGGGCACAACAAGAAGGCGGGATTTATTCGAGTCCTTCACTGAGTTTGCTAAAGAAAAAAATCTACCGATGGATAAACTTGTTTCGGTGTGTTCTGATGGTGCTCCGTGCATCGTGGGAAAAACAGAGGATCTATCGCTCTTCTTTGTGAGCATGAAAACAGACGCATCATAAGCTTTCATTAAAATGCACACATTTACTTGAATTTTTAGTTTTAATAAATATGTATGGCTCTCACAGAATCACTTTGCAAAATACGTTGTGTTTATGGCTCTCTCAAACAAAAAGTTTCCCGACCCCTGCTCTAGTGTTTCAAGGTTTAATGCTTTAACTAATTGTGTTATTCTGGTCAGTTTTGAATATTCTCCAGTAATGAATCTGGCAGCTCTTTTTTTAATTTGTTCTAGTTTATCAATATTTTCTTTGGTGGCTGGGTCCCATACAGAAGATGCATATTCTAGTACAGGTCTCACCAATGTGAGTTAGCATTTTTAGTTTTATATCTCTAATACATTTGTAAAAGTTTCTTTTTATAAAGCCTAAGGTTTTGTTTGATTTTTTAATAACTTCATTTATATAGGGGTTTACATGATAGTTTCTCATTTATTAAGACTCCTAAGTATTTTTCATCATTAGTTTGGGTCAGTTCTTTTTCACGAATGAAAAATTTTGAATTTATTTGTTTCTTTTTCTTTGTTACTCTTAATTAACAGTTGACACTTTTCTGGGTGGAAAGACATACTCCAGTTAGTTACGCATTTAATAAATTCATCTAAGTCTTTTTGTAAAATTTTGCTATCTTGTTCTGATTTAATTGTTCTATAGATTATACAATCACCAGCAAATAACCTAACTTTTGTTCCTGATGAGATGTTGCTGGGTAAATCATTTATATAAATTAAAAAGAGTAAGGGGCCTAACACAGTTCCTTGTGGAACTCCTGAGTTAACCTTTATTGGTGCAGATTTAGATCAATTAATTATTACAGTTTGATCCCTACCCAAAAGGAAGTCTTGGATCCAGTGATGTAAGGGACCTGAGATTCCAAAGTAGTTAAGTGTTTATAAGTAAACTAAGGTGGTCAAATTTTTCAAAAGCTTTAGAGAATTCTAGTAATATTGTATCATTTTGATCATTATTGTCTAAGCCTTTTGATAGTTCATCTATTAAACCTATTAATTGTGTTTCACATAACCTTTTTTTTTCTAAAGCCGTGTTGATGTGGGCATAGGGCATTATATTTGTCTAGGTGGTTAACTATTTTAATATATATTATGTGTTCTAGTAATTTACAGGTGATACTAGCAAGTGATACAGATCGATAATTACCAGGGTCTGATTGATCACCTTTCTTAAAGAGTGGAGTTATGTTAGGTAATTTCCAATCCTGGGGCACGTTACCCTTGATTAGAGAGGCTTGAAAAATAACTACAAGGATTGGGGACAGTTCGTTGCTTAGATCTTTTAGTAACCTTGCAGGCAATTCATCAGGGCCAGTAGCTTTGTTTATTTCACAGTTTGTTTGTTTGTTTGTTTGTTTGTTTGTTGTTTTCTTTTTTAGCAAATGTACACCTATCTCGTCTAAAGTTATGTTACCTATTTCTTCCATTTTATTTAAATTAATTAAAACTTCCTTGTCGCCTGAGGCAGAAAATGATGATGCAAAATATGTGTTAAGGATATTAGCTTTAGTCTTATTATCATTATAGGTTTTATTATTTGAGCCTTTTAGTGCGGCTATCCCTGTAGGTTCCATTTTTTTAGATTTGATAAAGGACCATACGTTTTTATTGTTATCTTTAGAAATTACATTGTTTATATATTCATTTTTGAAGTTTGGACTAAGTTTTTGTGTCAAGTGTTTAATCTTCAAGTATTTTTGTGTATCCTATTTAAATTGGTAGCCTTAAATTTATTAAATAAGTTCTAATTTTGTTAGCATATTTTTTTTTAAATTTAGAATTGAACCAGCATTTGTTAATTTTATTTGATGTTCATTTTGTTGGAGCATTCTCATCCATTATATTTTTTAGATTAGTTTTTATATCTTTCCAAATTTCTTCTACTGGGCTATTTGTGTTAAATTTACTTAGAAAATTTTGTTGGAAGTTAGTCGCTGATTGGTGTAGTTTTATTGAATTACATTTATTCCAAAGATATATTCTTCTTCTAGGTGTCTTATTAATTTTAGTTTTTATTGTATTGGTTACCCTAACAATATCATGGTCGGACAGTCCAGGAATTATTTTGCAGTCTATGACTAGTCCAGGTCTATTTGTTAAGAATAAATCTAGTGTTTTATTTTTCCTTGTAGCTTTTTTTACTAACTGTTCTAGGTTTATGGTGTTTATAGTGTCTATAAAGTGTTCATTAATATCTTTATTAGTCTGATGGTTATCAATTGTATGGTTTTTCCAATTTATATCCGGAAGATTAAAGTAACCCACTATCCAAAGTACAGCATTTTTATGAAAATCTTTTATGAATGTTAATTGACTACAAAGATGTTTCATGTATTCTAGGTTTGTATTCAGTGGTCTATAAATACTGCCTACAATAAGTGGTGCTGAGTTTGGTGTAACTATTTTTTTTTAAAACGTACTCTATATTAAAATTTGGTTGTATAGTAATTTCTTCAGCTATGATATTTGATTTGATTGAAAGTAGCACTCCTCCATAATTGTCTGGTCTATCTTTTATAAAAAAAATGTTATAATTGCTGTTAAAATTTTTAAAATAATATAATCATATTTCTTTTTGTTATATTCTCAGAGCGCAGACAAATGGGAGGATGACGTTCACTTTGGCTTCCAGAGAATTGCTGGTTTAAATAACTGCACCATTGCATTACTGAAAGAGATCCCGGCAAAGTAGGTTTAACTGTTTTTAGAATACATGCTACTAAGATTCTTAATAGAGGAAATCTTGATTTAGTGCGCCGCCTGGTCCCTTCACCGAACACAACTTCCGTCTGTTGATCATATGCGGCCAGGCAAACTCTAAACAATGAAGCAACTGCTGTTTTAATTATATCTTTTTGTTCAGCTACGTTGTTGTCTACTACTAAAATATGATAGAATGTCGCGGATAGTTTTAAGTTATGCTAATATTTCTATTGTACAACCCGTTTGAAGACAACATTTTTGTTTCAGCTATGTCACGAATCAGAAACTTTCATGTAAAACAGAGGCGTAACTAGGTTTTTAGCACCCTTGGCTAATTTATTTTTGGAGCCCTTGATAAATTGACAAGTTTCAGCTTTGCGATTTTTTCATGTGTTAGAAAAAATTATTGAATTTCTCTTATTTTATTTATGACAAAAATTACGTAGTCTGACAGTGACAGTCATACAACGTAAATATTAAAAAATGCATAAGACAGGAACAATACTATAGTGTATTGGTGGATAAAATGGGATATTGTTGCGTTAATAAAGAATACAGCAAAACTTGAAGCAACGCGTATTATAAATAAAAACAATAGTGTCAATGTGTCATACTCATTATCTCATACATAACGATATCAACTCACAATTAAAAAAAAGTAAATTTAAGTAACACTCCACCGACTACAGCTCAGCACTTCCTTAAGCTTGCGTATTGGCATGTTGCTAATACAGTCGGACCTTTCTAAGTCGAACACAAGGGGGAAAAAGTTCGACTTACGGAGTTTTCCAGTTAGGGAAACTGGTGTAATAGGCGCAGATTAATCAAGGACAATGTTAATATTGAGAGGGGGGACAGCCATATTGGCTAGAAGGCTTGACAAGAAAGAAGGGCGGCGATGTTTCAGATGAAGGAAGCCAACTTGCTTTGACATGCCGACACACACCGACACACACCGGTGAAATGAGACACATTCCCTCCCCTCCCCCACTTTACACCCTCCACAGTGGGATGGGGGAGTAAGATTTTTCTTTTTACAAAGAGTCACAGCATGCTGCAAAGGGACGCGAATTAGTTATACCACTCCTTTTTCTTGTCTTTGTCTTTTTTTGTACTTGCAAGGGTCGTGGAATACACTAACTAAGATATGATCTTACGTCCATTTACGGGGCTCTACGGAACAAGTATTCTGAAATTTCGCTTCAGAATAATATTCCAAACGCTTTGGAAAATTAGACTAAGAGTGGTTGAAAGCCAAAAATCTTGGAGTTAAGGAGATCTAAAATACATTAGTCTTATGGAATTTGGCCGGGACCTAACAATTAAATCGATATAGGGAGGTCTTTTACTTAGGGAAGTTCGACTTAGCAAGGTCCGACTGTATTTCGCTTTTATCCTCGATAACAAAAGAGTGAATAATCAATTATATTCAAATATATTTAATTTAAACCATTATAATATTTTTTTTTATGTTTGTGGCCTTTGCGGGGCTTCTTATCATACAAATGTCAATATGATTTTACAGTCTTTCGGGTCCTTTTGAGTTCGACTTAGAGAGGTCCGACTGTATTTATTTAAATACAACTTTTAAAATAGAGATTTAGTGGCGCCCTTTTGAGCTGGCGCGCTTGGCAACTGCCCCGATGTCAACCCGTTGTTACGCCACTGTCACGAACTATTTACAAGGTCAAAACCAATTTAGAAAACAAAAAATAGAAGGCGCGCCATCCTATCTGTCCAGAAATTTAATCGAAAATAGAAGGCGCGCCATCCTATCTGTCCAGAAATTTAATCACTGACATATTTGCCTCGGACAAAAAGGAAACAAAGGCACTCCGAACTTGTTCGTTGTCAAATTGTCATCCCCCTTTTCACCAGTAAAAATCTTTACACTTAATAAAAAAAATATTGCAAGAAAAGGCCCATTAAAAGAAACAGCAAACAAGTTTGTTTGTTTGTTTGTTTGCTAAACAACAAACTACCGTAGTTCATTGTGTATCGTATTTTCATTTAAAGCTCAAGAAGTTTTAATCCTATGAACTCAGTACTTGTAACAAACTACTTAGTCCACATGTTTGTAAAGGACGACTTAGTCCACATGTTTGTAAAGGACGACTTAGTCCACATGTTTGTAAAGGACGACTTAGTCCACATAGTTGTAAAGGACGACTTAGTCCACATAGTTGTAAAGGACGACTTAGTCCACATAGTTGTAAAGGACGACTTAGTCCACATAGTTGTAAAGGACGACTTAGTCCACATATTTGTAAAGGACGACTTAGTCCACATGTTTGTAAAGGACGACTTAGTCCACATGTTTGTAAAGGACGACTTAGTCCACATATTTGTAAAGGACGACTTAGTCCACATAGTTTGTAAAGGACGACTTAGTCCACATAGTTGTAAAGGACGACTTAGTCTACATATTTGTAATGGACGACTTAGTCCACATATTTGTAAAGGACGACTTAGTCCACATGTTTGTAAAGGACGACTTAGTCCACATGTTTGTAAAGGACGACTTAGTCCACATGTTTGTAAAGGACGACTTAGTCTACTTATTTGTAATGGACGACTTAGTCCACATAGTTGTAAAGGACGACTTAGTCCACATAGTTGTAAAGGACGACTTAGTCCACATAGTTGTAAAGGACGACTTAGTCCACATAGTTGTAAAGGACGACTTAGTCCACATAGTTGTAAAGGACGACTTAGTCCACATAGTTGTAAAGGACGACTTAGTCCACATGTTTGTAAAGGACGACTTAGTCAACATGTTTGTAAAGGACGACTTAGTCCACATGTTTGTAAAGGACGACTTAGTCCACATAGTTGTAAAGGACGACTTAGTCCACATATTTGTAAAGGACGACTTAGTCCACATAGTTGTAGAGGACGACTTAGTCCACATATTTGTAAAGGACGACTTAGTCCACATAGTTGTAAAGGACGACTTAGTCCACATAGTTGTAAAGGACGACTTAGTCCACATAGTTGTAAAGGACGACTTAGTCCACATAGTTGTAAAGGACGACTTAGTCCACATAGTTGTAAAGGATGACTTAGTCCACATAGTTGTAAAGGACGACTTAGTCCACATATTTGTAAAGGATGACTTAGTCCACATAGTTGTAAAGGACGACTTAGTCCACATAGTTGTAAAGGACGACTTAGTCCACTTGTTTGTAAAGGACGACTTAGTCCACATGTTTGTAAAGGACGACTTAGTCCACATGTTTGTAAAAGACGACTTAGTCCACATAGTTGTAAAGGACGACTTAGTCCACATATTTGTAAAGGACGACTTAGTCCACATAGTTGTAGAGGACGACTTAGTCCACATATTTGTAAAGGACGACTTAGTCCACATAGTTGTAAAGGACGACTTAGTCCACATATTTAAGAACAACATTCCCACACCCATCCCCTCAATTATTTGAGAGGCAGCCTGACTTACACAACGACACAATAATGTAACCTTATTTTTGGGGGCTTAACTGGCAGAGGCCAAAAATTGTGGGAACGAATTTGTGTGTGTGGTGGGGGGGGGCAGCTAAAGCCTCCAATGGATGTAAAGGCTGCAATAAAGTAATTTATAGTAATAATTAAAATATAATTTTTATTCAGTGATTTTGTTTCCAAAAAAGTTTGCTTCATTTCAGATTGAAATTTATAATTCAACCTTCTGAAAGAGGTTGAAGTGGCTCTATAATATGAGCTTAAGCTTAGAACGTATAAATTAAAGGCGTCACTAGGGTTGGTGTCACCCGGGGCGGCCCGCCCCCCCCCTAGTGACACCACTGGTATAAATGACACTGAATAAATCCGGCACCAATAGAACTATTTATTTTAAGAATCATCAGCGGCAGTCTCTCTTCTTGTGGAAATGTCTTGCCAGTCTCTCTTCTTGTGGAAATGTCTTGTCAGTCTCTCTTCTTGTGGAAATGTCTTGGCAGCCTCTCTTCTTGTGGAAATGTCTTGGCAGTATCTCTTCTTGTGGAAATGTCTTGGCAGTCTCTCTTCTTGTGGAAATGTCTTCCAGAAATTTTTGAAAAAGTGGGACAATTATTTTTAATTTGTGAGAGCTTTTGAACATTGGAACGCAACGAGCATGCTGGCTTAGCATAGATAATGTTAGCTCTGCAGAAGAAGACCTTCATCATCATCATCATCATTTTCTTTTCTTTTAGCTTGTTTCCTCAAACAACAACCCTACCTCCCATATTTGACAAATTTAGCCAGTTAAAACAATGTACTTCCCAGATTGGTAGTCATGTACTGACAGGATCATCATTTGTATTGATGTACTAAGACCATCATTTGTATTGATGTACTAAGACCATCATTTGTATTGATGTACTAAGACCAGCATTTGTATTGATGTACTGACAAGAACATATTTTTGTCGTCAGGTTTCCGGTCTCCGACCATCTTCTCGGAAAATTCCTTCAGAATCTTACCATCGCTGACGCCATCCAACAAAGGCGATTGTTTATCTGTGATCTAGAAATTCTGGACAAACTGCCGGTCAAAGAGGGTTTCGTGGTCAGGAGAATGTTTGGCTAATAACAGAAAACAAAATAACTATCAACTTAAGCTTTACCTATAGTATATCACATAGTCTTTTATTACATCCGTACGTAAAACAATTTGCACACAAAATAGCCAGTGACATCTACCCCATTTATACCATCACATGTGATTATGATCATTATGGCGGTGAGGCAATATCAGAGCGTTGATTTTAAAATAAATCAATTTAAAGATATCGGAGGAAATAACTGGCTTTTCCCCCTAGACGTCTATAGTCTTATGTTTCCTTACGTAGATAAATAATTGTTATGGTACATATCTAATTGTTATGGTACATATCTAAATTTTAGGAATAGTCTGAGTCCTGTAATAATTACAAAAGCTTAAGATGACTTTGTGATGACTTTGTGATGACTTTGTGATGACTTTGTGATGACTTTGTGATGACTTTGTGATGACTTTGTCGTTTGTTTTGAATTGCTCATAAGACTTTTTCTCTCCCTTCCCCTCAGCTCTGCAGTCCCATTGGTCTATTTTTTCTTGATGATCAAGACCAACTTAAACCGGTGGCCATACAATTGTTTCAGGAACCAGGTCCAGAAAATCCTGTAGGTGGCGCTAACCATAATAAATTTATTATTAGTCAATTAAAAAACTAAATCGAAACCAGTGACGTAGCTATGGGAGGGTATCGGGGGACAAAATTAGAAATTCCCCCTGGGTCCCCACTTTATGGGGGTCCCCAAATTAGTGTCCGAATTTTTTTTACATTAAATATTACGCTACCGAAATGTATGTGAGGCCCCAAATAGTTTAAGCCTTCCAGGCCCTGAAACCCATAAAAATTCCTATCTACACCACTGATTGAAACATGATGCTTAAGATGAGAGAACGAATTGTTATTGCTTTTAGCCTACTTTTTTTGTTCAGGGTTCCCAATCAATTCCCAGTGCAAGTTTTAAATTTGTTCTTCTAAATGCAAACCAATTTATGTCAACTGTTCCCTATCCATTGGAATGTGGATGTTAAAGCACAGAGTACTCCACGAGAATTTAAACAATGTTTCACTACAGCAAAGTAGGTGTGAGAAATGACCAGCGGCGTAGCCTGGGTATGTGCCGCCAGTGGCAGAACCCAAAACTGCCGCCCCATCCCAAAAAAAATACGCTAACGCTACAAAGTAAAGATAGATTTAAATAAAGTAATAATAAGGACATTACATATTTTTATGTCAGAAATAAAAAGAAAAGTTTCATTTCTTGAATAGAAGTGAACTTTTCTGTTTTTCCTCATGGCGCAATCTTTGTTTTATCAACGTTGTCAGCCAAGCAAAATAGCCAAAATAGCTATAGAGTAGTCAATTTTGGTTTATTCATTATTGATCGTAATTAATTTTTCATTAAATTAATTTTAGAGGAGCTTTTTAACACCTTGCATTACTTAAGACAGTTGTAAGCAATGTTCGAATTAATTATATTATTTTAAGCAGGGTAACTTCGAACCTAAATTACTGAATAAGCTTGATTCAATCAACTTGTCTTGAATTCATTCATTCCTTTTTTTAACCCTTGAGGTCGTGTGAGATATTTTGAATACTCTAATTTGAAGGCAAAGAAGCTAAAGACCAGTTCTATGATGATCTCAATCAAACACTAGCCAGCATACCCACCAATGAAGCAATCTACCTCCTTGGTGACTTCAATGCAAGAGTTGGAAGTGATCACATGGCCTGGCCAACTTGCCTCGGTTATTTTGGAAGAGGCAGGCTAAATGAAAATGGGCAGAGATTACTAGAGATGTGCTGCTTACATGGACTATGTGTCACAAATACTTTCTTCAACTGCAAAGCAATCCACCAAGTGTCATGGAGGCATCCCCGCTCTAAACACTGGCACCAACTAGATCTCATCATCACAAGACGCACACAGCTGGCCAGTGTCCTCCTCACACGCAGTTACCACAGTGCAGACTGCGACACAGATCACTCCTTAGTGGCTAGCAAGGTAAGGTTACTGCCAAAGAAATTGTACCGCAACAAAAACAAGGGAAAACCACGCATAGGCATCTGCTCCACCAAGAATCCAGAGAGAACAGCAGAATACACCCAGAGACTAAAAGAAGCTCTTGTACAAATGCCACCAGTAGACACTATTGAGTCCAAGTGGTCACATCTGCGGGACACCATATATGGCTCAGCTATTGCGGCATTCGGCAAGAGAGAACGCAAAAGTGCAGACTGGTTTGAGGCCCATTGGGAGGAAATGAAGCATGTCACCGATGTAAAAAGAAAGGCTCTTTTAGCCTATAAAGACAGGCCTTGCCCAGAAACTCTACATTCCCTTAAGAGCGCCAAGAAAAATGCCCAGCAGGCAGCTCGCCACTACGCTAACACGTACTGGCTCAATCTAAGTTCCAGCATACAGTCAGCTGCTGATAGAGGCGATACAAAGGCTATGTACGAGAATATAAAACAAGCAACAGGCCCTCTGACCTCCAAGACAGCACCCTTAATGTCAAAAGCAGGGGAAATTATCACTGATCGGGACAAGCAACTCAAACGGTGGATCGAGCACTACCTGGAATTGTACGCAACTATAAACCATGTCTCAACTGCTGCCCTGGACGATATCCCAGACCTGCCGGTCATGGAAGAGCTCGGTAGCCTACCCACAATGGTCGAGCTAAGTAGAGCCATAGATTGCCTAGCCTGCGGGAAAGCTCCTGGTAATGATGGAATTCCACCAGAAGTTCTCAAATGTGGAAAAGAAATACTTTTACAGCCTTTGCATGACCTCCTCACTCTGTGCTGGGAACAGGGGCAGATACCACAGGAGTTGAAAGATGCCAACATCGTTACACTGTATAAAAATAAAGGAGACAAGAGTGACTGCAACAACTATCGTGGAATCTCTCTCCTCAGTATAGTTGGAAAGGCCTTCGCCCGAGTTGCATTGACACGCCTACAGACCCTAGCATCGCGTGTACTCCCAGAATCGCAGTGCGGCTTTCGAGCCGGAAGATCAACCATAGACATGATCTTCTCTCTGCGCCAGCTGCAGGAGAAATGCAGGGAGCAACATATGCCTCTATACATCGCGTTCGTCGACCTAACTAAAGCTTTTGATCTTGTCAGCAGAAGCGGCCTTTTTCAGATCTTAGTAAAAATAGGCTGCCCTACACATCTGCTTAACATCATCAAGCAATTCCACGAAAACATGCAGGGCACAGTGTGCTATAACGGTGCCACCTCCGAGGCTTTCCCAGTAAGTAGTGGAGTAAAGCAAGGCTGCGTGTTGGCACCTACTCTATTCGCAATATTCTTTTCCATCTTACTCCAGTATGCCTTCAAGAACAACAGCGAGGGGATATACATACACACCAGAGCTGACGGGAGATTATTCAATATTGCCCGACTTAAAGCCAAGACCAAAATAAGGAAGATTTTGCTGCGCGAGCTCTTATTTGCAGACGATGCCGCCTTAATATCCCACACAGCAGACGGCCTGCAGAACCTTGTATCCAGCTTCTCCGCTGCCTGCAAAGAGTTTGGCCTGACCATAAGTATAAAGAAAACCAACATTATGGCACAGGATGCTGCCTCTCTCCCGACTATCACCATTGATGACTGCAACCTGGATGCTGTTGACAGTTTTACTTATCTGGGATCGAACATCTCGAGCACCCTCTCACTGGAAGATGAGATAAGTAGCAGGATAGGGAAGGCAGCAACTGTTATGGCTAGACTGTACAAAAGAGTCTGGTCCAATGCCAAACTCACAGCAAGGACTAAGCTGCAGGTATACCAGGCCTGCGTACTGAGCACACTCCTCTATGGATGCGAGTCTTGGACCACCTATACCAGGCATGAAAGAAGGCTCAATAGCTTCCACCTCAGATGCCTGCGCCGCATCCTAGACATCAAATGGCAAGAGAAAGTCCCCAACACAGAGGTCCTGGCTCAAGCAAGCATGAGTAGTATTGCAGCAATATTAAGCCAAAGACGCCTCCGTTGGCTTGGACACGTCAAGAGGATGCAAAGTGGTCGCATACCCAAGGATGTGCTCTACAGCGAGCTGGCGACAGGGAAAAGGTCGGTTGGTCGGCCATGTCTCAGATACGTGGACATATGCAAGAGAGACATGAAAGTAGCCAACATTGATATACAAAACTGGGAAAACCTGGCAGAGGATAGGTCCATGTGGCGGGCTATAGTGAAAGAAGGATCACTAAGAGCAGAGGAGCAAACTAGGGCAGAAGCAGTCGGGAAAAGAGCGAGGAGAAAGGCCAGGAAACACTGCCCCACTGCTTTCGTGTGTGTGTCATGCAGAAGAGACTGCCACTCAAGGATTGGTCTCATCAGCCACACCAAGAGCTGCAGATAATAAAGATAAATCTATCGTCTTTCGTAGACGGACAGATGCCATACTATAGTCAATTTTGGTTTATTCATTATTGATCGTAATTAATTTTTCATTAAATTAATTTTAGAGGAGCTTTTTAACACCTTGCATTACTTAAGACAGTTGTAAGCAATGTTCGAATTAATTATATTATTTTAAGCAGGGTAACTTCGAACCTAAATTACTGAATAAGCTTGATTCAATCAACTTGTCTTGAATTCATTCATTCCTTTTTTTAACCCTTGAGGTCGTGTGAGATATTTTGAATACTCTAATTTGAAGGCAAAATTTAAAAGTCCAGTAGTTAAGCTGTGTACGAAAATTAGTTCTGTTTTCGAAATTCAATATAACTTCCAAAACCTCACACGAATTTCTACAGTAATTCCATTTTATGAAGAATCAACTTTCTTCTCATTTTTTTTCTACATAGCATCGATACATACATATTCGCTTTGATCACAAAAAATTTGCCCCCTCGTTCTTTGATTGGAAGGTGCGATTAAAAGGATGAGGTTCAGTGCGTCGCTAGGTGGGGATGCGAGGGGGGCGGGCCGCCCGGGTGACACCAACCCTAGCGACGCCTCTGATGAGTTCTCCACATTCCACACACAATTTTATCAAATGTCAAAGCATCCTTTAATTACGTTTTCCATTAATTTCTCTTTGAGTAGCCTCTGCTAAGCATTTTTAGCACTATACGTTTATACGTAATTTCGGGCATCTTTGACATAACTTAGAAAATTAAAAGATTTCATTGAGCCTAACAAAGTTCCTTCATCTGTTCGTGTGTTGAGCTTTTCGTCTGCCTCTATCAGTTCTTCTATAGCTTTCAAAATAACCTCAAAATGGCTCAATGGTATATTCGCTATTTTATATCCTGAAGTCTGTTTAATGTCTTGCTTGTAAAAGCAATTCGAAATTCAAAACGCGTATGAACATGGAAAAGAATATGTAATAACGTTCTAGTGTAATAAAATAGTAAGAGAGCTTGTTTCATTTGGTGTATCATGTAAACAAATTTGGTTTATTGAACTTTTTGAGCGAGATTTGACATTGAGATTTTATGGTTTTTCGTCTTTCTTAAGCTTGCTGTATAATTTCAAGCCATGAAGAAGTATTAACACACGTTTGGCCTCTGCAGTCCATTATTTTAAGATCATCATTTATTTAAACTCATTTCAGAAATGTCGTATGCAGATTCAATTTTGCTTCAATTAAATCTTTGAAATATTATACGTCTACTTTTTTATTTTCAATCTTTACACAATTCACAACGGGACTTGTTTGATCCTGATCTGAAATATATGAAGAGCTATCGAATACAATAGAACAATATTTGTATTCTAGTTCCTGAATAAAGTTGATTTTTCGTGAATAGTCTCTCTTAATAATGCTATGAGCTCAGTTTGAATTTGAGACGACAAGTTTTTTTTTCCCTTTTCCCAACGATATTCTCGTAGTGCTCCAACGTGCTTTCAAACAAATCCATTGGTTCCAGAATATTGTCTTTATTATTAGCTACAGTATTGCTCTCTTTGTGACCGCTAAAAGCCCCATTAAATTTTGCCATGACTAAATAATGTCAATCATTCTAATATGAAATTCTTGTCACTTTGTTTGTTCTCTTTTACAACAACTTATCATTGTTGTTGTTTTTTTAATTAATAGTATATATTTTTTTTTAAATTCCATTTCTGATTCCTTCCAATTATAAAATAACTTTGGTAATTTTGAGCACTTGTTCATGAGTTGCTACTTTTTATTTATTTAATTCCAATAGATAAGCAATTTTTTTCATTATTTTTGATTATGTCACAAAAACAAAAGACATTAAAAATTAAATAATCGTCCTTCGAAATCGAAAGAATAAATCATTTAAGTGCGCCAACAATTTTTTTCCCATCATTTTACTTACGATAAAAACAAACTTGAATCAATTATATGTACCAGCGGATTCCTGTCATATTCGTACACTACTTCATCTTCTATGTTTTTCAGCTCAGTGGCATTAGTGTCAAAAGACTTCAGATTCATAATGGAGTTTGAATTTTGGCAGTAGAAAATATAATTCCTTCATTCTTCTAAGCTTTAATTTGGCTTTTATTTTCTTTTATTAAACTTTATTTAAACGTTTTTCATTTTTAGAAGCTAATTAACAACGTGGTATTTTTCAGCCCCTTTTCACAATGTGCCGCCAGGAGCATTCGATTTGATCATGTTCTATTGATAGGGTACAGCAAGTTTTGCTTTTAAAACAGGAGCGCTCTCAAATTTGAAGAATCAACTAAGTTACCACCACATCAGTGTCACGTTCTCATACTACTTAAGCCTCTAGTTTTTCAGTACAGCAACATTAGTCTCAGAAGAATTAATATCCATTAAGGATTTTGAAGTTTTGCCGTTAAAATGTTCACATGCTTTAGGGTAGTTCCTTTATTTATTTTACTTCAATAAAAGCTCCACTTTCTTATACAATGTTCAATGCTAGAAACTTAATAACGACCTGGAATTTACCGCCCCTGGAAAAGTGCCATCCGGGGCATTTGCCCTCCTTCCCCCTCGCTACTTGACTGGGAATGACCATGAGATATTGCACCTGATATGTCCATGTGTTACACAGAGATTCTACCGCAGCGATAACAACCTCAATTCTAAAACGTTCCATAGTTTTGAAAAGCAGGTTAATTTAAGATACACCATGAAGCATTGCTTACTAAAACAATTATCTCGACAGATATTCACCCCCGGTGTTGACCGTCTCACTTGGGCCCTGGTCAAGATGTGGTACAATAATGCAGATGCAGCCTACCACCAAGCAGTGACACATTTAGGTAAATAAAACAACCCCGTAAAAACAAAGTTTTTGACTATAAATCCCTTATATATGAGACATAACTAACAGTATTGATTATTTTCAAACGCTACAAACATTTACTGACTGAATCTGTCTTAACTCAACATTGCTTCATAACCCGGGTGGGGGCGGGGTGGGGGTGGGTGGGGGGAGAGGGGAAAAGTCTGGTCTTCGATCGCTTGACCGAGCTCAGCGTGACACGTAAAATGTAAACAAAAGCACGCCGGTGCATCGATGGGTCGCCTCAACGCGTCAACTCAAACTTTCACGTAGGAAAAAAAAACAATAACAAACAGTGAGTTTGAATTACATACGTTATATAAGGATAAACTAAAAATGCATTAATTTAATTACGGTACGTTCGATCGATCTGAAATTTTGATACGATGCATTGTTAGGTGACACGGGTCCGTGTGCCAAATTTCAGCTCGATCGCATCACGGGAAGTGGGTCATTTTTTACTTTTGTTTTTCCGCCCGCCCAAGACAGAGATCACGACAGAGAGAGATGACGACAGAGACGGCCGCGAAGTTAATATAAGGGATTTAAAAACAAACGAAATTTTTTGACTATAAATCCCTTATATATCAGACATAACTAAAAGTATTTTTTATTTTCAAACTCTTAACTCAACTTTGCTTCATAACCCTAGGAGGGGGGGGGGCTGAGCTCAGCATGACACGTAAAATGTAAACAAAAGCACGCGGGTACGTCGATGGGTCGCGTCAACGCATCAACTCAAACTCTCACGTGGGAAAAAAACAATAACAAACCGTGAATTTGAATTACATACCTCATATAAGGATAAACTAAAAATGCATTAATTTAATTACGGTACGATCGATCGATCTGAAATTTTGATACGATGCATTGTTAGGTGAGACGGGCCCGTGTGCCAAATTTCAGCTCGATCGGATCACGGTAAGTGGGTCATTTTTTAACTTTTGTTTTTCCGCCCGCCCGCCCAAGACAGACAGAGACGGCCGCGAAGTTAATATAAGGGATTTAATAAAACAAACCCGTAAAAACAAAGTTTTTGACTATAAATCCCTTATATATGAGACATAACTAACAGTATTGATTATTTTCAAACATTTACAGACTGAGTCTGTCTTAACTCAAGTTTGCTTCATAACCCTGGGGGAGGGGGGAGGGTGAGAGGGGAAAAGTATGGTCACCGATTCGCTTGACCGAGCTCAGCGTGACACGTAAAATGTAAACAAAAGTGCCCCGGTGCTTCGATGGGTCGCCTCAACGCGTCAACTCAAACTTTCACGTGGGAAAAAAACAATTACTTATTACTGCTGACTGGACCTGTCCTTATTACTGCTGACTGGACCTGTACTTATTACTGCTGACTGGACCTGTAATTATTACTTCTGACTGGACCTGTACTTACTGCTGATTTGACCTGTACTTTCTGCTGATCACTATTGATCTTTTATCCGGAAGCTATCGAGGACTTGTGCATCACGAATACTTATATATCAAATTGTTTTTAAAATAACTCTAATTTTTTACAATTTATGCATTCATCAGTGTCTGAAATTGAAATATAGTTTTTCTCTTCTTCTGTCCTGTATTTTTTGTTAAATTCTTGTGGCTATCTTTCTTAATTTTTTTTCTAAGCTTATTATCCTTACTTATTTTTTTAGTATGTACTTAATATATAAATTAAATTTAATGTTAGTATTTGTTTTCATTTATTGGTACTGATGAAGGCATTAGCTGAAACATTTATTTATGTTTATTTCAACCAATGAAGCTTTAATTTATTCTTTTACTCACACAAATCGTGCATCTTTATTTCACGCAAGCTTGCATAACGTTGATATGCTATTTGTTTAAACGTGCGCTCTGTTCTAATTTTAATTGTGACATTTATGTTTAAAATGTAATCTCATTTAATTGTGACATTTATATTTAAAATGTAATCTCATTTAATTGTGACATTTATGTTTAAAATGTAATCTCATTTAATTTTGACATTTATATTTAAAATGTAATCTCATTTAATTGTGACATTTATATTTAAAAATATAATCTCATTTAATTTTGACATTTATATTTAAAATGTAATCTCATTTAATTGTGACATTTATATTTAAAATGTAATCTCATTTAATTTTGACATTTATATTTAAAATGTAATCTCATTTTATTGTGTTTGCTTTGTGAATTAGTTTTTATTAGGGTTAGAAATATCATTTGCTTTTCTCGAAACTGCATTTACCTTTCTAGGAATGACACACCTGTTAATGGAAGGCATCACTATTGCCTCACATCGCAACCTTTCACAGTCCCATCCCATCTTCAAGCTCCTTGCGCCTCATTTCTTGTATATTTTAGCCATCAACAGGTAAGTTATAACAACAACGAAGATTCTAATCACATTTCATACAGCATTTGTTGTTGAAACTAAAACTACAATTTAAAAAATACACAGAAATAAAGACAAACTTTGTCAATACAGCAGACAAGATGACAGTACTTATAGAATTTAATTTAAGTTACAATTTATTTTCCCTTGGGCGCTCATGCGCAAGTGTGTGCATTAATAACTAAAATAAATTAGTTTAATGAAAAAATAATTAATTTTAAAATTTTATTGGAAACTCCACGAAAGAGAGTTAATTAAACTTTACCTGGTCATAAGCTCTCAATACATCTATAATCTCCTTTCAATCACGTGACTTCAACACGCTTGGTTACATCCTTTGTTGTTACGCCTCACTTGACCTAAAAATGTTTCTTTTGTAACATGGCAGTAATAAATTTCGTTGGGGTGATCAGGTTGAGGTCTTCACCATCCTGACTTGTAGACATATAAAATTTAGCAGGGGTATTTAAATACTGTGGGCTTATAGCGTTAGCAACTACACCTCGGACAGTTACAATTTGTATTAATATATTTACATTTACGTTACAGTCGCGGTTTAAAGGTGCTAATATCTGAGGGGGGATGGGTTGATAAAACCATGAACTCTGGCACGAAAGGACTCTTTGAACTGATAGTACGGAGGTTGGTGAAACCATACATAACATTTATATAAAGAATAAAATAGTTTTTATAAATCATTTTTAAAATGAGGTTATTTCTACTTTATATACTTATTATACAAATTTCTATATTTGAAAAGATTATTGTGCAAAAATGTTTTTTTAATGATTTATTTAAAAATAATTTTCATCTTTTGCAAACAGTTTTAAACGTTGGAGGTTGGATAGAGATGGAACTTTAACTGAAGATCTAAAAGCAAGAGGAGTAAGTCATTCTCAAAGCATGTCCATTTTTATGTTAAAACGGAAAGCGCCTGGAAATTATTTAATTCTTTTTAAACGAGTATATTCGCTAACAAAATAAAATAAATAAAAGTAAAAAAGGATTTTTAAAAACCACGTTTTTCTAAGTGGACTAAAAAGAAGAAAATAATTTAAAGCTTATAAATTCAAGTACTTTTATTTAATATGACTAAAACGTGGGGCGCGTGTTTGGTATAAAAATTAAAGATTTATCATTTAGAAGACAAAAGAGAGATCTATAAGTGAGAGAATGAGTGAACTGCATATTTAAAACCTCATAAGCACCCGCCCCAAATTTTTAGTCATATTAAATCAAAGGGGACGCGGTGGTCGACTGGCGTACCGATGGTCACGGGTTCAAATCCATGTGAAGGCAAGGATTTGTTCCAGAGGCCTAGGGCGTCCCTGGGTCACCCAGCTCCGAATGGGTACCTAACACTAGTTAGGCAGCTGGGTAATGCGTGGAACCCACAAAGCCGTGGCCCGTGAACGCTGCATCACTTGCCAACAGATCCTCTGTCATGGTCTGTGGACGCAATTATCTTCTGCATAGAAGAAGCGTCTGTATTGATAAGATAAGATAAGATAAGATAAGATAAGATACCCTGTCGGTAAACTATACAAACTATACACTGCCGGTAAACTATACACTGCGGTAAACTATACACAGCTGGTAAGATAAATTACCGCCAGTAAAATATTAACAATGCCATTAAGCTATAACACAGCTATTTAAAATAATTTCCTTTCGTCACGTGTTATCTCAGTGTGTGTTCAAGATACTTGAACTCATCAGTTTTAAATTATGTTCTTTTTTTCGTCCACGTATTTTTACATCTATTTATTTTCTTCTTTTTAGTCCACTTATAAAAACGTGGTTTTGAAAAATATTTTTTTACCTCTATTTATTGTACCAAACACCTCCTCATCAGCGCCCGCCCAACGTTTTAATACAACGGTGATGAGGTCACGGGGTGAACTCGGCACGTGACTGTGAACAAGAGCAGACGGATACACATGCTTATATAGAGATAAACTTAAAAATGCATTAATTAAATTGCAGTACATTTGATCGATCTGATATTTTGATACAATGCATTGTCATCCAAGATCTATCCGTGGTAAAATTTTGAGCTCTCTAGGACCATCAGAAGTGGTTTAATTTTACGTTGGCAAATTTGAAAAATTGCGGACGGACAGACAGACAGACAGGAACGAAAGTAAGTTTTTAAAATAAAAAAAAACAAGGAATTTCCGATTTTTTTTTCAAGGGAAGTCATTCTAGCTTACATTAAAAGTCATTTCAAATCAGTAATTCTGAAAGTAAAACAAAAAATGACGCCATATCCCCTCACGCTACATCACACCAAGAATGTGTCAATATAATGCGCACCGCACACCAATCTAACATAAGCATTTACAAAGTGGGAAAACCCCATTAACTATAATTCTAGATTACATTAAAAGTCATTTCAAATCAATAATTATGGAAGATAACAAAACAATTGCTAGCTACAAATTGCTGCTAAAATAGCGTGAGTCGAATGAAAAGAGATTTTTCAAAATTCATTTTCCAACATTGTTCTAAATATTATTAGCTATCGTTTTGCGTTTGTTTCAACCCGATAGCTGTTATTGTTATGGTTGACAAGACATTTACATTTTTTCGGGTTTTTTTATTAAATTTTCCAGCAAATCCAGTAAACCTTTTCGGTAATTTTTTTGTGTGGCCTTGCACATCCTTGAGACCTCCTTAACATATTTGCAAAAGACCCGAACCCTCTGTCTGGTACGGTTCAGGAGGAGTTGCAGGATAAAGCGTTACAGACACTTCAAATATATAAACGCAATTTTTCCCATGGAAAATTGCGTTAAAAAACAAGATGGCCTTTTATCTGTTTTAGATCTTCTTTATTTCCTTCATTTCTTTGTTGACACTATTCTCCAAAGCTTGAAGACCCGAGTGTTCTTCCCTGCTACCATTACAGAAACGATGCACTGTTGGTGCTCAAGGCCATTCAAAAATATGTTAAGTCTTACGTGAAGCTCTACTACCGTAAGTTGAAGTTTTATTGTCTTAAGTCTAAGGACGTTTCTGTGTGTAGATTTTCTTAATAATAAGGAATGAAGTGTGTTATTAGACTTTATCATTAATATCTTAATAAGAAGTAATGAAGTGTGTTATTAGACTTTATCATTAATATCTTAATAAGAAGTAATGAAGTGTGTTATTAGACTTTATCATTAATATCTTAATCTTCAGTGAAAACAAAAGTATTTTCAGAAAAAGAATTAATTAACATTAATTACCAAGCTAAAGTTATAGTTACATTATTTTTGTCAATGCAGTGGCGTAGAAAGGAGGGTGCGGGGGATGGTGCGGATAGCTTCGGGTGACACGACCCGAATGGAAGAACCGCATAGTTACAGTGTGTAGACTGATTAATCTATAAATTTCACAAACAGTTGACTGATCAAAAGACCGATCAAATGACCTATCAAATGACTGATCAAATGACTGATCAAACGTAGTTACATGTTCACAGCTGTAACCAATACAAAAGGTGTGGTAATTGGCTTGGTTAAAGGCTCCAAGTTATTGTAACAAATGTAGTCACCCAATAATTAGATCAGAAACAACAGTTTTAGCCAGTGATCTAACGAAGTTTGAAGTCTTCGGTCACTTTCGTAGCAGCAGGAAGTTGTGTGTATAACGTAAATTATAAGAAATACAGCATTTTTGTATACTAAATACGAACTAATGGTTTTGTTGTTGAGCCTTCTCGTCCATGAGGGGCATCTACCGATCATCGTCGGCGTCTGCGATTCCTCCAAGGGCATAGGCCACCTACGAGAGACCTCCAGGCATCTCTATCCTGGGCCAGCTTCTCCAGGATCTTCCATTCATGGCCAATTCTCTTGATGTCTGCCTCCAATTCTCGGCGCCAAGTGTTTCTTGGACGGCCTCTTTTCCGCTTACCCTGTGGGTTCCATTTCAGGGCTTGCTTTGTTGTGTTAGGAGCAGGTTTCCTTAGTGTATGACCAATCCACCTCCACCGCTTCTGGAGAATCTCTTCCTCAATGGGCTTCTGTTTTGTCCGCTGCCACAGTTCCTGGTTGCTGATTTTGTCTGGCCAGTGAATTCTGAGAATCCTTCTTAAACAGTTGTTGATGAAGGACTGGATTCTGGTCAAGTTTACGGCCGTTGTTCTCCATGTCTCGGCTCCATATAGCAGCACAGGTTTTACCATAGCGTTAAAAAAAACGAACTAATGGGGCGATTTAAAAACATATTGGTAAAAACATATCACTTTATGCCCTGAAGTTAACATAATAATATCTTGCTAATAGGATGTCCGACGCGGCTTCTTAATATCATCGAGTTTTTCCACACCAACTTTCACAGCACAGTGCTCTTCGATGGTGCCACCTCAGAACCCTTCCCAGTTTGTAGCGGAGTCAAACAGGGCTGCGTACTGGCTCCAACACTCATTGGTATCTTCTTCTCGGTGCTACTGCGACATGCTTTCGAGGACTGTTCCGATGGTGTGAACATTCATACCAGGGCGGATGGAAGGGTATATAACATCAGCCGGCTCCGCGCGAAGAACAAAGTTGAAACTGTATTAATCAGAGAGTTACTCTTCGCGAATGACGCAGCTCTCACTTCACATACAGAGATTGGACTCCAACAGCTGGTCAATAAATTCTCAGAGGCATGCAAGGAGTTCGGTCTAACGATAAGCCTCAAAAAGACCAACATTATGAGACAAGGCACAGACTGCCTCCCAGCAATCTCCGTTGAGGGAATCACCTTGGATGTTGTTCAGGATTTCACCCACCTTGGCAGTAGCATCACAAGCACACTCTCCATGGAAAAGGAAATAGAAACCAAAATCTGAAAGGCCGTATCATTAATGGCAAGGCTAAATCAGACAGTGTGGAACAATGCGCAGCTCACTGATAGGACGAAAATTCCTGTGTACCAGGCCTGCGTGGTCAGCACACTCCTTTATGGCAGCGAGTGCTGGATGACCTATGCCAAGCAAACAAAGCAGCTTAACAGTTTCCATTTGCAATGCTTGCTTAGGATCCTACACATTAAGTGGCAGGATAGAATCACAAATGTGGAGGTACTCAAGAGGAGCCATATGCTGAGTATGCACTCAATATTGAGTGAGAGGCGCCTGCGGTCATTGGGCCATGTTCAAAGGATGGCTCGGAGCTCATTCCAAGAGCCCTGCTTTATGGTGAGCTGGCAACTGGTGCGAGGAAAAGAGGTCGCCCCTGCCTGTGATACAAGGATGTCTGCAAGAAAGACATGTCCTTGGCGCGCATCGATCAGAAAACGAGGGAGTCTATTGCTGAGGAGCACACACTCTGGCGGTCAAAAGTTCGTCAGGGCATTAACGTTGCGGAAGCCACCCTCAACGGCAGGAGTGAAGAGAGAAGAGCCAGGAGAAAGGGGAAGGGGGAAGAGGAGCAGGAGTCAACGCCATTGTCTCCTGAGGACGGACGGATCCCATATATACACATATATATTGCTAATATTTCTACTACAAGACTAGATGCTAAATCTAAAACAGATGCGCTTGAACTAACAAAAACATTTTCTTCAAGGTTATCTCAACTGGAGATAAACTACTGCTGTCATGACTGGTTTATCACTCGTCACAATATGTATTGAATTTTCTGCACATTGTTTTCTTTTAATTTTATAGAGCGAACATCAAACTTTGTTGCTGTATTTCATGAGTATGAACTGAGGCCACGTTAATCATGTACAAACGAAATATCAGAGCTTTCGATATCACTGATTATATGTCTGAAGTTATCAGAACTTTTGAAATCACTGCTTTTATGTTTGAAGTTATCAGATATGTGAAAATCTCAATAAAAAGTTAACGAACGAGAAATTTTTAAAGTTATTTCCCTGAAAGAGTGCACACAATGAAAACCTCACATTGTAAATTCCGACAACTTTAAAATGTGGCTGGCGTGACCTTTCGTGTACCAAAGAAAACAATATCTAGAATCCAGAAGGTTCCATATTTTATTATTTTTAAAAAAGAAGTGTTGTTTAAATTATGTGTATACAATTCGCTAAATTTGTGTCAACAACTTTTTTTTTCGGCACAATGCATTACATAATTAGGTATTTAGTGGAACTATCAGCCAATAAAAATATGTTATTCTTGTTCGTTATAAAATTAACCTCTTTGTATGACTGAAACAAAGATATAATATTGTACTAGATGAAAAAAGGAAACTGATAACAAATTTCATTAAGTCATGGATTGGTCATTGTTTGTCTTTTTATAATCTCACAGCTAAATGGGGACGTCATACAATAGCTTCCATTATTCTCGCTACGCTTCCAATTATATCTTACAATATGCGTGTCTAGGAATCATTTCAGAGGAACGTTTCAAAACTACGGTTTATCGAGAAATGTTTATCTTTCATCATGCGACAAGTTGTTCAGACTACGCCTACTAGTGATACTGTACATAATTTGTTGAGTTTGATAAAGATATTGACAGGTCTGCAAATTTGTTGTCCAGAAAAGGTTTATTGTCACAAACTAAATTTAATGTAAAAAAATAATTATACATACACATTGCCTGATATTTTTACCTTTTGAATTTCAAGTATGTGCATTAGTATTATATTTTTAACGTTATACAATGTGTTTTTTGAAAGACACCCGTGTTGTGTTTGGGGAGGGGGGGGGGAGACTGACACCATGAGGTTACCCTATCTGTTGCCATCAACCCTAGCTACGCCCCTGTGTCAATGCATTGCTCTAAAGTAATTTTTAAAAGCAAATATAAACAAACTTGTTCAGTTACGCAATTCATTTTGCTTAAGTTACGATTTATGAGTTCGATAGATCGAGCGACTGTATCAGTTCTTCTGTCTGACGTTGTTCGAATTATATTACAATGCTGCCCAACTAATCATTTTCTATGGCAACCATCATAATAAAGTGATGACGGACCAGTCCATGGTCTCAGCCGGGAAATCTCAAGCCCAAAAGAAAATGTTAAATTGGTGTAACTTGTAAGCTATCGAAATCTAGATCTAAGATTGTCCACAGTTTGAAAGTTTTTATCTTTATAAAACAGCTGAGCAAGAGACGTTAAAGTTGGATCCAGAGATACAGAGTTGGGCAGAAGAGCTGGTCAAGCCAAGAGATGGTTCCAACGGGGGAGTTGGTATTTTGGTAAGAATATCCTTTCATTTCATTTTCAGACGTATTGTAATTTTATTATAAGGATAAGTACTCAAACGTATAGTAATTGTATTATAAGGATTAGTCTACAGATTAAACAAATGAAAACTTTTTTGTGTGTGGTCTAAATGCAATGATAAAAATTGTTTCAATATGCTTGAGATTAAAAAATCGAACCTCCTACAATAGAGTACTGTTATTATAAACCGCTTTTATGTTCATTTTGGGGTGGGGGGATCCAACAGTAGAAATTTAAATCTAGGCTTAGTTATAAGACATTTAAAATTACATTGAATTTTTTTTATATCTAGTGTATTCATATAATTGTGCGTTAATTTTTTATTAATAATAAATGAGTTATTTTTTATTATAATTTTATAGTTCATGATAAATGAGTTGTTTTTTAATATCATTTTTCAAAACATAAAACCCCATTTTATGTTTAGGGAGTTCCAGGAGATGGTAAAATTACTACACATGAACAACTCGAGCAAATCCTCACCTGCATCATTTTCACCTGCAGCATATCCCACGGCTCTGCCAACTTTCCCCAGTATGATCAGTACGGAGCACCTATCAACTACCCAGGATTGATGAGAGGGGAACCCCCAAACAACGTGGTAGGAATAGTTTTATAAACAATGTCATGCAATATAACTTTCATTAGCTGAAAGACTATCCACTTTCAATCTACATATGTGTTGTGCGTTTTTATTGGATTAAACATGAATGAATTCTGTATCGTCTTACAAGGGACAGGTTCTCAAATATGATTGGCTGTCTCAGACGGCATTGACTCTGCCTTAGTCATTAAAAAGTCTATGAAATTATCATGTTTAATAAAACACAATAAATGTGCACAACGACATTAAAATAGTTTTTCAAAAGACGGAAATCATAATTTATAACCCCCCTTAGAGCCCCGATGTATTCATCCTCTAAAGATCTTTAATATATTTCCAACCGAAAAAAAAGAAACCCTGTTCATTTTCAATCAATGTAACCATGACTTTTAGAACAGTATCACAGATGTTTTGAGAGAATGGTTGCGAGGGAATACAAAGGGTGAGAGAAATAGTGAGAGAAAGCCTTAAACATCAACAATACGAAGAAATAAACATCAGATATAAGAGCACAATAAAACAATGCGGTATAAAGTCTCAAGCTGTATGAGTGGCCAAACATTGTTAAATTTTTAAAAATTATTTGATTATACAATTTTCAAAAGAGAGCGAGAGAGAGCGAGAGAGAGAGCGAGAGAGAGAGAGCGAGAGAGAGAGAGAGAGAGAGAGAGAGAGTTAGTTTCGTGTGAACTTACGCCATACAATCTGATATATGACAATGAGTTGAATGCTGAAACACATCTATGAAAACTACAGCTAAAATCTCATTGAGTTTTTTACAATACAAACATTGCTATGGTTTCCATTCGTTCAAATACATATTTTAAAACTCACCAGTAATTCATCCAGCTGACTTTCTTTGAAATTATAACAGATTTACTGCAGACCCATGGCAAACACTTGTGCTTATGTTTTGATTTCAAACTCTAATATATATTAATAGATATTAACACTTTTACAACATTTAAAACTCTAATAGATATTAACACTTTTACAACATTTAAAACTCTAATAGATATTAACACTTTTACAACATTTAAAACTCGAATAGATATTAACACTTTTACAACATTTAAAACTCTAATAGATATTAACACTTTTACAACATTTAAAACTCTAATAAGAATGCAGAACTAGACACAAACCATTGATAAGCGTAGGACGCAATGATCTTCTGTATTGAAGGAGCGTCTGTAACAGATAAGATAAGATAAGATAAGATTAGCTTTAGAACATACACAGAACTTGTTTTACTTGTTAATGCGCTGGTCGGACGTATTTTATTTACAACTAGACGCCCCGCGGCGTAGCATACGCCGCAGACTTGCTCATGGAGAGTGCAAAGAAAGTGGAGAAAGAACGGACACAAACTACAGCACGAAGAAATCAAAACAACGCGAGTGAATGTCGATTGCGCTGCCAACTCATTGTTGGTTTCGACGCATTTGCAGGCGAAATTCGGTACACCCCTAACTTCTATGAAGTCAGCTATAAAACGATAATCGGTTTAAAATCGGAGTTACGTATTCGATAATCAGTTTCAAAAAAAAAGAAAACAACAACACGCAATTAACAACCATAAATATGACTAACCCTCGCTAGGGTCGGCCAATCACAGTTTATGTTTAAGGGATGTTAGTATTAATATTAAATTGGAGGCGGGTAACAACAACTTCAGTGTGCATATCTTTACGTTTACTCGCTATTTTTTATTTACTTAGTGCTGCTTTTTGTGTCTGTACTCTCACCCCCCCCAAATGTTCTTTGCAATGTCTATGATGAGCAAGTCTGCGGCGTATGCTACGCCGCGGGTCTCTCCAGAGTTCCTTCTTTTCATTCACTCACAGTCGTTTGCCCAAACCCACCCCATTTTGACAACTGTGTCTTTCAGGAAGTCTTCACCCGTCAGCTAGTGTTGGCAATAAAGGGGTAAAAGAACGGGCACAAACAGACATTTTAAAAAATTTATTTTTAAAAAATGTTTTCGCTGGGGCTTGAACCCAGGACCTCCCCGTATGAGGCGGACGTGATAACCAGTACACTATGAATCTCACGTTTTCTGTTAAGGAACAATGCAAGTGAACGGCACGTGAACGCAAGAGTTTTGTTACCACCCACTCCCACCCCCCCCCCTTTTTTTTCATCCCACCACGCTTGCCAACAGTGATTAGTTGACCCGAGTGAGGGTCATTCGACATGCTCGGTTGCACATACTTGCAGTTTGCTTGCCTCGCATGGTCCCATGAAGAGAATTATATATATAGATTAGCCTGCTTTTTAATTAACATCAGGCAACTTTCTATTGGCTGAAATACTTTCAAAACTGAAGTTTCAGAGATAGCATTTATGATTCCTAGCATTCCTTTCAAATGAATGACTCAACGGTTTTCTTCCATTCATATTCAGTTCCTATTATTTTCTTCTCTCCGAATACGTTGGTATATATTTTCATAAAAAAACAAAAACAAAAAATGGAGGGGTTGGGTTGGGGGGCTCATTGTTTTCCTTTCCACCTTCAAGTGACGCCCCTGTTCTAAATATATATATTAGGGCTGCGGAAATTAACGATTAATTTTTCGATTAATTTTTCGATTAATCGTTAAAAAATTGTAACGATTAAAAAACAATTTAACGACCCACCACCTATAAATGTACTGGAATTCAAAAAGTAAAATATTTCGGCTGATAAATATAAACTAATTTCAGGACGGTTATACGAACATTTTGGTTTTAAATTAATGACTGACGTGAATGTTCTAAATGTTGATAAAGGTTATTGTCACGCCACTCTTTGCGACGTATTACTTGGAAATGTATTTTGTAGGCGTTCTCACAATACACAATCTTGCATGCAATAATCCACTGAAGAATTAATGTCAACAAGATAACTTTAATATACACATAATGATAATGTACAGATATATAACTTGGAGGTTTCACAACGTGGAGACATCAGCTACACATTCGCCATTACTTTATAGAACTGCTCGTTCGCGCTCTTTTACCCATGTGACCTCTCTGTCACTAATCTTGTGATTCTCACGTGACAGTTATTGTGTCCATTGAGAGAAATCGTTTGACTACCATGCAATGTTTCCTCTAAGCCTAAGCTTCGTTGGTCCATGTGCAAAGTTAAAAATAAAAAAACACCGTAAAAAACAAGTTTTTCACTATAAATCCTTTATGTACGAGACGTAACTAAAAGAATGTTCATAATAATACGCAGCGCAAGACCATCCAAAAATACAAAATTGTAGTTATGTCTCGTAAAACGTGTTTAATATAATGCGCACCGATCAGGAATATGTTTATAAAAAGTGTTGTCAATAAAATACGCACCTTATTGCGCGACAGGAATGGTCGTTCAATATAATACGCAACGCGACACTCTATCTCAAAAATTTAACATGATACATAGAGATAAATAAAATAATCTAAAAATTCAATAATTTAATTACAGTACATGCGATCGATCTGAAATTTTGATACATCGTTTTTATTATCGGCACGAGTATGCCTGCAAAATTTCAGATCGCCAGCTAACGAGGAAGTGGGTTAAAAATCGATCCAAAGTTTTGACAATCAAGCAAGGGTTCAAACAGACACCACGAGTTAATATAAATGATTTGATAATAAACAACTTTTGTGCTAAGTTGCACAAAGTCCATTTTAAAAAATATATTTTACAAAATTTGCTGCGCGGAGATTCTAAACTCCTGTGCGGCGTCGGTCAAATATCAGCGCAGCTACAATGGTTCTAACATTTCGCTTACATATCACCTGCAAACCAAACATCCACTACAGTATCAGAAACTTCAGCTGAGACAATATAAAACTATGTGAACGATCGTTCAGCTCGGCTGGTTATATTGTCAATTAGACTTAGACCCGCTCATCACTTCTGTCATCACAAATAATGTCAACACACTTGTCTTTTTGTGTAGTTGGTTAAAAGATCAGATATAAAGGAGACATTCCAGTGTTATTTAGAATTTCAACAAGAACGTTTAATAAGTGTTACTTATGACGTCAAATTTTTAATTTTTGGCTTTAATCGAAATTAATGATAAATTAATCTTTAATTTTTCAAAAGTTAACGCTTAAATTTAAATTAATCGTTAACTGATTTAACGATTAAATTTTTTAACGATTAATCGACCCACCGCTTATAAATATACTGGAAGTCAAAAAGTAAAATATTTCTGCCGATAAATATAAACTAATTTCCGGACGATTACACGAACATTTTGGTTTTGAACTATTGACTGACGTGAATGTTCAAAGTGTTGATAAAGGTTATTGTGTCCATTGAGAGAAATCGTTTGCCTACCATGCAATGTTCCCTTTAAGTCTAAGCTTCGTTGGTCCATGTGCAAAGTTTTAAAAAGAAAACTCGTGTGCAAAGTTGCACAAAATCCATGCAATATTTTACAAAATTTGCTGCATGGTGATTCTAAACTCCTGCGTGGCGTCGGTCAAATATCTGCGCAGCCGTGCTGCTTAAAGGGAACATTGCTACCATGGTTCTAACACTTCGCTTACATATCACCTGCATATCAAACATCCACTACAGTATCAGAAACTTCAGCTGAGACAATATAAAACTATGTGAACGATCGTTCAGCTCGGCTGGTTATATTGTCAATAAGACCCGCTCATCACTTGAACTAAATAATGTCAATACACTTGTCTGTTTGCGTTGTTGGTTAAAAGATGTCATTTAAAGAAGACATTCCAGTGTTATTTCGATTTTCGACAAGTATTTTAATAAATGTTACTTATGACACCATAAATTTCAATTTTTGGCTTCAATCGAAATTAATGATTAATTAATCGTTAATTTGTCAAAAGTTAACTATTACATTGCAATTAATCGTTAACAGCCTTAATATATATATATTTGTTTAAAATCAAACTGTTTTATTACAAAATCCCTGTTCGTCCTCTAGAACACTGTCACCACTGAGAGAGATATCCTCAACAGCTTGCCAGACAGATACAAAACATTAGACATCATGGTTGTCACTAAATTGCTAAGCAGGAAGGGCACCAAGAGTTTGGGAGACTTTGAAGTGCAGTACATATTTGATCCTGCAGCTTTGAAACTTTTAGAGGAGTAAGTAGCTAGAAGATAAATTTAATAGGGCAATTCAACGGGATTAAAACAAAAACATTTAGCTTTGCTTAACTGCAGGGACTTAAACTTAAAGTTTGATTTGGTCTATATTATACAATTATTAAACTATATAATTTGCAATTGTCACGCAATTGTCTGTCAGTCCTGACGCTACTAATTTTAGAAAGCAGGGAAAAACAAATTACTGCACCAATGCATCAAAAGGTGTGCAAATTATAGATGCGCTGTAAAAAAAAATTATATGACGTCATTGTTTTCGCTCATATTTTAATTTTGGAAAAGGGATCAATGTAAAAAGAGGATTTGATGATGGTTAATTATAAAATATTTTTTAAAAAAGGGGGCGCCATAGGCGCCCTACAACCCCTATTATAAAATACTTTGTGTACATTTCAGAAAGTTTAATATTTCGTATTTATCAAACAAGGACAAGTTAGTTGGGCTTTTGAAAAAGGTCAGCGCCTTAGGCGCCCTAAAAAAGTGCATTTTTTATAAAATAAATAGATTTTAGCTGAAAACCTCCGTCATTTTTGACGGGTGATACGCTAGTTTGATTATATTTTATATAATAATATGATAAATTAATAGAAATGATCATTTGAAAAATACATCACATTAAATTAAAGTGAGTTAATATTCTTAAAATGTTCCAAATTAACAGCCATTATACACAGTCAAATTTTTTGCTTAACATTGAAAATACAGTGAGCACAAATTTCCTTTTTGTAGCATTATTTTGTACTTTCCATTGTCTCATGTAGTTTTACTGATCAAATATTTTTTTCTGTAGTTTTAAGACAGAATTAAGAGGAATCAGCCTTCAAATCAAGGAATTTAACAAAACTAGAAATCCTCCATATGAATTTATGGACCCAGAAGGTGTACCAAACAGTATCAGCATTTAATCTTTTTAGTCAGGATTTTGCTCTGATTGGAGACGATTTTTTGGGAAAACCATGACTCTTACATGACTCTTACATGACTCTTACATGACTCTTACATGACTCTTACATGACTCTTACATGACTCTTACATGACTCTTACATGACTCTTACATGACTCTTACACGATTCTTACCATGGTTTACATTACTCTTTTAATTCTGATGTTTTGATGTATAAAATTAAAAAGTAATTACCGTATAAACTCGTTCTACAGCCCGTTCGTTCATAAGCCTATCCCACCACTTTTGGATGATAAAAGTAGTATAAGTGTATAATAGTATAAGTGTATAATAGTATAAGTGTATAATAGTATAAGTGTATACCCCGCTCGCAAGCCGACCCACCAAAAATAATAGGACAGCTTAAACAAAATGGTACATATTTTTTTTTAAACTACAAGCTAAAACGGTCATTGTGATTGTTTACTTTGTAATACCTAACTTTGTCTTTGTGCTTAAAAATAGGCAAGAGTTACCGGTATTTAAAAAAAAATTATTTGGTAAACAGTGACGGAAGCGCTTACATTAAAATTCGTTGTTGAAAACAAAATTTGTAAAACAATGTATTAAAACATTCACAAAAATAAATAAAATGATTAAATAAGGTAAGTGCAGATGCTTCATAATATATTATAGCTTCTGGTAGAGCAGTCGAATTTTGTAGAATTTAGAAAAGGGTAAAAAGGACCTTGATGAGCTACAACAATAACAGCACCGATATTAAATATCGATGCAGAAATACGTTAATGACCCGCTCGTAAGCCCCCCCCCAACTTTTCCCCCTAGATTTTTTTCAAAAAAAGCTCGGCTTGCGAACGAGCATATACGGCATGTATCTTATTCTTTAAGAGAACCACATAGAACATAGTAGAACATAGTTTTGTCATTGACATCAATTCGAAATAGTTCAATGAACCAATCGTAACTATCTATTATAAATTATTTATGTAGTACAATTTGGTGGCACTTCAAGTTTCATTGTATGAGTATTTTATGTATCCATTAAGTTTGATAAATTTGATCTTTTACATGATTTATGTATTTATTTATTTATTAATTTATTTATTTATTGTATTTACGACTGAGGAAAAGGTTTGTTAATATACTTCTTTGGCCAATTTTAAATAAGTATCATTCTCCATCCGAACTCATCCTTTGTTGGTCCATATATTTTCCTGAGAACGTTCCTCTCCCATGTATTTAACAGGTTTTCTTCAGTTTTTGTTAAGGTCCAAGTTTCACTTGCATATGTTACAGCTGGTCTGATGACAGTTTTATAGAGAGTTTTCTTTGTTTCCCTTGTAATGTTTTTGTTTTTGAGGATTTTCTGGCTACTAAAGTATGCTCTATTCCCGGCTGATATTCTTTCTTTGATTTCTATTATTAATTCATTCCTTTCATTTAGTAGTGATCCTAGGAATTTGAATTGATTTACTTTATCAAAAGTCTGGTACCTAATTTTAATGTCTTCACCTGTCAATTCTTCTTTTTCTAGGGTCATGTATTTTGTTTTTTGGTTGTTGACTTCCAGCCCTGCTTGCAGTGATGCATCTTCTAATTCAATGTATGACTTTGATATGTCTTTAGTACTTTTAGCAAGCAGGGCTATGTCATGCAAGGTACTGGATGGGCTTAAAACTTTTTTGGGCTAGAGTAATTTTATTTATTTTTTTGGAACAAATTTTCATTTGCCAAGCTACCTATATGTATGCATTGTATTATGTTATTGTTTTCACCACATTGAAACAATATATATTTAAAATCCATTCAATTGTTTGTTATTGTAAGCTTAAAACGATTTTTTGGCTGGTGTGTGTTTGGTGACCAATTCGAGAGGCTAAAATTAAAGACGTTGAAATTGTATAACAGATATAAAATACTGTGTTATGTTTTATTTTGTTTTTACGTTCTACCATATCTATTTTAAGGGTAAAAATATTAAATCGATTAGCTGCAAAAAAGTGAAGCAACTTTTAGAAATTACCTTTATTTTTTAAATCCTGATGAAAAAGCAACAAATATCCAGGGAGAGTCACTATAAACTCATTTGATAATTTGTTTATTTTGGAAATTATACAAGTCGATGTAGCGTTAATCTCGATGTCAATCAGTCCATGGCAATGATGATTCAGTGCATGAATTTTCCATGTTTTTGCTGACAATGGAATTCTTGGCTGGTTACCTTAACATTCAGCCTATTTATAGTTATACTGTTGCCTTTGATATGAATGTGTTGATTAACTAAACATTTCAGTCGATTCAGGCGTCAATAAAAATTCAAGTTTATGGTACAATGTATCAGCTAGAGGTACAATGTATCAGCTAGAGGTTCAATGTTTCAGCTAGAGGTACAATGATTCAGCTAGAAATACAATTTATCAGCTAGATATTCAATGTATCAGCTAGAGGTACAATGTATCAGCTAAATGAACAATGTATCAGCTAGAGGTACAATGTTTCAGCTAGAGGTACAATGTATCAGCTAGATGTTCAATGTATAAGCTAGAGGTACAGTGTATCAGCTAGAGGTACAATGTATCAGCTAGAGGTACAATGTATCAGCTAGATGTTCAATGTATCAGCTAGAGGTACAGTGTTTCAGGTAGAGGTACAATGTATCAGTTAGAGGTACAATGCATCAGCTAGAGGTACAATGTATCAGCTAGAGGTTCAATGTATCAGCTAAAGGTACAATATATCAGCTAGAGATACAATGTATCAGCTAGATGTTCAATGTACCAGCTAGAGTTACAATGTTTCAGCTAGATATACAATGTATCAGCTAGAGGTACAATATATCAGCTAGAGGTACAATGTATCAGCTAGAGGTACAATGTATCAGCTAGAGGTACAATGTTTCAGGTAGAGGTACAATGTATCAGCTAGATGTTCAATGTATCAGCTAGAGGTACAATGTAACAGCTAGATGTACAATGTATCAGCTAGAGGTACAATGTATCAGCTAGAGGTAAAATATATCAGCTAGATATACAATGTATCAGCTAGATGTTCAATGTATCAGCTAGAGGTACAATATATCAGCTAGAGGTACAATGTATCAGCTAGAGGTACAATGTATCAGCTAGAGGTACAATGTTTCAGGTAGAGGTACAATGTATCAGTTAGAGGTACAATGCATCAGCTAGAGGTACAATGTATCAGCTAGAGGTTCAATGTATCAGCTAAAGGTACAATATATCAGCTAGAGATACAATGTATCAGCTAGATGTTCAATGTACCAGCTAGAGTTACAATGTTTCAGCTAGATATACAATGTATCAGCTAGAGGTACAATATATCAGCTAGAGGTACAATGTATCAGCTAGAGGTACAATGTATCAGCTAGAGGTACAATGTTTCAGGTAGAGGTACAATGTATCAGCTAGAGGTACAATGTATCAGCTAGAGGTACAATGTTTCAGGTAGAGGTACAATGTTTCAGGTAGAAGTTGTGCCATACGGGATTAGTCACCTTTTTAGTTAACAACAAAATCACTTTGATTTGGTAAATAGTAAATAGGGCTTATCCTGACAAAGGCAATGTGTAACCACCTAAGGCATTGACATCGCTATTACATCGAAAGTCAAACCTACACTATGGGGTGGGGGAGAATTTCAACAAGAAACTCATGTTGGCACATTTAATTTGTTTATATTAAGAGAAATTACTGATGATATAAGGGGTTAGAAAATTAAAAACTTCGGTATATAACAGGGAAGGAATAAATCGTATTTATTTGTCTTGTTATCTTAGATGGAATTATTTGATTGTCATGTCTGATGTGCATTAAATTTGTATTGCCTGTCAGCACTACACAACAAAGCACCGGCACTAACATTTAAGTTGTATCTTCTATTTCAAAGAAAACGTATGTGGCGAGATGAGACACCTTTTTAAATCCTTTTTATTAACTCGTGGTGTCTGGTTGCTTGCTTGTTTGCTTGTCGAAAAAACTTTGGATCGATTTTTAACACACTTCCTCGTAAGCTAGCGAGCTGAAATTTTGCAGGCAGACTCGTGCCGATGATAAAACGATGTATCAAAATTTCAGATGGATCGCATGTTTTGTAATTAAATTATTGAATTTTTATATTATTTTATGTATCTCTATGTAGCATGTAAAATTTTGGAGATATAGTGTCGCGGTGCGTTTTATATTGAACGACCTTTTTATTAATACTTTCCTGTTGCGCGATTTAGTGCGTATTAAATTGACAATACTTTTTATAAACATACTCCCGATCGGTGCGCATTATATTAAACACGTTTTAAGAGACATAACTAAAATTTTGTATTTTTGGATTGTCTTGTATTATAATGAAGATTCTTTTAGTTATGCCTCGTACATAAATGATTTGTAGTCAAAAGCTTGGATTTTTACGGGTTCTTTTTATTATATCCTTTATATTAACTCGTGGTGTCTTCCTGAGGCAGGCGGGCGGAGCCGAAAAAACTTTGGATCGATTTTTAACCCACTTCCTCGAAAGCTAGCGAGCCTACATTTTGCTGACAGGCTCGTTCCGATGATAAAAATGATGTATCGAAATTTCAGATCAATCGAATGTACCGTAATTAAATTAATGAATTTTTAGATTATCTGTATTTATCTCTATGTAACATGTTAAATTGTGCTATAGTGTTGCGGTGCGTATTATATTGAACAACCTTTCCTGTCGCGCAATAAGGTGCGTATTTTATTGACAATACTTTTTATAAACATATTCCTAATCGGTTCGCATTATATTAAACATGTTTTACGAGACATAACTACAATTTTGTATTTTAGGATTGTCTTGCGCTGCGTATTATAGTAAACATTCTGTTAGTTATGTCTCGTACATACAGAATTTATAGTCAAAACCTTTTTTTTAAATCCTTTATATTAACTTGTGGTGTCAGAGCCCTTTATTGCTTGCATGCCGAAAAATCTTTGGATCGAGTTTTAACCAACTTCCTCGTAAGCTAGAGAGCTGAAATTTTGCAGGCAGACTCGTACCGATGATAAAAATGATGTATTAAAATTTCAGATAAATCAAATGTACCGTTTTTAAATTAATGAATTTTTAGATTATCTTTATGTATCTCTATGTAACATGTTAATTTTTGTGCTAGAGTGTCATGTTGCGTATTATATTGAATGACCTTTTTTAATACTTTCCTGTTGCGCTGTGCGTCAAGATTTTAAAACTAATCTAAAGAAAACAAGGTCATCTAAGTTTCATGTTATTTTACAATTTCATTTTTTACTTAAAATTTTGTATCATTGTATCAAAATCAACATAATTTGCCTTGTCTTTCGTCCATCTTACTACATACTTACTGCATATTTCGGGAGTTTAACACTACCACATAAGTCCGATCTATACGAACTGAATGACATGCCGAAGTATCGCAGTGTTATACATTTGCTCCGATCAAATTGGTTATTTCCGTTGCTCCAAATAAGGGGTCGGCGAACAGGTGTAAATTACCCCATTTGGGATAAAAATGTAATTTCTGGGGGTAAAACAGTTTCATTTGGGACATACAAAATCCGCCAGATTTCAATCTTTTAATTTTGTTTTTTGTTTTTTTAATTGTTGATCAAAATCTGTCATTTGTACGTATATTTACAAAAGGCACGGTTTATTAATAAGATTTTGCGGCTTTAGCAAAGGGAGAGGAATCCCGAAATTGAAGATAATCACTGTATGATCCATGTATGAAGCTAAATTCAGTACCTTTGTCAGCAAAAGTTGTGAAATACAGAAGTTCTACTTTGGCCAAAAATGTTCAGGAACAAGTACTTCCTTCTATAATTGCGAGTAAACTATCTGCTATTCAGTTTGATGAGACCACTGATGTCAGTAGTAATGTAGCCACTGATGTCAGTAGTAATGAGACCACTGATGTCAGTAGTAATGTGACCAATGATGTCAGTAGTAATGTGACCACTGATGTCAGTAGTAATGTGACCACTGATGTCAGTAGTAATGTGACCACTGATGTCAGTAGTAATGTGACCACTGATGTCAGTAGTAATGAGACCACTGATGTCAGTAGTAATGTGACCAATGATGTCAGTAGTAATGAGACCACTGATATCAGTAGTAATGTGACCACTGATGTCAGTAGTAATGTGACTACTGATGCCAGTAGTAATGTGACCACTGATGCCAGTAGTAATGTGACCACTGATGTCAGTAGTAATGTGACCACTGATGTCAGTAGTAATGTGACCACTGATGTCAGTAGTAATGTGACCACTGGTGTCAGTAGTAATGTGACCACTGATGTCAGTAGTAATGTGACCACTGATGTCAGTAGTAATGTGACCACTGATGTCAGTAGTAATGGGACCACTGATGTCAGTAGTAATGGGACCACTGATGTCAGTAGTAATGGGACCACTGATGTCAGTAGTAATGTGACCACTGATGTCAGTAGTAATGTGACCACTGATGTCAGTAGTAATGTGACCACTGATGTCAGTAGTAATGTGACCACTGATGTCAGTAGTAATGTGACCACTGATGTCAGTAGTAATGTGACCACTGATGTCAGTAGCAATGTGACCACTGATGTCAGTAGTATTGTGACCACTGATGTCAGTAGTAATGTGACCACTGATGTCAGTAGTAATGTGACCACTGATGTCAGTAGTAATGTGACCACTGATGTCAGTAGTAATGGGACCACTGATGTCAGTAGTAATGTGACCACTGATGTCAGTAGTAATGGGACCACTGATGTCAGTAGTAATGGGACCACTGATGTCAGTAGTAATGGGACCACTGATGTCAGTAGTAATGTGACCACTGATGTCATTAGTAATGTGGCCACTGATGTCAGTAGTAATGTGACCACTGATGTCAGTAGTAGTGTGACCACTGATGTCAGTAGTAATGTGACCACTGATGTCAGTAGTAATGTGACCACTGATGTCAGTAGCAATGTGACCACTAATGTCAGTAGTATTGTGACCACTGATGTCAGTAGTAATGTGACCACTAATGTCAGTAGTAATGTTACCACTGATGTCAGTAGTAATGTGACCACTGATGTCAGTAGTAATGGGACCACTGATGTCAGTAGTAATGTGACCACTGATGTCAGTAGCAATGTGACCACTGATGTCAGTAGTATTGTGACCACTGATGTCAGTAGTAATGTGACCACTGATGTCAGTAGTAATGTGACCACTGATGTCAGTAGTAATGTGACCACTGATGTCAGTAGTAATGAGACCACTGATGTCAGTGGTAATGAGACCACTGATGTCAGTAGTAATGAGACCACTGATATCAGTAGTAATGTGACCACTGATGTCAGTAGTAATGTGACTACTGATGCCAGTAGTAATGTGACCACTGATGTCAGTAGTAATGTGACCAATGATGTCAGTAGTAATGTGACCACTGATGTCAGTAGTAATGTGACCACTGATGTCAGTAGTAATGTGACCAATGATGTCAGTAGTAATGTGACCACTGATGTCAGTAGTAATGTGACCACTGATGTCAGTAGTAATGAGACCACTGATGTCAGTAGTAATGTGACCAATGATGTCAGTAGTAATGTACCACTGATGTCAGTAGTAATTTGACCACTGATGTCAGTAGTAATGTGACCGCTGATATCAGTAGTAATGTGACCACTGATGTCAGTAGTAATGTGACCACTGATGTCAGTAGTAATGAGACCACTGATGTCAGTAGTAATGTGACCAATGATGTCAGTAGTAATGAGACCACTGATATCAGTAGTAATGTGACCACTGATGTCAGTAGTAATGTGACTACTGATGCCAGTAGTAATGTGACCACTGATGCCAGTAGTAATGTGACCACTGATGTCAGTAGTAATGTGACCACTGATGTCAGTAGTAATGTGACCACTGATGTCAGTAGTAATGTGACCACTGGTGTCAGTAGTAATGTGACCACTGATGTCAGTAGTAATGTGACCACTGATGTCAGTAGTAATGTGACCACTGATGTCAGTAGTAATGGGACCACTGATGTCAGTAGTAATGGGACCACTGATGTCAGTAGTAATGGGACCACTGATGTCAGTAGTAATGTGACCACTGATGTCAGTAGTAATGTGACCACTGATGTCAGTAGTAATGTGACCACTGATGTCAGTAGTAATGTGACCACTGATGTCAGTAGTAATGTGACCACTGATGTCAGTAGTAATGTGACCACTGATGTCAGTAGCAATGTGACCACTGATGTCAGTAGTATTGTGACAACTGATGTCAGTAGTAATGTGACCACTGATGTCAGTAGTAATGTGACCACTGATGTCAGTAGTAATGTGACCACTGATGTCAGTAGTAATGGGACCACTGATGTCAGTAGTAATGTGACCACTGATGTCAGTAGTAATGGGACCACTGATGTCAGTAGTAATGGGACCACTGATGTCAGTAGTAATGGGACCACTGATGTCAGTAGTAATGTGACCACTGATGTCAGTAGTAATGTGGCCACTGATGTCAGTAGTAATGTGACCACTGATGTCAGTAGTAATGTGACCACTGATGTCAGTAGTAATGTGACCACTGATGTCAGTAGTAATGTGACCACTGATGTCAGTAGCAATGTGACCACTGATGTCAGTAGTATTGTGACCACTGATGTCAGTAGTAATGTGACCACTGATGTCAGTAGTAATGTTACCACTGATGTCAGTAGTAATGTGACCACTGATGTCAGTAGTAATGGGACCACTGATGTCAGTAAAAATGTGACCACTGATGTCAGTAGCAATGTGACCACTGATGTCAGTAGTATTGTGACCACTGATGTCAGTAGTAATGTGACCACTGATGTCAGTAGTAATGTGACCACTGATGTCAGTAGTAATGTGACCACTGATGTCAGTAGTAATGAGACCACTGATGTCAGTGGTAATGAGACCACTGATGTCAGTAGTAATGATACCACTGATGTCAGTGGTAATGTGACCACTGATGCCAGTAGTAATGAGACCACTGATGTCAGTGGTAATGAGACCACTGATGTCAGTGGTAATGTGACCACTGATGCCAGTAGTAATGTGACCACTGATGTCAGTAGTAATGTGACCACTGATGTCAGTAGTAATGAGACCACTGATGTCAGTAGTAATGTGACCAATGATGTCAGTAGTAATGAGACCACTGATATCAGTAGTAATGTGACCACTGATGTCAGTAGTAATGTGACTACTGATGCCAGTAGTAATGTGACCACTGATGCCAGTAGTAATGTGACCACTGATGCCAGTAGTAATGTGACCACTGATGTCAGTAGTAATGTGACCACTGATGTCAGTAGTAATGTGACCACTGATGTCAGTAGTAATGTGACCACTGGTGTCAGTAGTAATGTGACCACTGATGTCAGTAGTAATGTGACCACTGATGTCAGTAGTAATGGGACCACTGATGTCAGTAGTAATGGGACCACTGATGTCAGTAGTAATGGGACCACTGATGTCAGTAGTAATGTGACCACTGATGTCAGTAGTAATGTGACCACTGATGTCAGTAGTAATGTGACCACTGATGTCAGTAGTAATGTGACCACTGATGTCAGTAGTAATGTGACCACTGATGTCAGTAGTAATGTGACCACTGATGTCAGTATTAATGTGACCACTGATGTCAGTAGCAATGTGACCACTGATGTCAGTAGTATTGTGACCACTGATGTCAGTAGTAATGTGACCACTGATGTCAGTAGTAATGTGACCACTGATGTCAGTAGTAATGTGACCACTGATGTCAGTAGTAATGGGACCACTGATGTCAGTAGTAATGTGACCACTGATGTCAGTAGTAATGGGACCACTGATGTCAGTAGTAATGGGACCACTGATGTCAGTAGTAATGGGACCACTGATGTCAGTAGTAATGTGACCACTGATGTCAGTAGTAATGTGGCCACTGATGTCAGTAGTAATGTGACCACTGATGTCAGTAGTAATGTGACCACTGATGTCAGTAGTAATGTGACCACTGATGTCAGTAGTAATGTGACCACTGATGTCAGTAGTAATGTGACCACTGATGTCAGTAGTAATGAGACCACTGATGTCAGTAGTAATGTGACCAATGATGTCAGTAGTAATGTGACCACTGATGTCAGTAGTAATGTGACCACTGATGTCAGTAGTAATGTGACCACTGATGTCAGTAGTAATGTGACCAATGATGTCAGTAGTAATGTGACCACTGATGTCAGTAGTAATGTGACCACTGATGTCAGTAGTAATGTGACCAATGATGTCAGTAGTAATGTGACCACTGATGTCAGTAGTAATGTGACCACTGATGTCAGTAGTAATGAGACCACTGATGTCAGTAGTAATGTGACCACTGATGTCAGTAGTAATGTGACCACTGATGTCAGTAGTAATGGGACCACTGATGTCAGTAGTAATTCGCAGCTTATGGTATATGTTCGATACCAAGGTTTACAAACTATTGAAGATGAAATATTGTTTTACTGCTCTTCTCGAGCTGCGATTTCAAGGAATTGATGTTTTCAATAAAGTTAATGAATACTTTGAATGAGTTGGAAGACTTTATTGCTTTGTCTCTTGATGCAGCTCCATCTATGTTGTGTCGTGTAAGTTGTTTTTGCTAGAAAGAGGAATCCATAAATTGAAGTTAACCACTATATGATCCATGGTCAAGCTCTTCTTGTGAAACATTTGGAACCCGAACTGGAGGTCGTCTTGCATGATATTATCCGGATTGTAAATTTGATTAAAGGGCATTCACTGTCGTGTTGACTGTTTCGTGATTTGTGTAAAGATAGTGAGGTTGAATATACGGACTTACTTTATAACAACAAGGTACGGTGGCTTTCACGTTGTAATGTTCTGAACAGAGTGTGGGCTCTGAAAGCTGAGCCCAGCTCACAGCTTTTATGGGGAGGGGGGCAACGCTTTTTGACGTCATATGGGAGGGGGGGTCCAACTTTTTGTAACGGCGTATGAGGAGGGGTGGGGTGAAAAATGGGTCAATATGCCGCATGTTTCAAATCACTTTTTTTAAAATTTAAGTATGTATTTAGTGTTAGGTTGCACTCTAATATCTTAACACGTGTGAAGCCATGTAGAATTTAATTAAATAAATTGTAAGCAATCAAATAATATTTAAGTGGAACTTTTATTTAACGTTGCACGTTTTGATGTTATGTCACAGTTTTTAACACCCACCTGCCCCTCGTTACAAATATGTGACCCCACTAGTTGCGTGACGCCATTTATGGACGGCTCCTAACATCTTTTAATTTTTTAATTAACATCAAAACACCGTTCAGAAAATTCAATTATAAAAAAAATATTTTAAAATTGTAATTCTTAAAAAACGTATTCAATTTAAATTATGTATTTCTGTGTCTTTTTCAAATACTAAAGACTTACATTTTCATCGTGTATCTTTTTTTTTAAAGTTTCTTTTGGTTTTTAAACTTTTGAATTCTTTAAGCGTAACATTTGCGTAAACGTGTGTATTTAAACGAAATGACCTTTACAACGTATCCCTTACACTAACCTCCGACTGTGAGGAAGGTTGTGGACCGCTTAATTCACTGTCATACAAAACAAAATTATTGTACCAGACACCAAGCTTACTGTGATTATTGAATCCATGTGACGCAGTCAGGTTGTTCCTGCTCGAGCAATTTTGATGTTGTTGTTTTTTTCTACACATTTTCACAATTAGTATTCTCAAACAAATACAATTTCAAGTCTTTCGTCTTGTTGAGTTGGGGATATCAGAGATCTAAACAATGGATAATCAACAATCAAACTATTTATTATTTTCGTCATTTTCGGGCATAAACTCAGACCCACAATAATAATAATTATTATTATTATTATTTGGTAATTTATATAGCGCTGTACCCCAGCAAGCAGCTGGGCTCAAAGCGCTTCACATAAAGATAGTTACACACACACAATAATCGATTCATTCAATTTAAAACATACATATCATAACGACAACATATGTCGACATTACAGTTTACGTAAGTTACGTGGCCCTTTTTTAACTCGATGATTTGTCTCTATTATAACAACGGAGCTTTAAAAACGACCGTATACCACAGTCGAGTCCTGAAAGATGAAAGGGAAACAACTCAAGGACTAATGTTCCTTATGAATAGTTGTAGCATTATTTGATGAGATAGTTGTGTGGTAATAACGGGGTGCAAAGAGAGGCAACTCTGTTGTAAACTGTAGACAACTACACTGCAAGTGGTCAATGAAACACTATAATAATTGAACGTCTTTTCTGTATAAAGTTGTTCACATTGCGTATTAAACAAGTGGTCAATTAAACACAATAATAATTGAACGTTGTTTCTGTATAAAGTTGTTAACATTGCGTATTAAACAAGTGGTCAATAAAACACAATAATAATTGAACGTTGTTTCTGTATAAAGTTGTTAACATTGCGTATTAAACAAGTGGTCAATGAAACACAATAATAATTGAACGTTGTTTCTGTATAAAGTTGTTAACATTGCGTATTAAACAAGTGGTCAATGAAACACAATAATAATTGAACGTTGTTTCTGTATAAAGTTGTTAACATTGCGTATTAAACAAGTGGTCAATGAAACACAATAATAATTGAGCGTTGTTTCTGTATAAAGTTGTTAACATTGCGTATTAAACAAGTGGTCAATGAAACACAATAATAATTGAACGTCGTTTCTGTATAAAGTTGTTAACATTGCGTATTAAACAAGTGGTCAATGAAACACAATAATAATTGAACGTCGTTTCTGTATAAAGTTGTTAACATTGCGTATTAAACAAGTGATCAATGAAACACAATAATAATTGAACGTCGTTTCTGTATAAAGTTGTTAACATTGCGTATTAAACAAGTGGTCAATGAAACACAATAATAATTGAACGTCGTTTCTGTATAAAGTTGTTAACATTGCGTATTAAACAAGTGGTCAATGAAACACAATAAAAATTGAACGTTGTTTCTGTATAAAGTTGTTAACATTGCGTATTAAACAAGTGGTCAATGAAACACAATAATAATTGAACGTCGTTTCTGTATAAAGTTGTTAACATTGCGTATTAAACAAGTGGTCAATGAAACACTATAATTGAACGTTGTTTCTGTATAAAGTTGTTAACATTGCGTATTAAACAAGTGGTCAATGAAACACTATAATTGAACGTTGTTTCTGTATAAAGTTGTTAACATTGCGTATTAAACAAGTGGTCAATGAAACACTATAATTGAACGTTGTTTCTGTATAAAGTTGTTAACATTGCGTATTAAACAAGTGGTCAATGAAACACTAATAATTGAACGTTGTTTCTGTATAAAGTTGTTAACATTGCGTATTAAACAAGTGGTCAATGAAACACATATAATTGAACGTTGTTTCTGTATAAAGTTGTTAACATTGCGTATTAAACAAGTGGTCAATGAAACACATAATAATTGAACGTTGTTTCTGTATAAAGTTGTTAACATTGCGTATTAAACAAGTGGTCAATGAAACACAATAATAATTGAACGTTGTTTCTGTATAAAGTTGTTAACATTGCGTATTAAACAAGTGGTCAATGAAACACAATAATAATTGAACGTTGTTTCTGTATAAAGTTGTTAACATTGCGTATTAAACAAGTGGTCAATGAAACACAATAATAATTGAACGTTGTTTCTGTATAAAGTTGTTAACATTGCGTATTAAACAAGTGGTCAATGAAACACATAATAATTGAACGTTGTTTCTGTATAAAGTTGTTAACATTGCGTATTAAACAAGTGGTCAATGAAACACAATAATAATTGAACGTTGTTTCTGTATAAAGTTGTTAACATTGCGTATTAAACAAGTGGTCAATGAAACACAATAATAATTGAACGTTGTTTCTGTATAAAGTTGTTAACATTGCGTATTAAACAAGTGGTCAATGAAACACATAATAATTGAACGTTGTTTCTGTATAAAGTTGTTAACATTGCGTATTAAACAAGTGGTCAATGAAACACAATAATAATTGAACGTTGTTTCTGTATAAAGTTGTTAACATTGCGTATTAAACAAGTGGTCAATGAAACACAATAATAATTGAACGTTGTTTCTGTATAAAGTTGTTAACATTGCGTATTAAACAAGTGGTCAATGAAACACAATAATAATTGAACGTTGTTTCTGTATAAAGTTGTTAACATTGCGTATTAAACAAGTGGTCAATGAAACACAATAATAATTGAACGTTGTTTCTGTATAAAGTTGTTAACATTGCGTATTAAACAAGTGGTCAATGAAACACAATAATAATTGAACGTTGTTTCTGTATAAAGTTGTTAACATTGCGTATTAAACAAGTGGTCAATGAAACACAATAATAATTGAACGTTGTTTCTGTATAAAGTTGTTAACATTGCGTATTAAACAAGTGGTCAATGAAACACAATAATAATTGAACGTTGTTTCTGTATAAAGTTGTTAACATTGCGTATTAAACAAGTGGTCAATGAAACACAATAATAATTGAACGTTGTTTCTGTATAAAGTTGTTAACATTGCGTATTAAACAAGTGGTCAATGAAACACAATAATAATTGAACGTTGTTTCTGTATAAAGTTGTTAACATTGCGTATTAAACAAGTGGTCAATGAAACACAATAATAATTGAACGTTGTTTCTGTATAAAGTTGTTAACATTGCGTATTAAACAAGTGGTCAATGAAACACAATAATAATTGAACGTTGTTTCTGTATAAAGTTGTTAACATTGCGTATTAAACAAGTGGTCAATGAAACACAATAATAATTGAACGTTGTTTCTGTATAAAGTTGTTAACATTGCGTATTAAACAAGTGGTCAATGAAACACAATAATAATTGAACGTTGTTTCTGTATAAAGTTGTTAACATTGCGTATTAAACAAGTGGTCAATGAAACACAATAATAATTGAACGTTGTTTCTGTATAAAGTTGTTAACATTGCGTATTAAACAAGTGGTCAATGAAACACAATAATAATTGAACGTTGTTTCTGTATAAAGTTGTTAACATTGCGTATTAAACAAGTGGTCAATGAAACACAATAATAATTGAACGTTGTTTCTGTATAAAGTTGTTAACATTGCGTATTAAACAAGTGGTCAATGAAACACAATAATAATTGAACGTTGTTTCTGTATAAAGTTGTTAACATTGCGTATTAAACAAGTGGTCAATGAAACACTAATAATTGAACGTTGTTTCTGTATAAAGTTGTTAACATTGCGTATTAAACAAGTGGTCAATGAAACACAATAATTGAACGTTGTTTCTGTATAAAGTTGTTAACATTGCGTATTAAACAAGTGGTCAATGAAACACAATATAATTGAACGTTGTTTCTGTATAAAGTTGTTAACATTGCGTATTAAACAGTTTTACAAACATTAACGTTTAAACGTTCATGTTTTACGATCTTAATATTATTGGAAACGAAGGAAGTGTCGTCTTATCAATGGTTATAAACATGAAATAATGATATCTCCATGCTGCTCATGTGCCGACACCAGCTATCCCACTGACAGTCTCGCCAACAACCTTGTCCTCCATTATTCCTGTTACCTGGCTTTCCTATACACACGGTAACTTCGCCTTTCCCTGGCATAACTCCAATGACAACATTTGAACACGTTGTTAAGATCAGTCATTCAGAAGTAACGTCACTAAGTCCTTTGTTGGGATCTTTTGGTCTATAGAGTCAATAAACATTTGGTCTATAGAGTCAATAAACATTTGGTCTATAGAGTCAATAAACATGTTCTAACATCATTAGTAAAGTCACTCTAAATATTTTCACATCATATGGTGGTTAGAATCACTTTTAAATATTATTCAGACTAGTGTATTACACGTCAAACATGACGGAAGTTTTCAAAATATATATATTTCAGCTGAAATCAATTAATTAAATAATTAGAAAATGTAGAGACAAAGAGAGAAAAATTACATCTCATTTCTATAATGAACAATTTTAAGCAGACGTTCAAAAAGACTTATTTTTGGTGTATTAATTTTTTTTCAAGGCTTTTTTTTTAGCGGTGCGCTTTCTAAAAAAACATAGCGTTACGAACGAACATACATAGCAAATTATGTATATTGATTGCATTGTAGCATCAATGTAAATGTATTAAAATGTTTTTGGCGTCACTATAACACTGCTTAAATGTTTTATTTGGTTGTCACTCTAAACATTTGTTAAGATTATTTGGTTGCAAGTGTCACTAGAACATTGCATTCATCATTTTATTCCGTAACTTAAAAAAATGTTAGGAATTTACTTTAATTTCACTAAAACATTTTTGAGATCATTTTTTCGTAAAAGTCACCACAAAATTGTTAATATCCTTTTATAGTGTCACTAAAATATTATTCTAATTATAGTGTGGTTCACGTCTGTAAAAAATATTGATCAAATCATAATGTAGAATCGTAAGACAAGAAAGCCTAATTACACAGTTGAATTAAGGACTAATTCTGCTTAATGTGCGAATGAATACTCCATCAAATAAGGAGATCAAACTAAATTAACAAATGTCAAATGGTTTTTACTTTCCAACTTCTTTTTCTTTTTTTAAGTTTTTGCAAAACATTTTTTTTTGGATAATGAAATTAATAGGACATTTTCAAATTTACTTTCTTCTCTCTCTCTCTCTCGTCTCTCTCTCTCTCTCTCTCTCTCTCTCATACTCACTCTCTATCACTCTCACTCACTCTCTCTATCTCTCTCTCTCTCTCTCTCTCTCACTCTCTCTCTCCTCTCTCTCTCCTCCCCCTTGTGTCAACATTTTACCATCATTTTTTTAAAATCTTTCCAAAATGTCTCACAGCCGACTGGCCACCATTTCGTTATTGAAAGTTTACGTTTCCACCCCTTACTTGGAGGGCTTCTCTAATTAGGCAACATTTTCAAACACGATGCGTTAATCTAATAAATCAACAATAAAATCTCATACTCATATGAGTTACTTTAACTTAATAGATTTTTCTATTTTTAGATGATTTGATTGACTTATGAAAGTGGTTTCCTTTGAATAAGATGTAGGTTAAAGAGAGTTGTTTCTCAGAGATAACTTAATTCCTCTGATCAGTTTGAACCAAATGTTAGAGATTCCTATATCCACCCATGTAGCTGTTGATGCCTTCTCCTTATCTGGAATTCAGATTGGGCACCAGCCTGCCAATTTGAGATCATTTGTTTTATAACACTCGACCACCCACAACTGTAGACAATACGTTACTACGTCATTATTGTATCCTATGTCAAATTGAGGCTGGTAATTAGTCGTCTGCTCCGGCCATGGTATAAAAAGCTGAATATGAGCATTTGAATGGAGTCGTGGAGAGTATCAGCACACAAGTGTGAACATTGACGTCATTGCTGTAACATTGATCAGTGTTCTTGTGTTGTGTGAGTAGAAATATTGACGTCAAGTTTAACAATTAACTGTATGGCTAAGTACGATTTTTCACTGATGTTGTTAAAAACTATACATGTAAAGATAATAATATTTGATCAATTTTTTTTCCTAGAGAGAAACTATTTATACTACTTTTGGTGAGACAGTAATGATTTTATAAATGGAGACTGTCATAATACGACATGCTTAGTTAGTATTAATTGATTGACGAGATAATTAATGCAATGTCTTTTGTTTATAACTTAAACAGAAGTGAGACCTATTGCGATATTTTCAATCACAGTTATACAGTAAAATCTTTGTTGAGTTAAAGTTTTCAATAAAACTAACATTCGTTGAGTTAAAGTTTTCAATAAAACTAACATTCGTTGAGTTAAAGTTTTCAATAAAACTAACATTTGTTGAGTTAAAGTTTTCAATAAAAACTAACATTTGTTGAGTTAAAGTTTTCAATAAAACTAACATTTGTTGAGTTAAAGTTTTCAATAAAACTAACATTTGTTGAGTTAAAGTTTTCAATAAAACTAACATTTGTTGAGTTAAAGTTTTCAATAAAACTAACATTTGTTGAGTTAAAGTTTTCAATAAAACTAACATTTGTTGAGTTAAAGTTTTCAATAAAACTAACATTTGTTGAGTTAAAGTTTTCAATAAAACTAACATTTGTTGAGTTAAAGTTTTCAATAAAACTAACATTTGTTGAGTTAAAGTTTTCAATAAAACTAACATTTGTTGAGTTAAAGTTTTCAATAAAACTAACATTTGTTGAGTTAAAGTTTTCAATAAAACTAACATTTGTTGAGTTAAAGTTTTCAATAAAACTAACATTTGTTGAGTTAAAGTTTTCAATAAAACTAACATTTGTTGAGTTAAAGTTTTCAATAAAACTAACATTTGTTGAGTTAAAGTTTTCAATAAAACTAACATTTGTTGAGTTAAAGTTTTCAATAAAACTAACATTTGTTGAGTTAAAGTTTTCAATAAAACTAACATTTGTTGAGTTAAAGTTTTCAATAAAACTAACATTTGTTGAGTTAAAGTTTTCAATAAAACTAACATTTGTTGAGTTAAAGTTTTCAATAAAACTAACATTTGTTGAGTTAAAGTTCTCAATAAAACTAACATTTGTTGAGTTAAAGTTTTCAATAAAACTAACATTTGTTGAGTTAAAGTTTTCAATAAAACTAACATTTGTTGAGTTAAAGTTTTCAATAAAACTAACATTTGTTGAGTTAAAGTTTTCAATAAAACTAACATTTGTTGAGCTACATCGTTTAACTCAGGGGTGGCTAAAACCGGACCTCGAAGCAATTTTAACTGGCCCGTGGCCTCATCTTAAATAACTAATTGACGTATTATTTCTGTTACGACATTATATTTATTTTAAAAAGTCGAAATTTTGTACTTTTTTGAGTACCTCAAAGGATGGCAAAAATCGATAACATTTTATTGTTTACTAATTACTAGACTTTCAGTCTTAAAGACCAAACAAGAGGAACAAATTTAGTTGCTTCTGATTGTTCTTCTATTCATGACGATAAATTACCAAGAAAACAATCTCTATATTTATTACTGATGGTGAATTCAAAGACTCTTTAAGGACTTTGCAACTTTTGAAATTGAAATAATGATTTTTTTCTTTACCTTTCTCTGTTGACCTGATGATGCTCCAGGACATACGCAACTGGAACTAAGTAAGTAGCAGAGTGTTGCTGAATGTCGCAACAGGCAACAAAAGTTTTCTCGCATTGACTTTTACAGTCAGCTGGAAAAAAGAGAGATTCAAAGAGATTCCTTCATTTAATAACAAAATGCTCAGCTTGTTTGGCTCGACATACTTGTGTGAGCAGACATTTTCAGTTATGAATTTTAACAAGAACCGCGTGATGGCGAGAATAAATGAATCTCACGTACGTAATAGTATACATATCCAAACAAGTGGCATTGAGCCTGACCTCACCTAATAACTACATTTAAGATCTCAGTTTCACCCTTCACATTAAAATTTTGCTATAAAAACTTCTCAACCTATATCATTTTTACCACGTTTTTAAAACGTTGCTTTCGTTCCTGTCTGTCTGTCTGTCCACAAAATTTCAAATTTTCCAACGTAAAATTTAACCACTTTTGATGGGCCTAGAGATCTACAAATTTTACCACAGATAGATCTTGGATGACAATGCATTGTGTCAAAATTTCAAATCGATCGAATGTACCGTAATTAAATTAATGCAGGTTTAGTTTATCTCTATATAACATCTGTATCCGTCTGCTATTGTTGAATCCACGTGCCAACCAAATTCACCCTAGCCATCGATGACCATATCCCCGTGTTTAACAGCAAGTGGAGTCAAGTCACGTTTAATAATTAACAAAGAAATAAAATTTTCGATATACTCTATGATTTTAAACTTAGACTAAAAAGAATAAAATAAATAGAGGTAAAAAAAAGATTTTAAAAAACCACGTTTTTATAAGTGGACTAAAAAAAGACAATAATTTTAAACTTATATGTTCAAGTTCTTTCATTTAATATGACTAAAAACGTGGGGCGGGCGCTTGTGAGGTTTAACATATGCGGTTCACTCATTCTCGCACTTATAGATCTCTCTTTTGCCTTCTAAATTATAAATCTTTAATTTTTATACCAAACACCCGCCCAACGTTTTTAGTCATATTAAATGAAAGTACTTGAACTTATAATTTTTAAATTATTTTATTATTTTTAGTCCACTTATAAAAAAGTTGTTTTTAAAAATCTTTTTTTTTACCTCTATTTATTTTATTCTTTTCAGTTTAAGTGTAAAATCATAGAGTATATCGAAAATTTTATTTCTTTAAACGCATCGCACGTTTACAGACTGAAATGGACTGAGCTGCCCCTTGATGTAAACACGGGGAGTGGTAATCGATGGCTGGAGTGAACTGGCACGTGAGGTCAACATTGGCAATCGGATACAGATGCTTATATAAAGATAAACTAAAAAATGCATTAATTTAATTAATTGCATTAATTCAATCGATCTGAAATTTTGATACAATGCATTGTCATCCAAGATCTATCTGGGGTAAATTTTTTAGATCTCTAGGACCATCAAAAGTAGTTGAATTTTAAGTTGGCAAATTTTAAAAATTGCGGACAGACAGCCAAACAGGAACGAAAGCAAGTTAATAAAAACGTTGTAAAAATAAATAAAGCTAAAAAAGGATTTATATACATATGACTAAAATGTGGGGCGGGCACTTATGGGGTTTAACATATGCAGTTCACTCATTCTCTCACTTATAGATCTCTCTTTTGCGAATTATAAATCTCTAATTTTTATACCAAACACCCGCCCCACGTTTTAAGTCATATTAAATCAAAGTACTTGAACTTATACGTTTTAAATTATTTTCCTCTTTTTAGTCCACTTATAAAAACGTGGTTTTGAAAAATCTTTTTTTATCTTATCTTATCTTATCAATACAGACGCTCCTTCTATGCAGAAGATAATTGCGTCCACAGACCATGACAGATGATCTGTTGACAAGTGATGCAGCGTTCACAGGCCACGGCTTTGTGGGTTCCACGCATTACCCAGCCGCATAACTAGTGTTAGGTACCCATTCGGAGCTGGGTGACTCAGGGACGCCCTAGGCCCCGGGAACAAATCCTTGCCTTGACATGGATTCGAACCCGTGACCATCGGTACGCCAGTCGAGCGCGCTGCCACTCGACCACCGTGACCCCACGTCTATTAATTAAATCCCTTATATTGTGGGGAACCTCGTTCCTCGTGTGACTAAACTCTCTGCTTTCACTCACTTCAAACACAAAGACTCTAAGACGACTTGAACACTTATTAATTCTGTTTATTGCTTCACTTCTTCAATTCTCGTTACTTCTCACTTAACACTAATCTATACAGTCCTAATGTCTACAAGTCTACACTTTCCCCAGCAGTCCGTTTCTCGGAGTCTCTTCCTACGTTCCCTAGCCTCGATCTCCCCCTAGTGTCTCGTTCCCTAGCCTCGATCTCCCCCTAGTGTCTCGTTCCCTAGCCTCGATCTCCCCCTAGTGTCTCGTTCCCTAGCCTCGATCTCCCCCTAGTGTCTCGTTCCCTAGCCTCGATCCCCCTGTTCTCACAAGTTGTCCCCTCTAATGCCCCTCAGACTCCGCCCCTAAAATTCATCCCGTGTCCGGTACTAGGTCCAATCCGTCAGTCATAAAGGACTACTCCTAGATTAGGACGGGGGTGGTGCCGGTTTGACATAACCGTCTCTGGTGAGACCCCCACCACTTACCTACCCCCACCCAGACCACCTGCGCGTCTGGTCATCCTACCCCTTGGGGCATTTCACACCTTTGCCCAGTCCCGCTGACTCCCGTGGTCGGCTAATCCTATCATCTCCAAATCTACGAACCGGGCCCGTTAACACCAGAACAACAATTTTAGAGTTTCTGGTCACCCTGATCAGATTGTCGTCTTTGCCCCAACATAAAAGGACCACGTGCGGCTTCCGAACCGCGCCCGCACTTCTCCTGACGAGCTACTCCGACGCATCAAAGACATGCCGCTTTCTTGGCGGTCACCCTTTGAATGCAAATTAGCCTAAATTCCTTACAATATTAACTACACTGCCGTCTCTGTCTGTCGTGATCGCTCTCTGTCTTGGTCGGGCGGGTGGAAAAACAAAAGTAAAAAATAACCCACTTCCCGTGATTCTATCGAACTGAAATTTTGCACATAGACTCGTGTCTATGGATGCACATAATCAATAATTTTAGTTATGTCTCATATATAAGGGATTTATAGTCAAAAACTTTGTTTTTACGGGTTATTTAATTAAATCCGTTATATTAACTTCACCGTCTTGTCTGTCGTGATTCGGGCGGGCGGGCGAAAAGTAAAAATTGACCCATTTTCCGTTACGCTATCGAGCTGACATTTTGCACATAGACTTGTGTCACCTAACAATGCATTGTAGCAAATTTTTAGATCGATCAATTCTAGAGTAATCAAATTAATGCATTTTTAGTTTATCTATACGTATCTCTATGTACCCGTCTGCTATTGTTGACATCCACGTGTCACTGGAGTTTACTCCAGTCATCGATGACCACATCCCCGTGTTTAACAGAAAGGACAGTTCAGTCAGTAAATGTTTGTCACGCGGTGCGTATTATATTGAACATAATCAATACTTTTAGTTATGTCTGTTATATAAAAGGGATTTATAGTCATAAACTTTGTTGTTATGGGTTGTTTAATTATAATATTATTTTAGTCCGCCCACGAATATATTTACTTCAAGGAATATGGCCCGGCATTCAAAAAGTTTGGACGCCCCTGGTTTAACTCAACAATCAGCACCTACACTGACTGCTCAATGTTGCTGTATAACACTACACTGATTTTAAAATAAAATTAACTGCTTGCTATCAAAGTCATTTGTTGTTAGTGTATATTTCGACAAAAGACGAAAATTTCAGAAGTTAGATTCAATGAATTATTATATTTCGTTATGCTGGTGATATTTCTTTACAACCAATATCTTCACACCTGTAAAAATGTTACAGTTATTTCTTTACAACCAATATCCTCACACCTGTAATATACTCACACCTGTAATATCCTCACTCCTGTAAAAAATGTTACAGTTATTATTGGGAACAATGAGTCGTTGCTCCTCATTCTTCTAAAATATACAACAACTTATTTTAAAATGTAAAGTTTGATCATTCGTCTTCCCTAAAATACCCTTTTATGTGACTCAGATGAATGGTCTGCCCTAAAATACCCTTTTCTGTGACTCAATTGAATCGTCTGCCCTAAAATTCACTTTTATGTGACTCCGTTGAATGGTCTGCCCTAAAATACACTTTTTATACATCAAGCCAGCCAACTTGGCAATGACACCGACCATGAAATCCAGGTTCAATTTCAAGTAGACAGGATTGCTAAATGAGACGTAACTTGGGTTACCGACATGAACAACTTCACGCATCGCTGTGGTATTCATCATTTCGTCGACTGCATAAAAATAGGCTCCTCGCAACGTTAAATAGTTGTCCTGAAGCCAAATGTCAACTCTCGGATAAATTACATTAAAGAATTCATATGTCTTAATATTTGTATAATTCCCTAGGTCTATGAAGGCATCAAATTGAGACTTAAACTCAACTACTTGCTTGTGCCCTATAATACCAAAGATTTCCTAAAGGTCTGCAGCGTTTTCACACTGTTTCAAGGGATCAAAGAAAGGACCGCCTAAATAGATTCCCTTTAGAGGACTGGATGACCTATTGGCCCGTATTTCTGTATGTAAGTGATAAGCGAAGGCGGGAATATATTTACCACCGTAGGACTGTCCTCCAATGTAAAGATCTCTGTTCATGAACTCGGGGAACATAACATAAAATTGTTCAATGAACACGTACAGATCCTTCGAATAGCCGTCTTGTGTGACCCTGTAGCCGTGTTGCTCATCTTCTGTGTAGCTGTAGCCGACTCCAACCGGCTGGTCGATGTACAACATGTTGAATTTTTCTGCCCAAGATTTGTTCCATCGTTTGTACTCTCCCTTTTCTAATCTCATTGGTCCATTCTCATAAAATAGACCAATCATTGAGGAGATACCCGGTCCGCCATTCAACCAAACCATCAGAGGGGATTGTGGGTCTAAATTTATGGCCGGAAAGAACCAGAAGAACAAATGATTTATGTGTTGTTTGTCAACTGTAATGAGTCCGGCGTAGCTCCTGTGGATGACGTCATTAGTTATCAGTTTTCGCTTGAGTTGTCTTTCCATTTTCAATGTAAGGCGTCAGATATAAGGGAGTTCATCCACGTCAAGATGCGTAGGGACGCGGTGGTCGAGTGGCAGCGCACTGGACTGTCGTACCGATGGTCACGGGTTCGAATCCGTGTGAAGGCAAGGGCTTGTTCCCGGGGCCTAGGGCGTCCCTGAGTCACCCCGCTCCGAATGGGGGCTGGGTAATGCGTGGAACCCACAAAGCCGTGGCCTGTGAATGCTGCATCACTTGCCAACAGATCATCTGTCATGGTCTGTGGACGCAACTATCTTCTGCATAGAAGGAGCGTCTGTATAGATAAGATAAGAAGAAGATAAGATAGGATTGTTTGCCTGTGTAACCCTCTGCGACAGTATTATCGCCAGCAAAAACACAGTAAACTCCATATGTGTGAAAGTAAACAAAGTTACTGTTAGGAATAACAAGTTTCAATCATTTTGTTTACATGAATAATGTCGGGTCATTAACGTCACGATAACTGATATCGCACATTGGATGAAAATATTGATACTTGATCTTTAGGTTATGAAGATTACTCGAAACAAATAGTCCTCATAATTGAGCTTATATATTTATTTATATTTTATTTATTAGAAAGTGGAGCAGAAATCATAACAAACAAAAATAATTACAAATTGGCGGCCTTTTCTCATCAAAATATTAGTCCTATCAGTTTTGGAAATTCATGTGTGAGTTTGTGAGTGATATCTTGGGTGTCGTTTGAGTTAAAATGACGAAATTCCATATACAGTGATACCTCGAGATACGAAATTAATCCGTTCCGGGGTGGCTTTCGTATCTTTAAATAAATATTACAAAAATTATCACAGTTGTGTATCAGCTAATTGTGTATCAGCTAGTTGTGTATCAGCTAGTTGTGCATCAGCTAGTTGTGCATCAGCTAGTTGTGCATCAGATAGTTGTGCATCAGCTAGTTGTGTATCAGCTAGTTGTGTATCAGCTAGTTGTGCATCAGCTAGTTGTGCATCAGCTAGTTGTGTATCAGCTAGTTGTGCATCAGCTAGTTCTATCCTGTTTTAATTTTGATGGCGGTGTTTTAAATTTTCCACAACTTGTAAGAAATTTATGTCACTTTATTTTCAAAATTCCTGACATTGACAACAAACAGTATGATGTTGTGAAGAGAAAAATAGTCAGGTATTGGCTATAATCCCTAAGGTGTTTTAATGTCATTTGGCAAAAAATCGGAAAGAAATGTTTAAAGTAACCTTGGAAACACTTTCAAGAGTAAACCGAAGTTAGCAAAGATAGCTATTGAACACCGAAGTTAGCAAAGATAGCCATTTAACACCGAAGTTAGCAAAGATAGCTATATAACACCGAAGTTAGCAAAGATAGCCATTCAACACCGAAGTTAGCAAAGATAGCCATTCAACACCGAAGTTAGCAAAGATAGCCATTCAACACCGAAGTTAGCAAAGATAGCTATTCAACACCGAAGTTAGCAAAGATAGCTATTCAACACCGAAGTTAGCAAAGATAGCCATTCAACACCGAAGTTAGCAAAGATATCTATTCAACACCGAAGTTAGCAAAGATAGCCATTCAACACCGAAGTTAGCAAAGATATCTATTCAACACCGAAGTTAGCAAAGATATCTATTCAACACCGAAGTTAGCAAAGATAGCCATTCAACACCGAAGTTAGCAAAGATAGCTATATAACACCGAAGTTAGCAAAGATAGCCATTCAACACCGAAGTTAGCAAAGATAGCTATTCAACACCGAAGTTAGCAAAGATAGCTATTCAACACCGAAGTTAGCAAAGATAGCTATTTAACACCGAAGTTAGCAAAGATAGCCATTCAACACCAAAGTTAGCAAAGATAGCCATTCAACACCGAAGTTAGCAAAGATAGCTATATAACACCGAAGTTAGCAAAGACAGCCATTCAACACCGAAATTAGCAAAGATAGCTATTCAACACCGAAGTTAGCAAAGATAGCCATTCAACACCGAAGTTAGCAAAGATAGCCATTCAACACCAAAGTTAGCAAATATAGCCATTCAACACCAAAGTTAGCAAAGATAGCCATTCAACACCAAAGTTAGCAAAGATAGCCATTCAACACCGAAGTTAGCAAAGATAGCCATTCAACACCGAAGTTAGCAAAGATAGCTATTTAACACCGAAGTTAGCAAAGATAGCCATTCAACACCCAAAGTTAGCAAAGATAGCCATTCAACACCGAAGTTAGCAAAGATAGCTATATAACACCGAAGTTAGCAAAGACAGCCATTCAACACCGAAATTAGCAAAGATAGCTATTCAACACCGAAGTTAGCAAAGATAGCCATTCAACACCGAAGTTAGCAAAGATAGCCATTCAACACCAAAGTTAGCAAAGATAGCCATTCAACACCAAAGTTAGCAAAGATAGCCATTCAACACCAAAGTTAGCAAAGATAGCCATTCAACACCGAAGTTAGCAAAGATAGCCATTCAACACCGAAGTTAGCAAAGATAGCTATATAACACCGAAGTTAGCAAAGATAGCCATTCAACACCGAAGTTAGCAAAGATAGCTATTCAACACCGAAGTTAGCAAAGATAGCTATATAACACCGAAGTTAGCAAAGATATCTATTCAACACCGAAGTTAGCAAAGATAGCTATATAACACCGAAGTTAGCAAAGATAGCCATTCAACACCGAAGTTAGCAAAGATAGCTATTCAACACCGAAGTTAGCAAAGATAGCTATATAACACCGAAGTTAGCAAAGATATCTATTCAACACCGAAGTTAGCAAAGATAGCCATTCAACACCGAAGTTAGCAAAGATAGCTATTCAACACCGAAGTTAGCAAAGATATCTATTCAACACCGAAGTTAGCAAAGATAGCTATATAACACCGAAGTTAGCAAAGACAGCCATTCAACACCGAAATTAGCAAAGATAGCTATTCAACACCGAAGTTAGCAAAGATAGCCATTCAACACCGAAGTTAGCAAAGATAGCCATTCAACACCAAAGTTAGCAAAGATAGCCATTCAACACCAAAGTTAGCAAAGATAGCCATTCAACACCAAAGTTAGCAAAGATAGCCATTCAACACCGAAGTTAGCAAAGATAGCCATTCAACACCGAAGTTAGCAAAGATAGCTATATAACACCGAAGTTAGCAAAGATAGCCATTCAACACCAAAGTTAGCAAAGATAGCCATTCAACACCAAAGTTAGCAAAGATAGCCATTCAACACCAAAGTTAGCAAAGATAGCCATTCAACACCGAAGTTAGCAAAGATAGCCATTCAACACCGAAGTTAGCAAAGATAGCTATATAACACCGAAGTTAGCAAAGATAGCCATTCAACACCGAAGTTAGCAAAGATAGCCATTCAACACCGAAGTTAGCAAAGATAGCTATATAACACCGAAGTTAGCAAAGATAGCTATTCAACACCGAAGTTAGCAAAGATATCTATTCAACACCGAAGTTAGCAAAGACAGCCATTCAACACCGAAATTAGCAAAGATAGCCATTCAACACCGAAGTTAGCAAAGATAGCTATTCAACACCGAAGTTAGCAAAGATAGCTATTCAACACCGAAGTTAGCAACGACAGCCATTCAACACCGAAGTTAGCAAAGATAGCTATATAACACCGAAGTTAGCAAAGACAGCCATTCAACACCGAAATTAGCAAAGATAGCCATTCAACACCGAAGTTAGCAAAGATAGCTATTCAACACCGAAGTTAGCAAAGATAGCTATTCAACACCGAAGTTAGCAACGACAGCCATTCAACACCGAAGTTAGCAAAGATAGCCATTCAACACCGAAGTTAGCAAAGATAGCCATTCAACACCGAAGTTAGCAACGATAGCCATTCAACACCGAAGTTATTAACGATAGCTATTCAACACCGAAGTTAGCAAAGATATCTATTCAACACCGAAGTTAGCAAAGATATCTATTCAACACCGAAGTTAGCAAAGATAGCTATTTAACACCGAAGTTAGCAAAGATAGCCATTCAACACCAAAGTTAGCAAAGATAGCTATTCAACACCGAAGTTAGCAAAGATAGCCATTCAACACCGAAGTTAGCAAAGATAGCTATTCAACACCGAAGTTAGCAAAGATAGCTATTCAACACCGAAGTTAGCAACGACAGCCATTCAACACCGAAGTTAGCAAAGATAGCCATTCAACACCGAAGTTAGCAAAGATAGCCATTCAACACCGAAGTTAGCAACGATAGCCATTCAACACCGAAGTTATTAACGATAGCTATTCAACACCGAAGTTAGCAAAGATAGCTTTTCAACACCGAAGTTAGCAAAGATAGCCATTCAACACCGAAGTTAGCAAAGATAGCTATATAACTCCAAAGTTAGCAACGATAGCTATATAACACCGAATTTAGCAAAGATAGCTATTCAACACCGAAGTTAGCAAAGATAGCCATTCAACGACGCAACCAATAAATGATTTTGCTTTTAACTTTTTAAAAAAATGCATTGAGTTTTTTATACCTCCTTACAAGTATGTGTCATTAAATTATGTAACCCATATCTATGTTGACATGTGTGTCACTGTTAACAGTGCGAAATATTTATACAAGTTTAAGTAATTTTGTTAAATGTTAAATGAACAGATATCACACATGAGGACATGCATAGCCAGCCTGGAGGAGATCAACAAACACCCTGGTCCGATACTGACGAGAGAGGAGGACGTGTTCAATCTACCTATTGATGAGGATGGTGTGCTGCATGAGCTGAGGAGCCAGAACTACCAACCGTGTCCACGATTTTTTGAGACAGTTTCTATTCTGTCTTTAGGATTTGTATCAGTCTTAAACAGACAGCTTCAGGCTTATCTTGTTGGGGAACTGGCTACTCATTCAGCAGAATTAATCGCCCTGACCTCATCAGCCCCTGTTCATAATGTACACAGTGAGAGGGTTTTAGTGATGGTTGATGCACAATTTAAAAGAGCCCCTAATGCTTCAACTGGTTTTATTGATTCTAAGGTTAAGGGAATGGTGAATAAAAGTTTGGATTGGTTAATGGCTAAACCTATTGTAGAGCAAGAGGGCCTCATTAAGTTTGCTATTGGAGAAGCCAGTAAATCTAGGATTATTTTTTAAAGGGTCGGGATAACCATATGAAGGGTGTTAAGATAGCACGTCAGATAGCGGTGGGACAGAAGAGGGAACAGGGAGATAGGAATAAGTTAGAGAAGAGAGTTGGACCTTTCTTAGAATCTGATGGAGGGTTGAATAATGTAATTTTTTATGGACTATGTCAGAACGTTAAGGAAAAGCTGTCTATGCTACTCTCTGTTAGAACGGACTGCTTTCCCATGAAGATTAGGCATACATGGGATGTTGATGGGGAGGAAGAAGAGTTTTTTGGAGATTTATTTGGGTTTGTCAGGAAATCTGGAAAATTATTTTGTAAGTTAGTATTTTCTGACATAGATCATAAAGAAATTACATTATCTCATTAAGTTTCTGATGTTATCATGGGTGACTTTCATTTTATTTAGTTTAATTTTGTTTCTTTCTTTCATTTTCAAATTGACAAGGACACCATATACTGCTGTACTGTTACTGTGGATGACCATCCTGCCTTGGACACAAGTGCTCAATTTTTAAAATGTTTTTATTTGCAAGTTACAGTAATTTTATTTTGTTTATTGTAAAAATATTTTTATAATTATGTGCATAGTTATATATCTGCATTTGAATTTAATGTTTATTTGATTTTCACTGAACTTATCTTTTTTAACTACAACAATTTTATAGCAATTGCATTCTTGGTGTTTAAGTTACAATTTGAAATGTAAATTGTCTCGACCGTGCGCGGTTTTCTGCTCACGAATATTTTTAATTACTGTTAAAATTTCTTGAATTGCATTTTCTTTTTATATGCATTGTTTTCAACTAAATATTATATGACTGTTCTGAAAATTTCATTGTAATAGATTTATTAATCTCTAAGTTACACATTTTAATTTAAAATGTGTTGGCCGAGTTGGCATTATTTTTAATGTATATTATCTGTTAGTACTGAAAATTTCATAGCAAAAGCTTTAATAGTCTAAAAGTTATACATTTAAATGTAAATTGTCGGCCGAGTTCAATTTCAAATCAATGTTATTTTTTTAAAATATGCATAAATTATCTGATCTGCATTTAATGTATTCTTTTATTAGCATTAATTTCAGCTGTGCATTAAATGCTTGTACTGAAAATTCTACCGTTATGACATTGTTACTTTGAAAGTTATGCTATTTTGTAGTAAAACTGAATTTGTTGACATTTGTCGTTAATGACCCCTTGCACTTATATGGCCATGTTTTATAAAATATATTTCATTAATTCACAACTACTGTGTTGTTTTTTTTATTTAAGTATGTGTTATTAATGTATCCTCCAAATTGCATGGCTCTATCTTCATTAATTAGAAAGTTATGAATAAAATAGTGTGCGAAGCGCTAAATATCGATCACAGTTTTTAGAATTAATTACAAAGGTAAATAAGGAGGAAAATTAATTCACTTAAAATTCATAACTTTTCTCCTAAAAGAGATAGAACAATGATCCAGGTGTCATTGGAAAACTGAATGTGAGCTCTTTCCTATGATATGCTGTTTGTGTGTGTTAGATGCATTTGAAATTTTGAGTTGGAGTGCCTATAGTATAATTATAAAGTATAATAAAGGTTACGACTGCACACAGAATTGTCTGAAATAAAATCTAGAATACATTGGAATGAGACTATGGCGGATTTAAGGGGGGGGGGTCTGAACGGGCTAAAGCCAGGGGCCCCTGATGATTTAGGGGGCCCCAAATTTAGTATATTTTATAATAAAAATTGACAAATGTTTACATGAATCGCTGAAAATATGATAAATTAATAAAATCGTATCTATTATTATTATTGATCTGATGATCTCTATTCCGATACGGATACGATAGTCTTAAAAAAGTAATCGAAAAAACCTGATTTGATTGGCTCACAAATAGAAATTATTAAAGAATATCACATATATCTTAAATTGACCAAAAAAATTCGTCGAGCTCTGTTAGTCTAATCTGATATATGTAGGCTTTTGCGCAAGCGTTCGCGGGATCGATCCCCCGGTGGGATGTGGCATTTTTTTAAAATTTGTATTTTTATTTTTTAAATTGTCTTTTACAGTCAATTTTACGATACCGGCAAACAGTTATTTCTTCGTGTTCGGTTTTTCGTGAATAATCTATTTGGCTGAATAGTTACAAGTTGCAGTCTTATATTAGCTGCTAGCAATCATTTTATCTACAGGTATACTGGCTGGATTTGGCATCAGTTTGAATTGCAGCCAGGGGCCCCGTGCAGTCTTAATCCGCCCCTGGCTACAGCGGATTACAGGGGGGCTGAACGGGCTAAAGCCAGGGGCCCCCGATAATTTAGGGGCCCCCAAAATTATTATTTCCTATAATAAAGGTGGGCAAATGTTTGCATGAAGCCTTGAGAATATAAATAAATTAATAAAATCTCATCTACTTATCAAGAGAAAATGTCGAAGGGTGTGAAATACCAGAAATCGTCATCATTTGTAATAATATCTAGGGAAACCTAGCTTTAGAAAAACAATCGACTTCTATTTAGTTTGGAAAACTTACGACAAAAAACTTTGACATAGTAGAGCATAATTCAATAATCGAATTTTTAACCAACTTCCAAGTTAGTACACTGTTTACGAGTTTCGAAGCTTCGACCTACAGACAGACTGCAGTAAGAATCAAGAAGTAGATATTCGAATAAATATGTAATTAAATACTAGTAACGTATATACTCGTTCTAAAGCCGACTTTTTGGGGACAAAATCTAGGGGGAAATGTGGGTGGGGGGGTCGGCTTACGAGAGGGTCATAGGTGATTTCTGTATGTACATTAAATATCGGTGTCCCTAATTAACCTGAATTACATGTTGCGTTCCGTTATTAGCTAACTACCATTCATTCCTGTTGAGTGATTCATCAAGTTAATACCAATTAAGTCCCATACTGGATCAGGAATTGCCCAAATTATTTTTAATATTTTGGAAGAAATTGACATTCAAATTCAATATTGCCGTGGACAGTCATACGACAATGCTGCAAGTATAAGTTGGAAGTAAAACTGAGTCCAGACTATCCTTCGTGAGAAGTGCAGTGTTGCTCATTATGTGCCGTCCACAGCTCATTTCCTTAATTTGGTTGGGAAAAGTGCAGCATAAGGTTGTCCGACTGCAACCAGAGTTTTTAAATTTTTTATTACTTATTTTTTCATTCTGCAAAATCTTTATACCTGACTTGTTGCATCTATTCATCGTTGGCAGGGTCTTCAAAAACAATCGAAAAGGTTACATGTTAACAAAGCCTTGTCTGACACAAGATGGTCAGCCCGACATGATGCTGTAAGATCGGTTAATAAATAATACGATGAGAATATTGCAGGACTGGAAGAATTGGCAACTGACGACTATCAGCCGCCTGACAGACGACTTGAACCATTTCGAAAGGAACTTGAACAACTGAAACTCGCTATGTTACTTGAAATTTGGGACACAATTTTAAAATGGTTTCAGAAAATGAATGCATCCCTTCAAGATACATTTGTTGAAATATCTTCTTGAGTTTGTTAAAAGACAGCGTTCTGAATTTGATTTCTATGAAGAAAAAGTAAAGGATATGTCCATGGAGAAAGAGTATAAACAATCTTCAATGTGATTAAAGAAAGAGAAAGTGCCATCTTGATGAAGAGACAGCAGCCGAAACAGTATTTTCTCCGAGACAAAAATTCAAGGTTAATGTATTTCTGGTATTAATTGACAAACTTTCTCAAGCCCTACAACATCAGTTAGATGCATATAAAGGCAACCATGAGAAATGTGGCTTTCTTACAAACCTTACGGAGCTCAGCGATGATGCCATCCGAGGGGCAGCAGCCAAGTTAATGGAAGAATATTCAAGTGATTTCGAAGACTGCTTTCCTTCAGAATAAGTCTAATTTTCAGAACTCTTCAAAAAGTTTATTGTCCAGCCCCAGGGTCAGGAAAAGGAAGTAGCACAATGTGAAACTCAAAATACATGCACAGAGCTAAATATGTTGCTGTTTTTGAATGAGCTAAATTTTACACAGTCCTTTCCAAATTAACACATTACACTTCGCAGGTATCTCCTGTTGATGACATAAAAGTGCAGCTGAGAGCGATCATTTTCAAAGTTGAAAAAATAAATTATGAAATTAGAAGTTGCATAGGACAACAAAGTCTGAGTCAGCACTCTCTCTAATGAGCATTGAAAGGGAAATTGTAAGCTCACTTAATTTTACTGACTTGATTAAAAATCTCGCCGTGATTAAAAAAAGTTCGCAAACGAAATGTTCTAAAGATTGAAATAAATAATAATAAATATTTTAATGAAGTGTGGATTCGTGTAACTTTATATTATATTAATTTAATTGACTTCTATTAATTTTTTGTATTATTACACCCTGCATTACAAGTTACACAGTCTTATATTAGACTGCTAGTGATCATTTTATTTAAAATTACGCTGCCTGGACAGGGCTCCAGTTTGAATTGCAGCCAGGGGCCCCGAGCAGTCTTAATCCGCCCCTGACGTGTCGTTGTGTTTACATTGTATGAGAATGCAATGACTTGACCTAGTATGAAACACGTGGTTTGTGAGGTGAACTGTAAGCGTGCTGGTCAAGGACTGGGAGAATAGCTGGCTATAAATGTACGGTTCAAGAGGCAACCGGGGTTGATTGCAGTTGATTGCATACGAGCTGATTAGGTGGTTGATTGTACAGTTGATTACTGTGGATCAGAGGCATCACTAGGGTTGGTGTCACCCGGGGCGGTAGCTCATGGTGTCACCCCTTCATGACTGAAGTGACCGTCCATAAATGATGTCACGCGAGGTTGCCGATTTTTACCCCACCCTCCCCCAGCGTCATACTTTGTCACTAAAACTTAGACCCCACCCCTTTTTAACGATATGACGTCACAAAGCTTTGACCAATCAAGCCGTATTTTCTCAATAAAAATTAGCATGTTGCAAATTTTATTTTATCTTATCTTATCTTATCTATACAGACGCTCCTTCTATGCAGAAGATAGTTGCGTCCACAGACCATGACAGATGATCTGTTGGCAAGTGATGCAGCATTCACAGGCCACGGCTTTGTGGGTTCCACGCATTACCCAGCCGCCTAACTACATGTAGTGTTAGGTACCCATTCGGAGCGGGGTGACTCAGGGACGCCCTAGGCCCCGGGAACAAACCCATGCCTTCACAAGGATTCGAACCTGTGACCATCGGTACGACAGTCCAGTGTATTTAGGGTAAGTCTGCACTCTAATATCGTAACACGCGTGAAGTCATTGAAAACGTAATTAAATAAATGTTAAACAATCAAATATTTAAGTGGAACTTTTATTTAAAGTTGCGCTTTTTGATGTGACGTCACATTTCTCAAACACCCCCCTCCTCGTACCACATCGTCACAGATGCGTGACACCCCCCTATGGCGGATTAAAAGGGGGGTGCTGAACGGGCTAAAGCCCCCAATAATTTAAGGACCCCAAACTTATTATGAATTATAGTGTATAATAAAGATGCAGGCCATTATGTTTGTGCGAATCCCTGAAAATGCCTTGGACAGTCATACGGCAATGCTGCAAATAAGTAGGAAGTATAACGGAAACCAGGCTATTCTTCGTGAGAAGTTCATTGTAGCTCATTATATGCCGTGCACAGCTCATTCCTTTAATTTGGTTGGGAAAAGAGCAGCATGTTGTCCAGCTGCGATCAGATATTTTTTGTCTTCTGCAAAATCTTTATACCCGGCTTGTTGCATCTACTCATCGTTGACAGGTACTTCAAAAACATATGAAAATGATACATGCTAACAAAGCCTTGTCTGACACAAGATGGTCAGCCTGACATGATGCTGTAAGGACTATTAATAACTCATACCATGAGAATATCGCAGCACTGTAAGAATTAGCAACAACTGAAAATCAGCCACGTGACTGTCGGCTTGAAGAAGAAGGATTTCTAAAGGAAATTGAACAACTGGAAGTCGCTATTTTACTTGAAATTTGGGAAACAATTTTAGAAAGGATGTCTCTCATTAAGTTTGTTAAAAGATAGCATTCTTAATTTGATTCCTATGAAGACAGAGGAAAGGAAAAGTCCGTGGTAAAAACAGTGAAAACAATCATCAATACTATCAAACAAAAAAGAAAGCGTCAGTTTGATAAAGGGACATCACAAAACAGTACTCTCCTCGAGACAAAAATTCAAGATTGAGGTATTTCTGGTCATCATTGACAAACTTTCTCAAGCCCTACAACATCGGTTAGACGCATATAAAGACATCCATGAGAAATTTGGCTTTCTTACAGACTTAACTGAGCTCAGCAATTTCGCCACCCGATGGGCAGCAGCCAAGTTAATGGAAGAACATTCAAGTGATATCGAAGACTGCTTACCTTCAGAATTAGTCCAATTTTCAGAACTCTTAAAAAAGTTATTGTCCAGCCCCAGGCTCAGGGTAAGGAAAAGGAAGTAGCACAAAGCGAAACTCAAAAAACGTGCACAGAGCTAAAATTTTTGCTGATTTTGAATGAGCTATATTTCACACAGTCGTTTACAAATGTACACATCGCACTTCACATCTATCTTTCAATGATGACATCAAACTGCAGCTGAGAGCGATCCTTTTCAAAGTTGAAAAGAATATATAATTAGTTAGAATTTGCATGGGACAAAAAAAGACTGAATATGCTCTCTCTTCTCTAATGAGCATTGAAAAGGAACTTGTAAGCTTACTCAGCTTTATTGACTTGATTGAAAACTTCACCATTTGAAAAATTCGCAAACGAAGTTGTAGGTTGAAATAATAATCATACATATATTTTCAATAATTTTTGTTATTTCAATTAGAGAAAACAATTCGTTACCTCATGAAAAAAAAAGTTTTTTTAAAATATTTTAAAATACGGAATAACGCGTACTATTATTCTTTATGGGGGCGCGTTCGTAACCACGAAACAGCGTAAGTCGGGATGGGACCGTCGTAACCGGAGGACTACATTGTATATAAACATGCATATCTATGCTTTCACGCCTTTAATAAATATATTTATATAACAAAATATTAACTCAAAGACATTGAAGTCATAATTTTCCTCAAGAAAAACATCAACAAAGGAAAACCCACCTTTTGGTGTGTTTTTTTGTTGTTGTTTTTTGTTGGTGGGGGGGGGGATAAAAATCGTATCCCCCCAACCCCCACCCCACTGTGGTGGAGGGAGGGGAGTCGTGAGGTGGGATTCGTCCATGCTGTCGGTGTGTCCAAGCCCAAATAGCTGATATCTTTTAAAACATAAGATACTGCCTCATTCATTCCAGCCTTTTTTAAAGATCTCTCAGCTGCGACTGTTTCTTTTCTTTTTTTCCTAATTTGTTTTAATGTTCTTCGTGTGTTGGGACTGTTTTATTATTGCAAGTTAACTAATTTTTTTTTAATAAGAGTTTTCGCGTTTAACGTATTTCATTGCATTTCTTAATTTCTTTCTAGATTAAAAAATGTGTCATCTTTTTTTTTCTGACATAAAATCGTACACAGTAAAATGTTAGGCTCGGGTGTCATCCCCTGATGGGTGTCACCCAGGGCGGCCCGCCCCCCCCCCGCCCCCCCCTCGCCCCCCTAGTGACGCCACTGCTGTGGATTGTATATAGTGATTTAAGACCGTTGTTAACCAGAACACAGTGTGTTAAAGACTTGTCTCTTGACCCGCCATAAGTTCTATTACACCCAGTATATATTAATAACATACTACATTATAAACCAATTAAAGGGCACTAACGTAAAAACAGAATGCGAACATTTTATTAACCCTTTAATTGGTGATTGTGCCATTGGTCGACATTGATATGAATACTACAATGCTTCAATGTTGCCGTGCACAATTTTAGTACAACACCGCACAGCCGCACAATACTTCGAAATTATTTTTTAAGTCCAAGCCTTCTAATCTACTGATTTAAATGCAAGAACATTACCAATACTTAATGGTTCTTTTTTAACAGAATAATAATATTAATTGAACTTAATTTAATTTTAAAATAAGAAGTTAGTAAATGTTGAGTATTAAAGATCTTTTTTTCTTCAGAATTTTCCATTGTCAATAATTATAATTTTACGAAAAGAAACAACGAATACTCAGAACTAAGGGTAAAGGGGCAGTTAATCAAGGCAGTACTAAAGTTTGTAATGGTAATAGTGAATACTGAAATAAGACATTATTTTAACATAAAGAAAGCAAGTAGGAACAAATGTAAAATTTTGTAAGTAGTCAAGGTGTTCACCAACCCTACATGACATATGTAATGCTATCATTAGAGGTACATATAATTAAACATGGTCAAGGAATTTTCTATTACAGTCTCAGTCATCAATTTTATTCAATTACAGTAAATTACACCCATGGGCCATGAGTCCCATGTTACCATTCATGAGTAATTCACACTGATACTACTACTAATTATGTACTAGTGAATAAGTGATACTGATGTCCATGTCATCAATGAACAGTTAAATATTACTATAGGCAGGCCAAGTCTATTAATTATTAATACTATTCGCACGGTTTTGCCAGTGCAGATAATGCTGATATTATCTGATTAATCATTAACAAACGATATGCAGGTCCGCTCAGATTATTGCTAAAATGGATACAAATATAAGATTCCAGACACTCGAAAGACGGTTAAAATGACAATTGAATTATATCGACATTATTCTCACGGTCAAAATTTTAAAGTGAGAGTCAGTAACAGTGACTGTTAGTATTATTTGTTAATTTTTATTAACATTTCGATATGCATTACCCAAGTCCAAGGCCTTTAGATATCGTTTGGCATCATTCTCACGGTCAAAACCGTTATTCGCACTGCCAAAACCGTGCGAATAACGCTTACCATAGAAATATAGTAATCTATATTTTTTAAAAATTAATTATATAATTTATATATTATATATATATTACAAAATATATATAATTCACCAATATATAATTCACTTTGGTGAGACCTGTACTAGAATATGCATCTTCTGTATGGGACCCATCCACCAAAGAAAACATTGATAAACTAGAACAAATTCAAAAAAGAGCTGCCAGATTCATTACTGGAGAATATTCGAAACTGACAAGAATAACACCATTAGTTAAATCATTAAATCTTGAAACACTAGAGGATAGAAGAACCAAAAGCAAAGTAGTAATCATACATAAAGCAATTAATTCTAATTTAGAAATACAACACAAAGATAACTTAATATAACCCTCAGATAGACATAAGGATAAAAACACCTTTCTTATTCCATATGCAAGAACAAACACATACAAGTTTTCCTTCCTCCCGTCCGGAATTCGGGCGTGGAATGGGTTGCCTGAAGAATCCAGGAAAACCAACACTTTATCAACATTTAAGTCTCTAATAAAAATGCAGGACTAAACACAAACCATGGATAAGCGTAGGACGCAATAATCTTCTGTATAGAAGGAGCGTCTGTAAACAGATAAGATAAGATAAGATAAGCATGACGAATGACCCTCACTAGGGTCAACTAATCACAGCTAACGGTTGGCAAGCAAAAGTAGGGGAGGGGTGGGCCATGTCTTGAGATCAGCAATGCTTTTTGCATTCAGTTTTGTTTTTCCTTCATAGAGACAATAGACTCAATAGAGTACATGTATTTCGTAGTGTATTGACCAGTATTGGTTATTACTATTACATCCGCCTGACAGGCAGAAGGTCTTAAGTTAAAGCTGCAGCGGCAAATTTAAAAAAAAATTTAAATGTTTAAGTTTGTGCCCGTTCTTTTTCCCCTTTCTTAGCAAACATGAACACCGATTCACATGTATTTCACGTAAAATAAAGCTTCGTTCAATGTTATACCAGTTCCTTCATCAGGTACCTGTTTCCATCGGTCGCATATTTCTCGGAAAAGATCATACAGGAAGTTGTTGCTCTCCAATTTGGCAATATGGCTGTAATATTTGTTTCTCAACATTGGGGTAACTTCGGTGACGTGCTCTCCGTTGTTCTCTGTGACGGAAACGTAGTCATACACTCTCCTCATCAATACGCTTAGTCCATGAATACTTCAGGAGTGTATGGTGGTGAGGCAGAAATTGTCGTGATGTCCCAAATACTTCCCAAAAATGCTTCGACGGTCCCGCCAACACTCACTCGCGTTGTTCCCATTTGTTCATGCTACTGTTTGTGTCCGTTCTCCGCCCCCCTCCCTTTTCTTTGCACTATCTATGAGTAAGTCTGCGGCGTATGCTACGCCGGGAGTCGTATCTAGTATAGTATAATATTATTAATATAGTATAGCATTACATTATTAGTATAATTATGATATTCTTACAAGTCTAATTATTTAATTTAAAAAATAACAATATGTATCAAATTGATTATCACAACCTAACCTGGTGGTGACAAATGTTTCTAATATCGTAGATTGTTTAAAATTAAAATTTAACACATTAATTCTTAAATCAAAGGCCCGTACTACGTATACCGCGGCGGTGTACCTAGCTAAATTATCATCTTATCTTTGGCCTGCATATACCACCGCGGTAAACCTAGCCAAACCATGGGCTGTTGCCTAGGTTTACTGCGGCTGAAAAACAAAATATTGACGGGGAAAAAACAATTAATTACTATGTGCTTCGCTTGCCTAAGTATGAAATTAAGCTCTTGGATGCTGATAAGTAAGGGATCCTAAAATATATATTTAAATTAGGGCTGTTATCGATTAATTTAAATTTAATTGTTAACTTTTCATTAATTAATAGATAATTTCAATTAAAGCCAAAATAGAAATTTATTACGTCATTAAACTGAACATTTCTCACGGACATTGAAAATTAAGAATATTTTTAACTAAATTTATGACAATGGGTTGATACTTGATCGGATGTTTGTGCTGAAGGTGGTATGTCTGCGATGTATTTGATCCTTTAAAAGAGAATTGTTTATGGCAGTGAATACAGTAAACTTTTTCACCATCTTCGACTTTGCCATCCGCAGTTAGCTTAAAAACAAAAATTTTTCCTTAACTTTCTAGTTATATGTTTGAAACTTAACCGCGCTGATGCTGTCAGACATTTTTTAGTTGACGTCTGCCGGTCCACATAAAGTAATAAAATAAACTAGACGCCCCGTGACGTAGCATATGCCGCAGACTTGCTCATGGAGAGTGCAAAGAAAGTGGAGAAAGAACGGACGCAAACTACAGCACGAAGAAATCAAAACAACATGAGCGAACGACGGTTGGGGGGGTGGGGACTGCCAACTCATTGTTGGTTTCGAGACATTTTCAGGCGAAATTCGGTACACCCCTAACTTCTATGAAGTCAGCTATAAAATGGTAATCGGTTTAAAATCGGGGTTACATAATCGATAATCGCTTTTCCAAAACAAAAAAAACAACACGCAATTAACAACCCTAAATATGACTAATCCTCGCTAGGGTCGGCCAATCACAGTTTATGTTTAAGGGATGGTAGTATTAAATGGGAGGCGGGTAACAACAACCTCAGTGTGCATGTCTTCACGTTTACTCGTTATTTTTATTTACTTAGTGCTGCTTTTTGTGTCTGTACTCTCACCCCCCACAACCGTTCTTTGCACTGTCTATGATGAGCAAGTCTGCGGCGTATGCTACGCCGCGGGTCTCTGCAGAGTTCCTTCTTTTCATTCACTCCCAGTTGTTTGCCCAAACCCCACCCCATTTTGACAACTGTGTCTTTCAGGAAGTCTTCACCCGTCAGCTAGTGTTGGCAATAAAGGGGTAAAAGAACGGGCACAAACAGACATTTTTAAGAATTTATGTTTTCGCTGGGGATTGAACCCAGGACCTTCCCCAAATGAGGCGGACGTGATAACCAGTACACTACGAATCTCACGTTTTTGTGAAGACAATGCAAGTGAAACGCAAGGACCATTGTTGGTCTCGATACATCGGTCGACCCAAGTCCAAGCAAGGGTCATTCGTCATGCTCTGTTGCACATACTTGCAGCTTGCTTGCCTCGCATGGTCCGACCACGAATGGTTGGGCGACGAAGAGAATTATATATATAGATTATAATATTACGCGGGGGAAGTTTGTACGTAAAAAAATATATAAATTATAATTAATTATTAATAATTAATTATTTATTAATAAAAAAAATTTAAATATTATAAATATTTTCTTTTATTTTAATCGAATTTTTATCGATTAAAATAATTTTAATCGATAAAAAAATTTAACGATTAATCGAGAAATTAATCGTTAATTTCCGCAGCCCTAATTTAAATATATACATTACATACATGATATAGCCAAAAAGTATATATTATTATAAATTATTTCCTTCTGTCTCAGTGGACAACAGGCCTAAAAGTTTTCGGGTGTTAGTTCTTTCACCACTGTCACAACTCTGGCATTGCTTGCCAATACTTCAATTATAAAACCATTTAGATTTAAAAGGGAATATAAATTTCCATTCAACGCAAATTTATTGTTCTACAAAACAATAACCGACCATCTTTGACTCTTCTTATCCCCCTCCCCCTATCTTTCTTCATTCAACGGCAACGAGAAACTCCACTATTTCTTCTTTCAGGCATTTGTAAGTATGAGGTGTGGAAACTGACAACATTATCTACAAGTATCATTTTAACAAATACATTTTAAAGTTAAAATTAAATTAAATACTGCAGTCTGCCTGTAAAACATTACAACCTGTGCGTGTCAGTGTAAGTGTAGACTATCTTACTTGTCCATCCAGTGTAAGTGTAGACTATCTTACTTGTCCATCCAGTGTAAGTGTAGACTATCTTACTTGTCCATCCAGTGTAAGTGTAGACTATCTTACTTGTCCATCCAGTGTAAGTGTAGACTATCTTACTTGTCCATCCAGTGTAAGTGTAGACTATCTTACTTGTCCATCCAGTGTAAGTGTAGACTATCTTACTTGTCCATCCAGTGAAAAACTATCTTACTTGTCCATCCATAAAAAACATCGCACAATTTTGGCCAATTTTTCACCCCCTTGTCACACATTGTCATAAAAACTTAGATCCCCCCCCCTGTCAATATTACTTCACAAAGCTATTGGGTTCCACCCCCCACCCCCCCCCCACCCCAATAAAAGCTGTATTTTCTATTTGAAAATGAACAAATTTCAAATCACTTTGTTCGCCCCTTACATATAAACTGCATTATACGGTAAATATTTTAATATTGTGTAATTTTTAATATCTTTGAATGAATACATATTGTAAAAATTAAATTGAAATTAGTTCTTCTTTTCTTTTAGTGTGTGTTTGGGGGCAGGGGGGGTATTTACCTATATTATTATAATGGGGGAGGGTTCGGTTGGAAAACAACATAGCGATGGTGATAGAAACACCTTTCCGTATTCAAGAACAAACCCATACCAATTCTCGTTCCCGTCAAGAATTTGTGCATGGAATGGGTTGCCTGAACTAAATACAAAAACCAACACATCAACTGGTAGTAAAAAACACCTTTTGCAAGCACCCTCATTGTGGTTTTCAAAAAAAATCCCTGACCAAGATTCGAACCCGATACCACCAATTACCAATGCAAACGCATTACCATTCGGCTGGAGCTGCTCATGATAAATAACAATTTTTTAAAGTTATATCTAATTATCCTTGAATGGGGACCCATCAAGTTTCTGACAGGGCTACCTTAAAAAATGTATTACACATGAAATTTGCACACATACATTGATTATTTGAGGACTACTGTTTAGTATTAGCATTACCATAGGAATTACACACTTTTAGCCTAAATATAGTGAAATCGGCTCATTTTTTTAGCCACGGTGTACCTCTGGCAAAGCCAATGGTTTAGCTAGGTATACCGCGGTGGTATAAGCAGGCAAAAGACGATGGTTTAGCTGGGTGTCCTGCTGTGGTGTATGTAGACACTTCTTAAATTAAATAGGCCTAACTCATTAATAATAAATATGATCAGGCTCATTGTTTTTATATTTGTATTTTTTAGAAAATATATCACTATTTATTACAATGTTAGCTTATAGTATAACTTATACTCATATATAATTTTCAAGGTTCCGCCCAAAATAATTGAAAAGAGGACTGGGGTTTGGCTGCATCCTCCAAAGATTTTAAACGGGTAATCAAGGTAAGTTGGCATGTTTTATATACTCAATCTAAGCTAATTTAAAGAATTAATGACATATTGATTCTATGCGACTATGCGAAAGAATATGAATTTGTAAAATAAAAAATTATGAAAGGTTGAAAATAGCTGTCATCTATAATATAATGCGCTAAGACATCTGACATTCGGTGATCGTTATGCGGGTAACTCCTGATTTTTTTTTAATTTGGAAAATTTAGACGTAAAATAAATAGAGGTAAAAAAAAGATTTTTAAAAACCACGTTTTTATAAGGGTACTAAAAATAAGAAAATAATTTAAAACTTATAAGTTCAAGCACTTTAATTTAATATGACTAAAAACATTGGGCGGGTGTTTGATATAAAAATTAAAGAGAGATATATAAATGAGAGAATGAGTGAACTGCATATGTAAAACCTCATAAGCGCCCGCCCCATGTTTTTAGTCATATTAAATCAAAGTACTTGAAACTTATAAGTTTTAAATTATTTTCTTCTTTTTAGTCCACTTATAAAAACATGTTTTTTAAAAAATCTTTTTTCACCTCTATATATACCAAACACCTCATAAGCGCCTGCCCAACGTTTTAATGCCACGGTGATGTGGTCACGGGGTGAACTCATGGATGTCAACAAAAGCAGTCGCGTACAGATGCTTATATAGAGATAAACTTAAAAAATGCATTAATTTAATTACGGTACATTCGATCGATCTGAAATTTTGATACAATGCATTGTTATCCAAGATCTATCTGTGGTAAAATTTTGAGCTCTCTAGGACCATCAGAAGTGGTTTAATTTTACGTTGCCAGATATGAAAAATTGTGGACAGGAACGAAAGCAAGTTAATAAAAACGTTGTAATAATAAACATTTTGGTGTCAAGATTAACAGACCCTGTTTCTCGCTGTAAAATATCATATGATGTGTCGTCATCGTTTGAGCTTATATGAATGAGGGAAAAGGGAACAATGTAAAAATAGCTGCAGTTTATTTGATGTTTTTTATTACTTTTTTTATGTTAATAACCCGATTTGTGTGGTGAATAAGTAAAAGTGTGCGAAAGTCTGTTCGTGGGGGTGAGCGTGAGTTTGTGTTTGTTGTGAACTAAATGTGATAAAACAGGTTACTTTTATGTCTGATTTGTCATGCCTCTAATAAGAGGAGTATTTATCTTCTTAAATATTCATATACTTCATGATTTCTTCAAAATTAAATGTGATTGTTTTAGCACGATTGCTTTCATAGATTGCCGCAAAAGAAAATAGAGATTAAAAAGATCTTACCGGGGCTTTCTAGGGAGAAATTGGATTATGTATAGTTATAATATTATAATATGCACTAGATTAAGATAATTGGTGGCACATTTATTTTGATTTAGAGGGGCACCATTGTGATCTTTTAAAGGTTTCTTTTCATTGGTAGTGGCAGACGTTGATAATATCCCTCAAACTTGGATCAAAAGGGGAATATGAGACTCAAAAACAAAGTAATTGATATTTTTTATGCTGACCCCGTAGCAAAGCATTGCAATACCCCGTATTGCGCTTGTAATAATATATATAAGTTGGATCATATTTTATTTCAGGAGCTTAAAGCACTGTTTTCTAGGTGATGGTAGCAGCCCCAGTTTAAGAAATATATTCCAGTTCAACATGACAGGTGCCATCAACATGACAGGTGCCATCTCCTGTTCTCAACTGCTCAATAACATCAGAGAGAAAAGCAAAGCTATCAACTCCGCTCCTCTTATACAACGAAAATTCACTTCTATTAGTCAGGCTGACGGAATTATCCCAGATTCTTCTGCTTCAAAAGGAGATGATGTTATTAGAATAATGCAGTGGAATATGTTAGCACAAGGTACTTGTGTTATATTTGTCTGACTATCACAGATACATCTAAAAAAAATAATATCATTAAGATTGTAAAACTTTATATTAAGGTTGTTAAGACCGCTCGTTTTTGAGGACCGGTTAATCGTTAAAAAAGACGGGTTAACCGCAAGTCCCTATATGCCTTATGTTTTGAGAACCAACGAGAGAATGTTTTAGCCTTGCATCGTCTGATGGTGGCATCAAAGACCGCTTCCCCCGCTTGCGTTTAGCTCTTTTTCGCAATGCCCTCAATTCAGCGAATTTTTTTTTAAATTAAAAAATTCCAACGAATTATGTAAACAGTGATGGTTAATACTATTAATACGATTAACCGTTCTAAATAAGAGGACCGGTTAAACCGTTTGTTAAAGTTAGCGAGGTATTTTTCCTAAGTTTAAAAAAACCACGCCTCGCCTCATCCGTTGGGACGTCGTGTTTACCTCTCTTGTGTCTTGTGAGTGATGCCGGTCAACTCGCGAATTAAAAAAAAATTATAAAGCTTACAGAGTAAACAGTGATGATAAAATGGAATTTATTTAAATACCATATTTTTCAATCGTCAAGTCTCCAGAATTATTGAATTTTGCGGCGCACACGACGATCCCGCTATCCTTCATGTTCCAATAGGGTTTGAGCTACACTCGCCGTACTCCCCTTCCAACGCATAACAATTACATTTTTTAAAAGAAAATATCAGTTTTGATATTAATGTGGTAATCTTACGTCAAATGCCTTTGACTTGCAGGAAAACTGTCACTAAAAGACCAAACTCGAATTTGAGGACCGATTAATTGCCCAGTATCTTTGCTACGTCTATCAAATGACTCTAGTAGGTACTTCACTAAGCGGCTCACGTCGATCAATTTTTGGATGCGGGAAACAGACTATAAACCGGTGACCAGAGAATGCCGATAGGTCACGGGGTCATATGCTTTTATAGCTTTCTTTGTCTTTATAAGAAGCAGACTATAATTAATATAAATAGAAACAGTCGCGGCCTTGACTGTTGTTCACAACAAACGCGCTCTGTGTGTTAGCTCTCGTACAATGCCTCGACAACTAAGCAAATTTAAAAAAAAACATTCCTTAGCCTTAGGCGCACTAAACTAATAGTGATGACGTGTATATTATTTATATACCAGAATATGGAGAAAGTGATTTGATGTCACTGTCACTCGCATGCTGCCCTGCATCTTAACCGTAAACCGTAAAGTTGCGGTTAACCGGTCCTGATTAAACGGGACCGGTCCTGAACTGAGGACCGGTTAACCATTTACAACCTTACTTTATACTGTTAAAAATAATTGCTTTGTTTTTTTGTTTTTTTTAATTACCAATATATTTGACTAGTTAAAAATATTTACCTTTTAGAAAGTGCATGTATTACTGATATTTTTAAAATGATTTCCTAAATTTTTCTGATATAAGTGCATATGAAAGAAGACATATTCTTGAATTTATATTAATCTATCTTTAACACAATAGGACTTTAAAAGGTGCATTAATAAAATATTTTGATTCATTCCCTGAACCAATATTTATAAAACATTCTCAACAGAAATGTATGAATCACTTTTTTTTTAATTTCAGGACTGTGTCAAACAAGTGATGGATTTATGTTGTGTCCAAATGAGGCCTTAGACTGGACCTACAGAAAGTTTCATATACTAGAAGAGCTTTTGTCTTATGATGTGGATATTTATTTTCTTGAAGAACTTGACCAGTTTGCTTTTATAAATGAATATTTAGAAACATTGGGCTTCACTGGGGTATTCTTTCCTAAACCAGACTCTCCTTGCTTGTATGAAATTAACAATTTTGGCCCAGATGGCTGCGCTATCTTTTGGCGGAAAAGTCAGTTTAAGTTTCTTGAGCAAGAAAATTTTATTCTTTTGAATGACCAAGGTAAACAAACAAATCAAGTTGCTTTGCTGTGCAAATTCCAAGCACCGTCAGGAAAGCATTTTGTCTGTGCAGCCACACATTTAAAATCAAAAAAAGGATTTGAAGAATATAGATTCCAGCAAGGCAAATTTTTAGAAAGCGTTCTTCGAAAAAAGGCAGGCGACCTTCCCTTAATCTTATGCGGGGATTTCAATGCAGAACCCACTGAGCAGGTAGTAAATGTGATGAAGTCAAGTGAGCTTGGCCTAACAAGTGCCTACACTCATTTGTCAAAAACTGGCAGTGAGCCACCCTACACCACATGGAAGGTGCGTGCTGGAAAAAAGGGAAGAGGGCCTGAAGAAGTCTGTCACACAATAGATTATATTTTCTACACTGCTAAAAAATTGATTTGTCTAAAACTTCTCGAATTCCCTACATCTACTGAAATAGGTGAAGGATTTTTACCATCATATTCTTACCCGTCCGATCATCTTTCTCTTGTAGCAGATTTTAAATTACTTTGATATGTATTAGAGATTAGTGAAAAATAAGGAAGAGGAAACGTTCATTTAGACCAAGTACTTAAATAGAATAAATTTTATTTTAAAAAGAATTTCTTTCTACCTACACTACCAGCTGTTGTTTTTTTTTAATTTTTATTTGTCATGTCTTTAAACTTTGTTTACCTTTTTTCCTCATGCTTCATTCCCATTCTCTGCTTGTACTTGTATGAGAAATGAATGAATGCTTTCTTCTACAGTGCTCAAAAAGTGGTCAGAGGTAATTATGATCTTCTTTAATATTTAACCCAAAATTGTTGACCTTCTTGAAATGTTAAAACCCAACTTATTGGTTTAGATAGAGTGAGTGGAATATTATAGTATTTATAGACATGTGTAGTCAAGTTCCCCTTTCAGACCATGCTGATCTATGGGGCAAGTGAAGCGGCGTTCACAAGTTTTTATAGCCACGACATAGTACAGGTATTTATTTTATAAAACAAGGAAAGCATTTCATTTTTGTCAATATTTTTTTTAAAATGTTAACTTAAATATAGAAGATAAAAATTTTAAAATCCTTTTAAGAAACTTGCTATCTAGAATGTAATAAAAGTAGAAAATATTTTCAAAAGTCTGAATTTCACTTTTGTTTACATTCAATTCAAACCTTTGACAATAAAAAGTCCTCATCTCATTTAAAATTATTTTTTTCTTTTTAGTTGGTTTTTAATATCAAGTCTTATTTTTTTAAGTTTTTGTGTTAAATATTTAATTGCTCAATATCATTTACTTACATTATAATTTTCTCAAAATAGAGATGAACAAGTTTTAACAAAACTATTTGACATTAAAAATTCAATGAATATAAAAAATGAAAGACATTGTCTATAAGTTAATATTACTAGGTTCACCAGGCCGGTGTTGATACATTGTTTCAGTTTTTTTTTAACTTAAATATTATTGTATTGTTTGAAAGAAAATTAAAAAAATATACATGTAAGGAATGCAAAGAAAAGATATTGAATAGCTTTTTGTTATGCAAATCTTATGTTTTGAATGAGTGGATAAAAATACTCATGTATATGTATATTTTCTTTTAAATAGCTTTATAATTTGCTGTTAGGAATTCAATAAATTTGATTCATATATTCACCAGACAATTAACAAGTGTGTGTTTCAATTATTAGCTCTACCAGCACTAAGTTTTTAATAATTTGTTTATTAAAGCCCTGGGTATGAGATTATTAAGTTATGATACCATTTTTTTAAAAATGTAATTATTTAATATAGTACAAGAGTTCTATACTGCATTTGGTAGAAAACTATTCCTCTGTTACACGATTGATTGTTGTAAAGTTTCAAATTATTGTTTAGTTTGAGTGATAGTCTCGTCTCTTCAAGCTCTCATCATATATATGTCTAAAATTAAAAGCAAAATGTAGAAATCTCTTCAAGTATATGTTACATATTTGCTATTGCAAATGTCTTTAAATTAACAAGGAAGTTTTAAAAAATATTTGTTAAAATATCTTTGACTTTACTCTGACAAACTTTGAACATGTTAAGCCATTTTGGAAAAAAATGTGGCAACCATGGCAGATATCTTTTTTTTTAATTACAAATGTAATTACATTTTCCAAAGTTCAAACAGCCAAGTTGAGTTTTGTGCTGTAAACTAATCACAAATACAAATTTAGGTGCACCACTTATTAATTATGTTACAAATAACTTTTGCAAAATTTTTCGATTGGTGTTAAATTATTTGCTATATCATAATTAAAATTTAAAATTAACTTCTTGTATTATGGTATCAGAAATTGTAACTGAAATCTTACATTCAAATTTAATGTTTAAAACTAAATTGATTCATGGAAGTCAACACATTAAAAAGGGTTCAAATGGCACTGTAAAAAATTGATTTGTCATATAATAGGTATGTCACTTGATGTTTACATATTGATAAATACAGTTAAAGATATTGATCATCAAGCTTATTGATATGTTCACAATTTCAGGCAGTTTCCTTTTTTTCTATTTGTACACTTTAAATCCATTCCTGCTCCTAGCCACCAAAGCCAAATTTCAAATAATAATTTATAATATTTGAAATACCCAAAGCAAATTTTTAAACAATTGTTCGGGCCATCCATATATTATGTACGCACAAAATTCGTATTTTTTTATCCCCCCTCCCCCCTGTTGCATCCCATACATTTTTGGGACCCCCCATGTATACTTACAAATTTGATCACTCCCCCCCCCTTTTTTTGAAAAACATTAATTTTAAGCCGGAGTCAAAAGATATTGGTTTTCCTCTTTGAAGCGTGCATAAATGACGTCACACGCCTAAAAAGGGGTGGGGGAAGGGGTCACGCATTTGTGACAAGGGGAGGGGGGTGTTTAATAAATCTGACGTCACATCAAAATGCGCACTAAAATATTTGAAAATGCGGCTTTTTTCTTTTTTTGGGGGGGAGGGGGGGGGTCAAAGCTTTGGGGCGGACCATTGATGACGTCCTGCTATTTTGGCCGATTTTCATCCCCCCCCCCACGTCACGCATTGTCACTAAAAGTTGTAACCCCCCTCTTTTCCAATATTATGTCACAAAAATGCCCCTGCCCACCAAAAAACATTTATTAATTTGAAAATTAGCATGCTTCAAATCACTTTTTTGTCATTTTAAGTTTAAGTATGTATTTAGTGTAAGGCTGCACTTTAATATCGTAACACGCACGAAGCCTATGTAAAACGTCATTAAATAAATTGTAAACAATCAAATATTTAAGTGAAACTTTTATATTAAGTTACGCGTTTTGATGTGACGTGACATTGCTTAAACTCCCCCCCTCCCCTTTGTCTCAAATGTTCGACCCCCTCCCCCTCTAGGTGGGTAACGTCATTTTCGGATGGCCCCAAGAATTTTCACTTCCCTCCCCCCTCGTCACAAAAACTTAGACCACCCCCTCCAATATGACGTCACAAACCTTAGCACTCATAAAAGCTGTATTTGAAAAAGAGCATGATTAAATTTTAAAATCACTTTTTTGTCATTTAAGTATTTATTTAGTGTAGGCCTGCATTCTAATATCTTAACACGTATGAAGTCATGTAAAACACCATGTAACAAATCAAATATTAAAGTTTAATTGTAACTTTTATTTACAGTTGCAAGTTTTGATGTGATGTCACATTTCTCTAACACCCCCACCCCCACCACAAATATGTAGACCCCCCCCCCTTTTTTTTTCCCTAGGTGCGTGAAATCGCCGTCCCGTTGTGTGTTTATAACGGCTAAGGCACAGGTGGGCGAAAGAGAAACTTCATCTAATTTCAAGAAATGGAAATATAAATCCGACTGATATATTTTAGTAATGTGTAAATTACTGTAAACGTTTGGTCTGAATGAAATGTTAATTACTTCTAATTAATTAAAAGTTCCAAATTTCGTTTGCAATAAATTATAAAACATTGAATATCAGTCTTGGCTCAGTCGGCCTCGAATGCCGTTTGCAGCCAGAGCGGCTTATGTTACTATGCTTAGTATTATGCAAATTAAATTTGTCGTGTGTACGTACACATTCAGTCGAGTCTTCCCCCCCCCGTACGCATGTATATGCAAAATGCCGTTAATTTAAGACCCCCCTCCCCCTCCTTGCGTACGTAATATATGGAATAGCCCCTTATTATGTATTTGATATAAAAAAATCAAACATGTACTTTGGTTTATTATCCAATAAAAAAGGATTGTAACAATCTCATGTAATTGTAGTTCTTGGGATGGAAGAAACAATGGATCACATCTTTTTAAATCTTGAGTTGAAAATGACCCATGCTAGTTCCCTCAATGGCATTGACTGTACTACTTTTTTCATAGCCTGCTGACCGCTGAAAAAAAGCTTTTAAAAATAATAAGTTGATAATGGGAAATAATATTATCTGAGCTTAACCAATCTGACTGAGAACTTCTTTTAGTATTTTCTAAAGTGGATGGATTTCATGCTGCTCAATTTTATATTCTGCATTTTTAGCTAAACAAAAATCTAGATCTTCTCTTCTTCTGCAACAGTTAACTCCTTTGAAGAACATTCATTCATCCCTATTTAATGTACATTGAATACATGAACTTTATCTATACCATCATTCTGAAACTTTTACCCAAATAGCCTGTCAAATGATGGTGAAACAGTGCGTAAGTAGTTGTTCCGCCAGGGTGGTTCAGCACACACTTTGGCTTTTGGAACCTGTAGCAATGATCAAGCTGATCTTTATAATTTATATTGATATTCGATAACCAATGTGTCACTCCAACAGCACCATATTCAAATACGTTATCATTGATAGACAACTTTAGGCTAGTGAGGCCATGCCCATTTTTTTTTAATGTTTTCATTATCGCTTTATTTCTTTGATCTGTATAAAAGGCTGTAAAAATTCTGAGATGTTAAATTTTTCAAGCATTTTATGATTTTTTAACTTTTTTTTTCTTTTAATTTCAATAAAAAATTTGAGGTATGAGAGGGTAGAGTAGTATCTCATTGAACTGAAACAGTAACATAGAAGTCTGGCTAGAAGGAGATATTTAGGAATTGGTTGGTATTACTAATTATGAAGAAATAATTTTTATCACTCTTTTCAATGTCCAAGGCTTTCATTGCTTAGTATTATTTGCCCATATTGTTAGGGTCACCAATACAATAAAAACTAAAATTAATAAGATACCTAGAAGAATAATCTATCTTTGGAATAAATGTAATTCAATAAAACTACACCAATCAGCGGATAACTTCCAACAAACTTTCCTAAGTAAATTTAATACAAATAGCCCAGTAGAAGAAATTTGGAAAGATATAAAAACAAATCTAAAAACTATTATGGATGATAATTTTCCAACAAAATTAACATCAAATAAAATTAACAAATGCTGGTTCAATTCTAAATTTAAAAAGCTATGCAAGCAAAAAGAGAACTTATTTAAGAAATTTAAGGCTACCAATTTAAAAAGGATACACAAAAAGTACTTAAAGATTAAACACTTGACACAAAAACTTAGTCGAAACCTCCAAAATGAATATATAAACAATGTAATTTCTAAAGATAACAAATAAAACTTATGGTTCTTTAACAAATCTAAAAAAATGGAACCTAGTGTGGAATAGCCACACTAAAAGGCTCAAATAATAAAACCCATAATGATAATGAGACAAATTTGAATAAAGCTAATATCCTTAACACATATTTTGCATCATCATAATCTGCCTCAGGCGACAAGGAAGTTTTAATAAATTTAAATAAAATGGAAGAAATAGGTAACATACCTGTAGACGAGATAGGCAACATTCACTCCTAAAAAGCTTTAAAATAAAAAAAGCTACTGGCCCAGATGAATTGCCTGCAAGGTTATTAAAAGAAGTAATGTCTTCCCTAAGGGGATATTCAAGATTAGGAATGGCTATCTTTGTACCAGCCGCAATGTGGTCTACACCATTGTGTGTAAGCGCTGTCCTTTGAAGTACATTGGTGAGACGGGGAGGTTACTCTCCTGCCGTATTGCTGAGCATGTACGTGCCATTAAACAAGACAGTGTCCTGTCTCACGACACTTCAATGAAGTGACCACATGGGCGTCGATGACATGTCTGTCACCGCCTTGGTGTCTTGTACAAACACACCCGGCCGGGTCAGTCTGCAGAATAGACTAATCCATGAGTATGGGACTCTTACACCACATGGGATCAACGTTGTGTTCCCACTGACAAGCCGATTGATTGGCCACACCCACCCTATCCTTTCCTATATAAGCTCTTACTTTTCTCTCCTTACTTTATCTCTACTGGACTACTTCGATTTTACCGCAGCTAAGTGTTTTATTATTATTATTATTTCCTTTTATTCGTTTCATTTGTGTACTATTTGTCCGTTGAGGAAGTCTCTTTGCCGAAACGTTCGCTGTTGTGTTACGTCCTGTCAGGCCTACTAATACCCTGTTTTTATATTATACATTTACTTATTAAAAGAACTAAGCAATGAACTGTCCCCAATCCAATTACAGACCTGTATCACTTACTAGTATCACCTGTAAATTACTAGAACACATAATATTTAGTAGAATAGTTAACTGTCAATGGTTTGCTTATTAATGTAACTCTCTTGTAGGCGTTCTCTCAATACATAATCTTGTACACAAAAATCCTCTGAAGAACGTGTTTCAATAAAACAACTTTAATAAATATACTATGTACATGACATATAATTTGAGGTTATGCAACGTGGAATCCTGAGGCACAAACACATTCCGTCCTTCCACTACGGAACTTCTCTGACAACTGATCCCCCAACCTTCTTAGCCAATGGGAACGACTATCTCTTCCCCCGCTTTCACTCACGTGACTTCTCCGTCATACAATCACGCAAAACCCTCGTGATACACCCGTGACATTCACCACCTAGACAAATATAATGCCCCATGCCCACATCAACACGGCTTTAGAAAAAACAGATCATGTGAAACACAATTAATAGGTTTAATAGATGAACTATCAAAAGGCTCAGACAATAATGATCAAATAGAGACAATATTACTAGACTTCTCTTATCTTATCTGTTTACAGACGCTCCTTCTATACAGAAGATTATTGCGTCCTACGCTTATCTATGGTTTGTGTTTAGTCCTGCATTTTTATTAGAGATTTAAATGTTGATAAAGTGTTGGTTTTCCTGGATTCTTCAGGCAACCTATTCCACGCCCGAATTCCGGACGGGAAGAACGAAAATTTGTATGTGTTTGTTCTTGCATACGGAATAAGAAAGGTGTTTTTATCCTTATGTCTATCTGAGGGTTGTATTAAGTTATCTTTGTGTTGTATTTCTAAATTAGAATTAATTGCTTTATGTATGATTACTACTTTGCTCTTGGTTCTTCTATCCTCTAGTGTTTCAAGGTTTAATGATTTAACTAATGGTGTTATTCTTGTCCGTTTTGAATACTCTCCAGTAATGAATCTGGCAGCTCTTTTTTAAATTTGTTCTAGTTTGTCAATGCTTTCTTTGGTGGATGGGTCCCATACAGAAGATGCATATTCTAGTACAGGTCTCACCAAAGTGAGGTAGCATTTTTGTTTTATATCTCTATTACATTTGTTAAAGTTTCTTTTTATAAAGCCTAAGGTTTTGTTTGATTTTTTAATAACTTCATTGACATTAGGATTCCATGATAGTTTCTCATTTATTAACACTCCTAAGTATTTTGCATCTTTAGTTTGGGTCAGTTCTTTTCCATGAATGTAATATTTTAAATTTATTTGTTTCTTTTTCTTTGTTACTCTTAACAGTTGACACTTTTCTGGAGGGAAAGACATGCTCCAGTTAGTTTCCCATTTTATCAATTCATCCAAGTCTTTTTGTAAAATTTTGCTATCTTGTTCTGATTTAATTGTTCTATAGATTATACAATCATCAGCATTTGACAAAGGTCACCACCTAAGTTTACTTAAAAAACTTAACTACTTTGGAATCTCAGGTCCTTTACATCACTGGATCCAAGAATTTCTTTTGTGTAGGGAGCAAACTGTAATAATTAATGGATCTAAATCTGCACCAATAAAGGTTAACTCAGGAGTTCCACAAGGAACTGTGCTAGGCCCCTTACTCTTTTTAATTTATATACATGATTTACCCAACAACATCTCAACAGGAACAAAAGTTAGGTTATTTGCTGATGATTGTATACAAAGTATTTTATAATAGGGATTGTAGGGCGCCTACGGCGCTCACTGCAGCTGTGGGGCGCCTACCCTTTTTTAATTTTATATATATAATAAAATATATATGTATATATTTTAATTTACTAGAATGTAAAATCAATGAGAACCCTGAGCTTGTTTCTCTGCAACGAGACGGTTCCATCTGGGGGTAATGGGAGACAATGACACCCGAAGTGTGCTGCTTATGTCCATTTTATTCCGTTGTTTTGTCTTCGTTGCTGTCACTGCAGAAAACCCCGCTTCACTTAGATAGGATGTGCAGATGCCGACACCATTTTAGGTGTCCTGACATATAACCATCCAATGATTGAACAGTTCAGCTCCCGTGGTGTTTGGTTCACAAAAGATAGAGCACATAACTAATCCTCATATACATCCTCATGATAAATATATATCTCAAGTAATATTGCCTTGTTGTCAATGTCTGTAGATTCGTCAACCTGGAGTGCGTACCACGGTGATGAATTAATCCTCTCCAACAATTGTATCTCAATAACTTCGGCTATTTCCTCAATGCGCCTAGTTACAGTGGTAGCCGACAATGGCACATGTGCTATCAACAGCAGCCTCTCCAAGAAGTATGTCTTTAGGAGAGGGCAAGATAATTCTTCACCAATAGTGAATGGCTTTTTAGCCTTAGCAATGCGTTTACCCACCAAATATGAAGCTCGCAGTGCGTTCTCATTTACTGATGTGGTGGCCCTGAGAAATTTCTTCTGTCCGTCATGTTCCAGTTTTTTTTTCCTTTTAAAATACTCCATGGGCTTATCTTTTAATCCAGGGTGCTTGGCGTTCAAGTGGCGAAGCAGTTTTGAAGGTTTCATCGCCTCATTAGAAAGCCGGTCACCGCAAACTATGCAGAGCGGTGTTGGTATGTTGGAGTCAAATGTCTCAATATATCCATATTTCAAGTAGGACCCATGGTATTGTCTGTTACAAGTTATATGCTTTTTGGATGTTAAAGGTTCTTCTTCACTCTCTTCACTGTGCCTTTTCTTTTACCAAGAAAACTTTTTAACGATGCCTGTTTCGAATTCATTAAAAAAAAATTAATTAGTGGGTTTAATATGAGCGTTCAAGTGACCGATCTGTAACACGGAACATAAAACATCATAAAGGTCAAAAAGTAAATGTTAAAATTTATTATTTCACTTTAATAACATATTAAATCTTCATAAAAATTATATATTATCCGTATCAGTATAATCATAAATAGCTGTTTATTGAAAGTCATTCATGGTGTTTTTAAAAATTGTTTTTCTTAACATGTGAATTTCATTGACGCAATAAGTCTAAGCATTTATTTAAAAATTTAAAGCATAAAAATGAATTAAATAATTTAAACTTACTTTATAGCTGTTTTTAACACAAGTAACACTCTTGAAATAATAGCGATAACGTCATCAGAAGACACTTTCGAATCCGGTCGTTGATGAGATATAAATGAAATTTAGGAACACAAAAACGAAATTGGAAAAGAATGGGAAATAGAAGTAGTAAAGTAGATAAGCTTGCCAACCTGGGTGACCCATCAAAATCGCGCACCAGAAAAGAGCGCATACATAAAAGCGCCGTGATAAGAACGCTGACATAAGAGCGCCGACACAGAGCGCAAAGATTGATTGTAGGCGGTTGTCCGCTCTGCGCTATGTGTCATTGATGTTCTTTGGACGTGGTGCCGCCAAAACGGGTAACAAGCTTTTCCATCTTGTGTATGGAAAGACGCACAATCACTAGAGAAATACACCACAGTTAAAAAAAAATGTAAATAATTTAATTTTTCGTTTGCTCGCGGACCACAAGGCACATCTCCGCGGACCCCAGGTTGGGGACCACTGTTGTAGAATGTAGAAAGATCTTGATGATCTAAAATAACAATAACACCGATATTCAATACACATGCAGAAATCACACATGACCCGCTTGTAAGCTGACCCCCCGCCCCCAATCGTTCCCCCTAGATTTTGTCCAAAAAAGGTCGGCTTTAGAATGAGTATATGCGGTAAATAATGTCGGCGTATTTCAAAGACTCGTTAACTTCCTGTCATTGATTCATTCAAAGGACCAAAATCTTTTTTTTTGGCGTGTTTTTTTTTCATGTTCAGAGGGAAAAGTTGTATCAAAACACCTTGTAGTTTGTCAGAACTTTGAAAGATAACACGCGTGAAGCCATTGAAAACGTCATTAAATAAATTGCAAGCAATGAATTAGTTAAGTGAAAATGTTATTTAAAGATGCACGTTTTTTTTTGTTGTTGTTGATGTGACGTCACATTTCTTTAACCCCACCCCCTCCCCATCGTCACAAATGCTTGACCCCCCCCACCCCAGGCGTAGACCTGCCAGCCGAATTTTTTTTAAATTTCAGCTGGCTGACATAATTTTATAGCGGATATCCGGATTAGCCGGATTTCTCCGTAAATTGACATTTGCGGCTGATTTTTGGCTGATTACGAAATATTTGGATGAAATTCGGCTGAAGCCTGGCCTATAATGAAATAATGAAACTTCAGCAATAAAACACTTTTTACAATACTTCAGAAAAAGCTCTATAATGTTTTACAATAGAAAAATAAAGTTGTATATGGGGCCGTCCATAAAATATGTCACGCTCCAGATGGAGGAGGGGTGTAAGAAAGTATGACAGTTTGTGACAGGGGGGTAGGGGGAGTTTAAAATGGTCAAAAATAGCGTGACGTACTACTAATACAGTGCATGAATGGATTCCACTTATTTCGTTTCTGTCACTCAATACCTGATGGGCACTTAGAATATCAGTTTATAATTGTAAGACAAACGCGATGTAGTTTTATCAGCTGTTAGGCTAATGCGGCGCGCGCATATTTTTGGCGGAATTTTGGCGGACGAAAATTCTGTGACGTATTCGGCGCGCGGCGTCGGCTGAGGGGTCTACTTAGGCGCGTGACGTCATTTATGGACGGCCCCTTTGGAGATTTTTTAAAGAATGAATACAAAACTCAAAAAGATGCGAATTAACTATGGATTTGTCTAGTCTAGTATTTTATTCGAGTTTTGAATGTTGATTGTGAGTTGGTTTTCTTGGTTTGTCCTGGCAAACTATTCCACGCCCGAATGCCAGACGAGAAAAAGGAGGATTTTGTGCGTTTGCTCTTGCAAAAGGAATAAGAAAAGTGCATCGTAATATCTAAAGCAGGGGTATCCAAAGTCCGACCCACGGGCCTAATATGACCCACGTTTAAATTTTTACTGGCCCACTGCTTCCCTTTAAATAATCTATAGTCTTGTGGATTTTTTCTGTATGACACTTTACTTATATGAAAAGTCGCAATTTCTGCTGTTTTAAGTACAAAATACAAAGACGTAAATGATTTCTAAAATATATGACGTTTGATTGTTTACTAACGTAGGTAGTTATTCCCAGAAGCCTTTGCAGTTATTCAGTTATTGTGTACACAATTCACCGATTTTCGATGAAAAAATCGATGCCGTAATTTATTTTATAGTTATATATATTTTTTTTAAAATCATAAGCGGAAACCTCAAACTTCGATCGTCCATCCCGGCCACTGTACTATTGACAGTACCTTCTTCGGGCGTAGTTTTTATTTTTTACCCTTTCGATACATTTTGGAAGGAGGGCTTATGTTTAAATTGTTCACCCGTAAGAAAATTTACATCAGTGGCGTAACAACGGGTTGGCATCGGGGCAGTTGCCAAGGGTGCCAGCTCAAAAGGGCGCCACTAAATCCCTAATTTTTAAATTTTATTTAAATAAATACAGTCGGACCTCTCTAAGTCGAATTCAAAAGGACCCACAAAAAAAAATTCGACTAACGGAGTTTTTGAGTTAGGAAAAATGGCGCAATAGGGGCAGATTAATCAACGACAATGTTGATTTTGAGAGGAAGGGGAACAGCCATACCGGCTTGTAGGCTTCACAGGAAAGAGAGGCGGCGTCTATGTTTCATATGAAAGGAAGCCAACTTGCTTTGACATGCCGACACAAGCCCATGAGAGGAGCACCTTCCCTCCCCTCCCCCACTTTACTCCCTCCACAGTGGGATGGGGGAGTGCGATTTTTCTTTAAAAAAATAGTCGCAGCATGCAGCAAAGGGACGCGAATTAGTTACGACTCCTTTTTCTCGTCCTTGTCATTTTTTGTACTTGCAAGGATCGCTTAATCCCTCGTGGAATGCACTAAGATGAGATTTTACGTCCATTTACATGGCTCTACGGAACACGTGTTCTGAAATGTCACTTCAAAATAATAACCCAAACGACTTGGAAAATTTGACTAAGGAGGTTGATAGCCAAAAATCTTCGAGTTAAGGAGATCTAAAAATACATTATTCTTATGGAATTTGGCTGGGACCAAACAATTAATTGATATAGGGAGGTTCTCGACTTAGGGAAGTTCGATTTAGCGAGGTCCGACTGTATTTCACTTTTATCCTCGATAACACAAGAGTGAATAATTAATTATATTTAAATATATTTCATTTAAACCATTATACTATTTTTTATTATGTTTGTGGCCTTTGCAGGGCTCTTATCATACAAATGTCAATATGATTTTATAGTATTTCTTTTAAAAAGAAAATTCTTACTATCCCCATCCCACTGTCGAGGGAGTAAATTGGGGGAGGGGATGAAAGGTGTCTCCTCTCACTGGCTTGTGTCGGTATGTCAAAGCAAGTTGACTCTTTTCATTTGAAACATCACCGCCCCTCTTTCCTGTCAAGCCTTCTAGCCGCTATGGCTGATGCCCCCTCTCAATATCAACATTGTCCTCGAATAATCTGCGCCTATTACGCCAGTTTCCGTAACTTGATAACTCCATAAGTCGAATTTTTTTCCCCATTGAGTTCGACTTAGAGAAGTCCAACTGTATTAGCAACACGCCAATACGTCAGCTAATGGAAGTGTTTAGCTGTAGTCGGTGGAGTGTCACTTAAATTTACTTTTTTAATTGTGAGTTTCTATCGTAATGTATGAAATAATGAGTATGACACATTAACACTATTGTTTTTATTTATAATACACGTTACTTCAAGTTTTGTTGTAGTCTTTATTAACGCAACAGTATCTCGTTTTTTCCACCACTTTATTTGGTATGATTTAGTAAATAATTAACTGAAAATTAGTATTGTTCCTGTCTTATGCATTTTTTATATTCACGTTGTATGACTGTCACAGTCAGACTACGTAATTATTGTCATAAATAAAATAAGAGAAATTCAATTATTTTTTCTAACAAATGAAAAAAATCGCAAAGCTGTAACTTGTCAATTTATCAAGGGTGCCTAAAATAAATTAGCCAAGGGCGCCAAAAACCTAGTTACGCCTCTGATTTACATGAAAGTTAAATATGTATCTATTTATTTATTGGTGACCCGTCAAAACGGCCTGGACAAAACGGCCCCGGCCAAAACGGCCCCAGGCAAATTGTTAACATTTTTTAACAAAAAACAATTTTTTTCTCTTTTTTTTTCATTTTAAGCTTTTGTCAACCTTTTCACCCTTAAAAGAAGTGGTAAAATGTTAACATTATTTCTAGTGATGTTATTATATTGTTTCTTGTCAAAAAACAACCGTGATTCGTAAAATTTCGTTTACACTTAAACTTAAACGCTATTAAATTCACTCTTGTGATGTCATTATTATTGTGTATTTGTTGGATATTACATTCCTTCTGCACTGCCAAATGTACTTTCTTTATTCTTTAATTTTTAAAATCCTTATTCGTGTTAAATGAAATGAATTTAACTTTGTAAATTTTAAGACAATTTTTTACTCACACACCAGTTAAAATTTCAGCTCTAGTTATATTTCAACATATTTCATTTTAACAATTATTTAAATTGTTTTAAAATAAACATCTTTATTCTATTACTAGGCCCATATTTATCAAATTTTATAAATATGTATAATGATTGAATAAGATATTTATCAAATTTCGAAAATAGTGATAGCATTACTATAGTCTATAGTATTATTTATAGTATTATTTATTAGTAGTATACTAGTAGTATAATTATTACATCCACCAAAGAAAACATTGATAAACTAGAACAAATTCAAAAAAGAGCTGCCAGATTCATTACTGGAGAATATTCAAAACTGACAAGAATAACACCATTAGTTAAATCATTAAACCTTGAAACACTAGAGGATAGAAGAACCAAGAGCAAAGTAGTAATCATACATAAAGCAATTACGTAATTCTAATTTAGAAATACAACACAAAGATAACTTAATACAACCCTCAGGTGGACATAATGATAAAAATACCTCTCTTATTCCGTATGCAAGAACAAACACATACAAGTTTTCCTTCTTCCCGTCCGGAATTCGGGCGTGGAATGGGTTGCCTGAAGAATCCAGGAAAACCAACACTTTATCAACATTTAAATCTCTAATAAAAATGCAGGACTAAACACAAACCATAGATAAGCGTAGGACGCAATAATCTTCTGTATAGAAGGAGCGTCTGTAAACAGATAAGATAAGATACATTTAGTATAGTGCCCCTTTTCCCCAAACAAAATATTAGTCTTAAAAATGACAAACAAAACAAAACAGTCATACAATTAAAAATTCTGTAACTCAGTCTCAATGTAGATCTTTTCTGTCCATTATTTTAATCCGGCCCCCACAGATATTTACTTCATCATCACGGAATAATACATGTATGACCATATTTGCCAAAAAGGTTGAACACCCGCGATTACAGCAATATAACTAGACGGATTATTTTAGAGTTACCTAAGTTTTGAACTAAATGTCGAAACAACCAGACCAAGCGGAATACATTATAGTTGTGTGTAGTCTCGTGCGAATAAATAGTCCATTTCTTTGACATTGTCGCTTCTGTTACTAAATAATAAAAGCTTCCTGTGTATGAAATTGATGCGACCTATTTGAAGTCTAAGGTAAAAATAAAAGTTGACATTAATCTACCACTTCAGCTATTCAAAATTTGTAGTGTCCCTCTTGGCTTGGACTCTTACTATTACTATTACTCTTACTCTTACTAAAGTCATACTTACTAATCTTACTTACTTAATTAACTTAATACTTACTGATACTATAACTATACTATACTTGTAGTTATAATAGTTATAGTATACTTAATACTTGTTACTTATACTATACTATACTTGACTTATAGAAGAATTATAGTTCTTGACTTATGGTTATAAAAGTTATAGTAATTCTAGTCTTATCTTATCATTATCTTTTTCAGACGCTCCTTCTATACAGAAGATTATTGATTCCTACGCTTATCTGTGGTTTGTGTTTAGTCCTGCATTCTTATTAGAGTTTTAAATGTTGATAAAGTGTTGGCTTTCCTGATTTCTTCAGGAAACCCATTCCACGCCCGAATTCCGGACGGGAAGAACGAAAAATTTGCATGTGTTTGTTCTTGCATACGGAATAAGAAAGGTGTTTTTATCATTATGTCTATCTGAGGGTTGTATTAAGTTATCTTCGTGTTGTATTTCTAAATTAGAGTTAATTGGTTTATGTATGATTACTACTTTACTCTTGGTTCTTCTATCCTCTAGTGTTACAAGGTTTAATGATTTAACTAATGGCAATGGTGTTATTCTAGTCAGTTTTGAATATTCTCCAGTAATGAATCTGGCAGCTCTTTTTTGGATTTGTTCTAGTTTATCAATGTTTTCTTTGGTGGATGGGTCCCATACAGAAGATGCATATTCTAGTACAGGTCTCACCAAAGTGAGATAGCATTTTAGTTTTATATCTTTATTACATTTGTAAAGGTTTCTTTTTATAAAGTTATAAAGCCTAAAGTTTTGTTTGATTTTTTAATAACTTCATTGACATGGGGATTCCATGATAATTTCTCATTTATTATGACTCCTAAGTATTTTGCATCTTTAGTTTGGGTTAGTTACTTTCCATGAATGAAATATTTTGAATATTTTTTTGTTTCTTTTTCTTTGTTACTCTTAACAGTTGACACTTTTCTGGGTGGAAACTCATACTCCAGTTAGTTTCCCATTTTATCAATTCATCTAGGTCTTTTTGTAAAATTTTGCTATCTTGTTCTGATTTAATTGTTCTATAGATTATACAATCATCAGCAAATAACCTAACTTTTGTTCCTGTTGAGATGTTGTTGGGTAAATCATTTATATATATTAAAAAGAGTAAGGGACCAGCACAGTTCCTTGTGGAACTCCTGAATTGACCTTTATTGGTGCAGATTTAGATCCATTAGCCTAATTATTACAGTTTGCTCCCTGCCCAAAAGGAAGTCTTGGATCCAGTGATGTAAGGAACCTGAGATTCCAAAGTAGTTAAGTTTTTTAAGTAAATTAAGGTGGTGAACTTTGTCAAATGCTTTTGAGAAGTCTAGTAATATTGTATCTATTTGATCATTTTTGTCTAAGCCTTTTGATAGTTCATCTATTAAACCAATTAATTGTGTTTCACATGATCTGTTTTTTCTAAAGCCGTTTTGATGTGGGCATAGGGCATTATATTTGTCAAGGTGGTTAACTATTCTACTATATATTATGTGTTCTAGTAATTTACAGGTGATATTAGTGAGTGATACAGGCCTGTAATTATCAGGGTCTGATTTATCCCCTTTCTTAAAGAGTGGAGTTACGTTAGCTAATTTCCAATCCTGGGGCACTTTACCCTGGTTTAGAGAGGCTTGAAAGAGAACTACAAGGATTGGGGACAGTTCATTGCTTAGTTCTTTTAACTAATTTAGATTTAGTAGTACTAAGTCTACTGCTAGTAATTACTACTGATTCTATTAGTATTAGTATTAGTATTAGTCCATTGAAGGCTGCTACTACTACTACTACTTCTACTCCTTCTGCTGCTACTACTGAGTTACTGAGACATAAATAATTAAATTATAAATGTCTAGTGTTCTGGAGCAGTGATGGCAAACCTATGGCCATAGGGCCATGGCATGTGTACCACAGTGCCCACAGCGGGCACGCACAGCCTCATCAGCCGGCGCGCACCGCCTCATCAGCCGGCACGCGACTAAAATAATATTTCCTGCCTAATCAAAATGATACCATGTAATTTATACAAGTGTTTTAGTCTGTTCTTGAACGTTTCACTTACTTATTGCATTATGCCACTGCCATTGGGCTGAAGCCTACATTAAAGATTTTCATATATCCCTATAGAAATAATATACATAAATGTAATTGTTGACCCAATTTATGATGTTTAAATTGTTTGGGCCAGTCATGTTACTGGTTTGCTAAAGGAATTCAAATTTATTGCAGACTGCCCGTGAGTTTTAATACTTTCATTTTCATTGTTAAATAGATTCCAGTTTTCAGATCTAAGCACTTTGAGATAAGCTATGAATAATTCTAATTGAATGTCTTAAATGGAATTTACAAAAAAACATGCAATTTAATATTTTAGCAAAACACGAAAGCTTAGTATGGAAACGAACCTTATTCAAATGCGCTCAGCCAAAATAAGCCCAATAAAGCCGAAAAGGAGCATATGAAATTGTAAATTATAAGTTTAAAACACTTCGATGTACTGAAAAAGCAGCTCCAAGGATTGGGAAAAAATGTCAGAAAGGATGTTTTGGGCTATAAAAACATTGGAAAGAAAACTGCAGGTTTTTGAAAGAGATGTTGCAAGTGGGCAGCTGAAATATTTTCCAAATCTAAAGATGCATCTAGAAAATTCTACACAATTTGCACACAAACTTTCAAGTCATGAAGAAATCTACAACTACAGGGAATTTTCGGACAATGTAGCAGCTGCAAGGGTGAATTTTAATGACAGATTTCTACAGTACTGTCAGATGAATTCATTGTCCTTACATCCGAGAACAATAACAGGGAGGGAATTCGGCACAAAGTGGATGCAGATGGAAAGAACCATGGGCTTTCTTACTTCTCCATATAAATCTAAGTTTGAAGAACTTAAGACCAAGTTCTTTATTGCTTACAATGGTTAGATCTTTAAAATTTGGAAATGGAGTTATTGGAACTTCAAGAAAGCTCTATGTGGAAAAGACTATTCTCTAACCCCGTTGATGTGTGCAACACTTGAGAAGATTGAGTGTACAGAAATCATACAGGACAGCACAATTGATAGTTATGAACATGAAATCCTTAAAGCGTGGGATTCTCTGTCAAATGCATAAGAAGAACTGTTTTCAGCTTTGAACTATATCAAATTATTTCAAATATGACTCAAGAAACAGATAACCTGAGTGCTGCATGCAAATTAACAAAGTATGAGCCAAGGTTTGACGAATAATTAGTACTGTATATACTCGCATATAAACCTACATCGCATATAAGCAGACCCCCTAAAACTGCTTTAAAATGGCCAGTTTTTGCAAAAACCCGCATATAAGTCGACCATACAATTGTCTTATTTTAAGCCATATTTTTGGTTCATAGAAATTTGTTACTGTAAAGATGTAAAATGCTTACTTTTATGTTACATACCAGTTTGTTTACCTTTTGGAATGACATAAAAACGTGTTCTGCTCTTTCCACATTGTTTGCTATAATAATATCTGAACCTCCGCTCATAAGTTGTTCACAACTGATGATTAACGAAGTATATTTATATCAATACTCTGTACACACAACCAAATAAATAGTCAGATAGCAATGAAAATGTGTGGGTGGAAAATTGGCATTTGTGTCTGCCCTTGTGTCCATTTTGTTTTATGCGCATATACGCCGACCCCCTGATTTCAGTATTGTATTTTATAGTTCTAAATTCGTCTTACATGCGAGTATATACTGTATGTTAACAACAGCAAAAATCCCATTAATAATTAATTTAATTTCACAAAACCAATTTGTTTCCTGTAATAAAAAGAGTTTTTGTATTGTTGGAAACTCTCTTCTTGTTTTTTTTTCTCTTTAACTTTAAGTCTTAAGACTAGTGTGTGTTTTTGCTCAGCAAAAACCCCATTTTCAGGTTTAACTGGAGTGTTGGCACTTTCCTAAAAATAAGTGGATTTCGGTTGAATTTTGGGCATGTGGCCCCAAAAAGGTTCACCATCACTATTCTAGAGCTAGGAGTAGGTGCCTAGGGCTAGGGGTCCCATGACTTTGTGACTGTTTCATTGTTAGATTATAAGTGCTAATAGTAGTCTACTCCAAAAAAATGTCTAAAACTCACACATATTTGAACAACAATATTTATAAATAGCCTGCCTAAATCCTAAACACTTACTTGGCTAAAAATCTGTATACACAAAGTTAAATGATGTCAACGAATAATTTGGTTTTTCAGAATGTTTAAAATGATTTTAAAAGTTTATTTTGATAATAATAATGTGTTAGTAATCAGTGGCATGCATCTTATCTTGCCTTTAAAAAGTCTAATAAGTTTTAAAACACCTAAGGGGGTGGGGGAGGGGCTAACTCTCACAAATTGTAACAGTCAATCTGGCTCACCCTTTTACACTTTTTTATCTTAATCTTATCTGACCTGTTACAGACGCTCCATCTTTACAAAAGATTATTGAATCCTACGCTTATCCATGGTTTATATCCAGTCTTGCATTTTATCTTATCTTCTTAGATTATCTTATCTATACAGACGCTCCTTCTATGCAGAAGTTAATTGCGTCCACAGACCATGACAGATGATCTGTTGGCAAGTGATGCAGCGTTCACAGGCCACGGCTTTGTGGGTTCCACGCATTACTCAGCCGCCTAACTAGTGTTAGGTACCCATTCGGAGCTGGGTGACTCAGGGACGTCCTAGGCCCCGGGAGCAAATCCTTGCCTTCACCTGGATTCGAACCCTTGACCATCGGTACGCCAGTCGAGCGCGCTGCCACTCGACCACCGCATCCCATATTTTTATTAGAGTTTCAAAAGTTTATAGAGTGTTGGCTTTCCTGGTTTCTGAATTCTGGATGGGAATTTGATGTGGTGTACCAGTATGCCCCTGTGGCTTTGCTAGTGGTCATTGTCATTGATACCTATACACATTAATTTCCATTCCATTGGCCTGAGTTTCAACCAATGTTTCCTCTAAGTTTCATTTGTCAGTGTGCAAAAGAACAAACTCGTGTGCAAAGTGCACAGTCTCAATTTTTGGCACTAAACTTTACACGCCATTAACATTTATGTATTATACTTTTCAAAATCTACTGCGCGGTTATTATTAACTGCTGCACGGCATCGTTCAGATATCTGCGTGGCTGCGCTACCACACAGCTTAAAGGGAACATTTGTTTCAACCCCTTAAGTTAAAGTAAACTGTAAACCTATAAACATACAAGGCTTATAGAGAGAGAAATTCCACACTGGGTGGTACTTTTTAATATAAGGTGTAGTTGTTTTTGATCAACTGTAAGAGGTTTTTTCACAGAAATAAGTGGAAGAAAGTTTTGCCTTATCTAATCTTATCTATTACTGGTGCTCCTGTACAGAAGATTATTGCATCCTACGCTTATTCATGGTTTACATCTAGTCTTGCATTTTTTAAAAGAGTTTTAATTTTTATAGAATGTTAGTTTGCCTAGTTGCATCAGGCAACCCATTCCATGTCCGAATTCTGGATGGGAAGAACGAGAATTTGTATGTGTTTGTTCTTGCAAGGGAATAAGAAAAGTGTTTTTATCCCTATGTCTATTTGAGGGTTGTAATAAATTATTTTTGTGTTGTATTTCCATGTTAGAACTAATTGCCTTATGTATCATTACTACTTTGCTCTTTGTTCCTCTATCCTGCACTTTACCAGCACTATTCTTCTATCCTGCACTTTACCAGCACTAAGACTGGCTGTGGTTCATCAGCCATTGTTTGCTGTTCCATAAGTTATAAGATGCTAGTTACTCATCTCCATGCTATCATGAAGAAAGTTAAAAATATTTGAAAGTGCTGAAATGCACTGTGACTGACTAGTTTAGTACCTTAAATTTAATTTAGAATTTTGACAGTTTTGTATTGAATAATTAATATCTTATTTAAATATCTGTTGAAATAAATTTCTGAATACATTATGTTAAATGTTTCTAAATAACATTTCCACTCAATTTATTTGGATCAATAAAATAATTGTTTTTATGAACTAATCTTATTATAACTATTAAAGCTTTTATAGTGTCCATCAATACTTTTGAAGAAAAATTCGCTACAAATAATTTTAAGTATTACTAAAGAATATTTAAAATTATAATAGGATTTTATTCTTATTTAAGAAAAACTTGACAGTTATTTATATTATATTTTTTAATAACTTTTCCCCTTAAAACAGGTTGAAAAACACTCAGGTGAACTCTCAGTAGAATGAAGACCAAACTATACCTACATGGCTTGCTTTCTGGTGGTGGGACCCTTCTTCACTGTTCACTCTCGTCTAGCGCCATTTTATTTATGCTTCGATATTGTCAGATAAATAATTTTGAAATTATTTTTATTTCTGAAAGTCATGTGAGAAATTGTTGCATATTGAACTTTAAGGTAAACATTTGTTATCATTAATTTTTTGGTTAATTTCTTAGTCTTTACAATTATAATTTTAAAATGCTTGTTTTGAATTCAATTGAGACCGTTTGTTTTATATGTTAAGATGTTAGTGAGATATTTTAATAAATTGACTGCATAAGTTTAAGAAAGCTCTTACTTGAGAAAGTCTTTATGAAGAAGTGTGTGTGGTGGTGCTTGAGAAGAGGACTTCTTTTTTTACCATTGGCCATTGGGTTGTCCGTCCTTTACTTGAATACTAATAATGACATAATGTTAGATATTTGATCTAATTTTGTTATTTCACAGCTCCTTGAGGATCTCAACATAAAATTTTCAACATTGTCAGAAATCCCCAGCCTCGTGAGAAATGTACTCATACCTACCATATATCAGCCTGAGTTGTCCCTCATTCGTTCAGGCTTATGTGTCTTACTTCGCCATATCATTAAAGTCTCAGACACAACTTCCCCTCAGTTACACCTGATAGATCTCTTGGTAAATATTCAAATACTTGTATGCAGATAAACTTTAATCTTAAAAAGCGTAGAAATAATACTAAAGATGTATATAATCTACAGTACATGTAGTATTTTTTTTTACTCAATACTTATCATATGTAATTAATACTAAATTGTTTTAATTAAATATTAATCATATCTAATTATTACTAAATTGTTTTAATTCAATATTTATCAATTTTTTTTAAATTCAATATTAATCATATGTAATTAATACTAAATTGATTTTATTCAAAATTTACTATATGTAATTAGTACTAAATTGTTTTAATTTAATATTGATCATATGTAATTAATACTAAATTGTTTTTATTCAATATTTATCCTATGTAATTAATATTAAATTGTTTTAATTCAATATTTATCATATGTAATTAATACTAAATTATTTTGCAGGGTTTTCGTGAAGGCAGCATGAAAATGTGCTCTGAAGTAAGAAATGTTGGTCTCCCTTTTCTGGAATATATATTTAATAACATAAAAAGATAAACAAAAAAATACATAAAAAGTCCTATACATTTACTACAGTACCTAGAAATTTGCTTCTGGAAATTATAATTTACATTACATGGTTGCATGTTTTGAATTATAAGACAAAAAATTTTTTAATGAAACATTTTACAGAGAGAACATTCTCTTAGATGACATTTTGAAAACTTAACAGCTAAAAGATATTTTTGCATGTAAAGCTTGTCTTGCTCTCATATAGATTTCGGGTTGGACCAAGTTATGTGAGGTGGAACTTTTAGAATCTATTGCTGAATTGATTGATAATCTGCAGTAAGCCACATTTGAAATTCTTTTACTATATTATTTAATTATGTGTGAAGTTCTTTTCCTATTTTCTTTTATTATGTGTAAAGTTTGTCATCGCAAATCTCCTTTAAAAATTCATTTTAGCAATTTTATCAACTTTCTCTCTTATTCATATTATTGATCATGAGGCTAATTAATTCTAATAATTGAATTAACAATTTATTTCCTTTGTATGTGAAAACTGTATGAGTAAAAGATACTCGACACTAAAACTGTATGAGTAAAAGATAGTTGACACTTACTAAAATGCAATTAAGCTATTATAAAAGTATCAATGTTATTAAATTTCTATTAACTCCACATTTTGCAATAATCATAGAGGCTTCATTAGCACAGCTTCTGACAATATCTTTTTCTTTTAGGGTAAATAAATCAGTTCAAAAAGTATTCACTGTTCCCTGGGCTCTTGTTAAGCTAGAATATCACTTCCTAAAGAAATGTAGAGTACACAATGATGACAAAATGCGTCGAACTGAATTGATTAGGCTCAAAAGGAGTTTCTCAAATTATTTTGAAGGTGGTACATCACTGACAGCAGATAAAAAGTTACATCTGGCAAACAATGCAAATGATCCAACAGAAGGAATGACCCACCAGCCCCTTGAGATCAACAACGGTCGTCTCATTCATCAACCCGATCAGCCCCTTGACATCAACAACGGTCGTCTCATTCATCAACCCGATCAGCCCCTTGACATCAACAACGGTCGTCTCATTCATCAACCCGATCAGCCCCTTGACATCAACAACGGTCGTCTCATTCATCAACCCGATCAGCCCCTTGACATCAACAACGGTCGTCTCATTCATCAACCCGATTCTCATGCTCAACATGTAACCACATCACCAAGAATAAGTATTGAGAAGATCTCTGTTGAAAATTCACGACTGCTTGTAGAGCAGATTGTTCATATGCACCATGGTGTACGCAAAATTAAAGTTGACAAAATTATTGACAAGGAGAAATATTTCAAGGATGAGAACTGTGTCAAAGAACCAGACGGAACATTAAAGTCGTTTTCATCCATTGATGAAACACTGTTTAATAAAGAGAATGGTAAATCCACAGAGTTGGATATCTCAGATCTGATACAGCAGCTACAAGTCAAGGATATTCAATACGTCCACACATATTCTGAGGGAATAGAGATGACACTTGCTGATCTTATCCTGATTGTTTATCTCTACCATCTACTGGTGAGTGATCTTATCCTCATTGTTTATCTCTATCATCTACTGGTGAGTGATCTTATCCTCATTGTTTATCTCTACCATCTGCTGGTGAGTGATCTTATCCTCATTGTTTATCTCTACCATCTGCTGGTGAGTGATCTTATCCTCATTGCTTATCTCTACCATCTGCTGGTGAGTTTTGATTTATTTGCTGTTAAAATAATTCTTAGCCTATTTCTCACCATTATTTATAGTGGTTCCAATATTTTGTGAGGAAATGTATTAACTGTATTTATGTTTATCCAAGTAAATATTTATGAACTATGTGAACAAGAATAACTTTGGATTTCTTTAATTATCTCAGGAAGCACTTGATTTTAAGCAAGTGGCTCTGAACAGCCACATTCCCAGCATTATGCAGTGGGCATGCCACATGGCAACATTGACTACGGTAGCAGACGCGGGAAATAGAATGGGATGGAGAATGAAAGGTTTGGCCAGTTCACCTACAAAAATCTTGGCCTCACCTCCCAGCATCAGTTCAGAATGTCATCACATGGATGTGACATTTGTCAAGGGAACAGAGCCAGCAGTCGGCGATGATGATGACGATGAAATGGAGCTGAGGTTGGTGTTGTGTTCTTTCACTTATTTACCTTGACTATCAATTAACCAGTTACAAAAAATAATCTAATTTCCTACAACAAATATTTCCTTAAGTGTTTTGTTGTTAGAGCTACTGAAATGTTTCATTTGTATGAAAAGGAATGTGATTTTAAATAGTTTTGACCTGCAATTTTTAAAAAAGTGATCAAACAAGATACACTGTAACCACATCTCCATTTTCCCATGGTTTTGGACTTAAATTGCAGTCGATGCGCTAAAATGAAACACAAAGCTGTCAAGCCAGAAGTTATCCAGGCTCTCAAAAAGCTGAAGGTATGTGTGCATTATGCACATATGTATGTACATTATTGTACATATGTTACATAAAATACATGTTATAATTATTAGGTATATATTTAAAGGAATCATTAGCCATTATCACATTAAGACTCAATTCAACTGCAGGCCTTATGTCCTGCTAACAAAACTGATTGATTGATCAAGATGTTAGTTCTATACCAGTGGTTCCCAAACTTTTTGGTCTACCGCCCACTTTGGGAATCACTGTTCTATACAGACTAAATGAAAAGCCCTTTTTTTAATAAAATACTTCTTTTCTATTTACACTGCTTTCCTTATTTTTATCAAGCATCAAATGTCATGGCATGGGGCCATCTTCTTTTTTCATTTTTTGTTTTGTTTCTTATCCAGACTAAGTTAGTTTTAACAAGGATTGTTATAGGCTCTGAAATTATAAGACTATAAATTTTTTTAATCTTTTTTAAATCATGGACAAACTATTGAAAATAATTCCTTAAAATTCTTTTCTCAAAGAAAATCTTTGCAGAAAATATTTTCATAAAAGAGTAAATAAAAAACGTATCGTAACATTTGTCTTCAGTTAATGAATTCTTTAACTAGTTTTGCACGCCATTGTATAAAGCATTAAAAAAAATGTTAAACTTATTATTTACCTTTTATTGTGTCCTTGATTGAGAATGTTTTATTGGAATGATTTTAAAATATTTTAAAATTATTATTACAATTTATTTTTGCAGTGGAGACCATTACTCTAATTTGAAACATTCCATCACTGAATCTTTTTCCTTCTTCTTATCAGAATGCAAATGTCCAGCCAGTTACAGGAAAACATCCATGTGGAACACAAATTCAAATAGACTGGTCAAGTCTGCCGCCCGATGTCCATCCCAGAGAAGGTAGGTTATATCTTTTAACAGAAAATCTATTTACATCCCGTGCAAAGTAATATGTGTGCCTGGTGGATTATTTTTTCACCCCCTTTTTTTGTAGGTGATGTTCCTGAGAAAAGAACAAAACGGAAGTGCCAGCAGCTTGAGAACTTGGTGACAGCTGTCCAGTCAGTAGCAAAGTCTGGAGATGTGCTTGTAGATTTCTGCAGTGGAGGGGTAAGGTTGTCTCTACTTTTCACCTGGTGATGATTTTTAATTAAATTTCTCCTTTGTGTTCATCTATATGTTTTATACAAAGTTATAGAAGAAAGCAGTGTCATATTTTGTCATATTTTTTCATATTGTCTGAATTTGTTATATGAAGATTAGTCTTGAGAAATGTTTACTTATACTTACTACAAAATATCTATGTGAAAAAAAATCAATCAGTAATTTTATTTTCTTTTTAATTGTAATCTTTCTATAATAAAATTGTTATATATAAAGGTGCAATTATGACCTTTTAATTAGATATGCATTGCTCATTAGTTGTTTTGCTATAAAAAAAAATCATTTTGAAGGTGAAAAAAATGATAATTTTATCAATATAAGTGTAGGAGATCAAATGCTTTTAAGATTGTTAATGATATCCAATCATTTAATGAAAAAAGGGAATACAAAATACACAAACTAAAAAATTTTGATCAAAACAATAATTTAAAGCCCTATTAATAGGCTTTTATACAAGTAGACATTAGACATATTAGTCTATTAATAAAGCTTTAAATTATTCTATTAATAAAGCTTTAAATTATTCTATTAATAAAGCTTTAAATTATTCTATTAATAAAGCTTTAAATTAGTCTATTAATAAAGCTTTAAATTAGTCTATTAATAAAGCTTTAAATTAGTCTATTAATAAAGCTTTAAATTAGTCTATTAATAAAGCTTTAAATTAGTCTATTATAAAGCTTTAAATTAGTCTATTAATAAAGCTTTAAATTAGTCTATTAATAAAGCTTTAAATTAGTCTATTAATAAAGCTTTAAATTATTCTATTAATAAAGCTTTAAATTAGTCTATTATAAAGCTTTAAATTAGTCTATTATAAAGCTTTAAATTAGTCTATTAATAAAGCTTTAAATTAGTCTATTAATAAAGCTTTAAATTATTCTATTAATAAAGCTTTAAATTAGTCTATTATAAAGCTTTAAATTAGTCTATTAATAAAGCTTTAAATTATTCTATTAATAAAGCTTTAAATTCTTGTTTTGATCACACAATTAGTTTGTGTGTCTTGTAGTTTATTTAAAAGTTTTATCACAGTCCTATCACGGTCCTATCACGGTCCTATCACAGTCATATCACGGTCCTATCACGGTCCTATCACTGTCCTATCACAGTCCTATCACGGTCCTATCACAGTCCTATCAGTCCTATCACAGTCCTATAATCAATATACATAATTTGCAATGTATGTCGCGTCCCATCTGTCCCGCCCGTGACGCTACTAATTTTAGAAAGCAGCACACCACATTACTGCACCAAAAATAACTCTTTTCGAACGTTCCGCATAAAATTGTTCAATATGAAAATAAATGAATAAAATAAATGAAAGTTCTTTATTACATTATTTTTTATTCTGATGTGTATTTTTTCAAAATAAATAGATTTCAGCTGAAATATATTTATTTTGAAAACTTCCATCATTTTTGACTACACTAGTATATGATATATTACCCTATAATGAAAAAAAGGGGGATGGAACAAAATTGAAATTTTGGTTATGTCATACTGGTATTTAAGTTCCCTTTCAGTATGCAGATAATTTGAACCAAAAAATGTTTGAAATCGTGAAAATAATTCAAGTTAATATTTCAGGGACATCTGGGGATTGTTCTGGCTTATATGTTACCAGATTGTCAAGTGTTTTTAGTGGAGAATAAGGAGGAATCTTTGCTGAAGTCTTGTAACAGACTGAAATCACTCAATCTTAACAATGTTACACTCTATCAGGTATATATTGTTACACTCTATCAGGTATATATTGTTACACTGTATCAGGTAAATATTGTTACACTCTATCAGGTAAATAGTGTTACACTCTATCAGGTATATATTGTTACACTCTATAAGGTCAATATTGTTACACTCTATCAGGTATATATTGTTACACTCTATCAGGTATATATTGTTACACTCTATCGGGTAAATATTGTTACACTCTATCAGGTAAATAGTGTTACACTCTATCAGGTATATATTGTTACACTCTATCAGGTATATATTGTTACACTCTATCGGGTAAATATTGTTACACTCTATCAGGTATATATTTTCAGAGTTAACTTTTAATGTAACAATGCATGTTATTATAATATGTGCCAGTGTGTTCCTTTTAAGGTGTGATTTAAAAAATAATATTATTTTTTTTTGAGATGGAGAAGGGCAGACAGAGATGGGAAGAGAGAAAATTAAGATATTTGTGTACACTAAAAGTCAATTTATATATACTGCTTATGCACTCAATTACATATGCGTCAGCTATTTTGGAGCATGTTGACATCACTATATCGTAAATTCTTATGACGCCTATGTCAAAACAGTAAAAAGGTACAAGTCTTACTTGTGGGGGAGAGGGGGGGGGGTTGCGTGCTTTGGAATTGTGAAGGAAATAAATTTTTAAAAGGCTGATTATTGAGTTGCAATTACAAACACAAAATTATAGTGGAAAATAATATGTTAATATATTTATTCTATGATGTATCAAACAGTGCAATAAATAATATGTTAATATATTTATTCTATGATGTATCAAACAGTGCAATAAATAATATGTTAATATATTTATTCTATGATGTATCAAACAGTGCAATAAATAATATTTTAATATATTTACTCTGTGATGTATCAAACAGTGCAATTTGGATTATTTCACTGGAATGTTTGATGTTGGGACTTGTCTTCATGCTTGTGGATCAGCCACTGACATGATCCTACAGCTGTGCCTCAATTCCCATGCTGCCTTTGTCATCTGCCCTTGTTGCTATGGCAGCATTCAGAAAACACATTTGCTCTCTTACCCTAGAAGTCAAGTTTTTTTAAAGGCCAACTTGACTTATAAGGTTTATAAATTAATTTGTGTAATTTAGAAAGCTGTTTATTTAAATCAATATTAAAACTTTCAATTTTTACTGTTCCTTCAAGTAAATTAAATTCAAATAAATTATTATGGTTAATATTTTGGTGTAGATGTTTTTTAATACATAGCATCCAGTTTATTTGAATCAAATAATTGTTTTAATGTTTTGATCAAAAGACTGTTGGTTAGATACAAAAGTCTAATTCTGTGATGAAAATGTGTATTCCTGAAATCTGTACGAATTTTTAAAAACTTCCCAGAGGTATCTTAAAATGTGAATAAAATTCCTCTTTCAAAGGAGTTTACAAACAAAAATTAAAAGGACTTTGTTGTCTTCTCAGGAATTTTTAACCCTTGGGCATGCTGCTGATCAAACAGAGCTAAACATAGTCATGGAAGACCAAGGTAATAAAATGTACCCGAATTTATTAGTCAGAAAGTGAGAGGGTGATGTGAATATATTAGTCAGAAAGTGAGGGGGTGATGTGAATATATTAGTCAGAAAGTGAGGGGGTGATGTGAATATATTGCCACCATCCATTGTGTATTTGGGGATTAAGTCCAGTTTATTGCTGGAAATGATACACAATAAAATATATCAAATCTATCTGGAATTAATTATCATTACATTCTCAACTTGGCTGTAACTTGTCATTTTGACTTAAAGATAAATCAAGTACATGTGAAAAATGTTTACTTTAATTGCTCTTAATGCTTTTTATGTATTATAATTGTTCATTATGGAAATGTTGGTATTAAGAGCTTTAAAAATTTCTAAAGACCTTTTAATTGGCATTAGATTATTTGACAGTTATATTTCTAATATTTCTAACTGCAGGTCATCAGTGTATGAATCTAGTGGACACAGACAGGGCCCATTATGCTAGAGAAATGAATTATAGTGTTACACTGTGTGCATTACATCCACTGAGCTGCACACCAAAAAATAACTTACTCATTGGTATCATGAATGGTCATCCTCAGTCAAAGTGATGATTTATGAACTTACTCATTGGTATCAGGGGAATGGTCATATCATCCTCAGTCAAAGTGATGATTTACGAAGGTTGATTGAAATAGTAGCCAAGAATGGCTTTGTGTGTGCTTGAAAAGGAAGATGGCTTTTCATGTATTTTATGAGAAATTAAATGGAGACATTCCAGTATCCCAGAGGCTTCATTTATATTTTCATTATTTAATAAATATTTAAAATATCTTTTTTTTAAAAGGACACGCTTTTAACATAATCACTACTTTTATTTATGTCTCATACATAAGGGATTTATAGTCAAAAACTTTGTTTTTACAGCTATTTTTTAAAACTTATAATAAAAACTCTTTAAAATTCACGTCTGAAGCCCACACATCTTTTTTACCACTATTTTTTGTATACCAAACACCTCATAAGCGCCCGCCCAACGTTTTATACCACGGTGTTGTGTTCACGTGGTGAACTCATGGATGTCAACAAAGCAGACGGGTACCGATGCTTATGTATAGACTATAGATAAACTAAAAATGCAATAATTTCAATACGGTACATTCGATCGATCTGAAATTTTGATACAATGCATTGTCATCCAAGATCTATCTGTGGTAAAAATTTTAGATCTCTAGGGCCATCAGAAGTAGTATAATTTTACGTTTCAAGTTTTGAAGGAAGGATGGATGGATACAACATACAAACATTGTGACTTAAATAAAAGCGTGTAAAAACAAGTTCAATTATTCAATGTTTTAAATAATTTTATAATCAGTTAATTAAAATTTGTTTTGTATTATACCAGTTTTTTTTAATAATCATTGAATAATATTGACTACTGTTACTATTATGCTGTTAAAAATTGTTTTATTCAAATTATTGCTATTTGTCTAAGGTACTTTATTAACAATTAACACATAAAATCACCATCAAAATATTTAAATATTTCACATTTGTTTATTTCCTCATAAAAAATAGTGTCAGTTTCATAAGAATTCCATTATTTACAATAACAGGTTAAGTTATCAAGTAACAAGTCAAGAGTTGTTGGCATCAAAATGAATAACATTGAATAATGGGGGGTGGAGATTATTCAACAAATAGTTACGGTACATATTAGAGTCCTGAAACAATTATTTAGCACAAACATTAAAAACAACTACCTACCTGACAGCGAGGGTCAAGTTTAAATTCACATTAAAAAAAATACTTTTACCAAGCTGAATAAACTACATGTAGTTCCAAAATTGAAATGTTGAGCATCTAACAGATATTTTTTTTTAATGATCTTGTACATTGGAAAACTTGATACTGGCCAAGTATGATACTGGGTACTAATCAAACTTGATATACTTGGTAACAATAATGTCTCCATGAAATATTGTTTTATAATCCTAATTCTTTTAAGCCTGAAGTTCAGATAGAAATAGAAAACATTGAAAAATGATTAACATGTGAGGGGAGAGATACTTGACTGTAACAATTAACAATACATGTACTATGATGTACTATGGGGGCTCTATGGAAAACTTTTGTTGATTCAATGACACAGGTAGATATTGAGATTCTACTTAATTCTGGCCAAGTTCAGTACAACAGCTCCAGAATTCTGGCCAAGTACAGTACAACAGCTCCAGAATTCTGGCCAAGTTCAGTACAACAGCTCCAGAATTCTGGCCAAGTACAGTACAACAGCTCCAGAATTCTGGCCAAGTACAGTACAACAGCTCCAGAATTCTGGCCAAGTACAACAGCTCCAGATTACTTGCAATCGATAGTGCATCTTGTCATGTCAGATAACAATGGCATCATTATAGGCACTAGAACTCTTTGACTAAACCAACACTAAGTAATGTACAGAGCTGCCATAAACCAGAAAAACAGTAGGCATCAATATGGATAGAATTAACATTGGCCAGTGAGAGAAACTGATAAAACTTGTTTACCTTGCATTCAGAAATATCAATTTTAGATTATAGTGGCGTTTCAACCATTCAAATTTCTAATACAATATAAGTTAATATATTTTGAAAAAAAGTCATTTTAAATTTCTTTTGACTAAAATATATTCCTTTCCCAGATCTTCCATCTTGTTTGACCTTTATGAGACAGTTTTTCAGAGTCATGTATTTTTAGTCAGTTTTGTTACATTTAATAAAATTATCTTGTGTTACAGGGAATATCATATTGTTTTAACCATTTTATAACCCAAAACTTACATGACATGTTCACATAATAATCATGAAACCATTTCAAATAGAACACCATGTCAAGCTTTGACCTTGCCATCTTCAGCACCCCAATCGAAGAGAATTAATGTGGTTAACAACCCATACACACAAATATAGAAGAAAACAAAATACAGCAAACCATAAGTTGTGCATGCCTTTCAACCAAAAACCGAAATTAAACACCACTTCCAGAAAGAAATATAAACAACACAGACTTTATGAAACTGAACAGCTACACAGTAGCCAATTCATGATTCATCGTCAAACAACAATTTTAAGTCTTTCAAGATGTGAAACCTTGGAAAGATACCAGATCTTTTGATATATGAAGTAATACAATCATTATTAAGTTAAATTTATATAATTTCTGTATTATAAAATGTATGAATTTTCTCCAGTTTTTTGTTTGTTTAATAATGTGTGCTGTGTGGGATGATAAAAAAAAGATCAAATATTTCCTGAAATTAAATAAAATAATTTACTTAATTTAATCCCAGCTAAAGGGCTTAATTAACTTCTCAACCAACAGTGACATTTTGGAGGTTGTATTTCATTGGTTCGTTAAAGCTATACTTGTTCATTAGACAATAAGAAAACAATGTAGCATTTAATTAAACGCATCAATAAGTACCATGTCAGTGTTTTTTGTTAGCCTTAAATCATTGAGTGTTCCTTATCTGCCCTGCTCTCCTTTACCCATTGTTACCCCAGCGTGCACTAGATCACATGACAAAGGCACAGAAAAACAACACATACAGTAACTCCACTGCTGATACTCTAGATTCCAATAGCTTACTGATCTGAGATTTTTAGGTTGCTCTGACGGGTAATGATTTCTAAGCTTATCAGAAATGTTTTCAACAGGTACAGTTATACACAGTAATGATAATAATTGACAACTTATAAGCAACACTAACAAGAAAGGCCAATTAAAGTACAATGGAGAGAGCGAAAAGTTATAGTGATCTTGAAAAAAAAAGAGTCAATGACATGCCAATGAAACACTTTAACTGAAGTCCTTCAGACAGCATACATTAATACAGAGATACATCATGTCTGAAACTGAACTACTCTATATATTGGTTGGAAAAGAGAGTCCTCAGGAATTAATATTATATGTATAGCTTATGCAACTCTTTCGCCTGTGTATAACAAACTGCAAAACACTCTTATTAAGCAAAATTATTGCAAGTGTCTGACTCAATATTTGGTACAACCTCAACTTTAAAAAATAATGATAAATATGAACTATGTATAACAACTTTACATGAATCATTGGTGATACACTATTAAATTTTATTTTTAAATTTAATAAAAGAAATTATAATCATCTTTGCTGATTAATTTCTGAACTGGAGAATCTTGCCAATGTTAACATCATCTAGCTACCAAAAAGACCAATAGTTAAATCCACCCTACCCTTTTTTTTTAAATTAATTTTTTTCTTTAAAATAAAACAAAGGTATCTCTAAAACTAAAGACTTAGTATATGTCATGTACTAAATATTTCATTTTTGTTTAAACACTATCATTATGGATCACAGATTAACATTTACATTGTGAATGATAACACAATATCATTACTGTAGATATAATCACTTGACCTTCTTAACACAACACAAACACAGCATACATCATTTATATAATAGTACATGGAATAGGCTCTTAAATAATACAAATAATGGTGAATCCAATGCTGACAAGAACAGTCTAACATCTGTTGTAAAAATATTTCTTTAAAAATTAACTAGCCATATTAGAATGAGAAGCATATTTGATATAAGTACATTTAAGTCTTTCATAATAAATCTAAGATTATTTTCTTCAATATACAAATGATACATGAATTGTAATGCATGCAGGTAAGGTTTTAAAAATTATAAGAAAAGACCCTTGCAGTGTTTCTTTGTCTCTAAAATTACCCGATGTGTCCTTCTATTTACACTCAACATGTTATCAGTAAGCGAAATTTTAATAAGAGTGAGCTCAGAAAGGAACTTTTATTTTTATTTGAGCCTCATGCAGGTTGCCATTTATGCTGCACAAAAACCCCTCTTTAAAACTATTGCATAAGTGTTTAGGAGAAAATAATATTAAAATACAGATCTTTATAAGTGTGACTAGAGTTGGGGATATACTCAGTACTAATGTTAGGCGATATTTAGATACAGAAATCTTTATTCAAAATGACCTGTGCAAAGATTCTTAAGTCTGGTATTGTTTTTGAGAGCTTACTTAAGTCTGGTATTGTTTTTGAGAGCTCATTATTTAATGTTAAAACACAATATGCAACCACCACCAGTCAACATTTTGCTTTGATAAAAATCATCTGGTTTTTTAAAAATTGAATTGGCTTATTTATTTAGTGCCTTGTAATTTCATTTAATAATTATACTAACATGGCATAGAACCTCACATGGCATAGAACCTCACATGGCATAGAACCTCACATGGCATACGACCTCACGTGCCATACGACCTCACGTGCCATACGACCTCACGTGCCATACGACCTCACGTGCCATACGACCTCACGTGCCATACAACCTCACATGGCACAAGAGGCCAACAGACTTGTGATAGATGTCCAACTTAGATGAACCAACTGTACAAATATTCATATACGTCACATTTCTATTAACAATATATACATATGAGCATCAACCAGTGCATCTTTTACCTGTGCTATTAAATGATCTTTTGGTCAGCTAGCCATTTTGATACAAATCTTCTTGCAACTTAGTAATAACCTTGACATCTCACTCAACTTAATTACTGCATATGGTTTCACAATCTCGGAACATTACTACATATATATTATTATACACTTCTCAAAGTAACATCAAAACCACAACAATTTCCAATCAATATTTGATTATAAACTTACCTTCCCAGCACAGACCAGATGTTCAGTTCTAACAATTTCCCTGCACTTCCAGCACAATCTTAAAGATAAACCAGCAATCTAGGCAGCCATAAACCAGCAATCTAGGCAGCCATAAACGTGTAACAAAAAACCTCCCACTTCCAACATAATCTCATTAGATAAAAATCATTTTCAGTTGATCCAGCACCTAATATAAAAGTGAATGTTACTGTGCATGATAAAATAATTACAAACAGAACTGCTGCAATAGCTGACACATAGCCCACCAATAACTAGAAGCAAGAAAAGTAAATTTTTATGGGAGTGAAGATATGCACATAAAATGGCAAATAATCCATAAAAAATAATTAAGATATAAGACAACCTTTCTCCATAAAGATATTGATTGAACAAAGGCAATGAACAAACATGGGAAAATATCTTTCTGTGAACTAAGTCAATATAAATTTGCAGAAAAACAAAAGAAAAAATGTTTTTTGTGAACAGTTTTTTCAAAAAATCTAATAAGCAGCAGGGTTTCGGAAAACATTGAGCACTTGTGACACTTAACCATATGGCATCTTGTGACACTTGACCATATGGCATCTTGTGTAAAAAGTGATCCACAACATTAGACAAGGAATTCAAAAACAGTAATAATATTTTCTTTTAAAATCTATTCTTCACTTTATGTTCTTGTATATTATAAGTTTGACAAATCTCATGAAACAGAATGACAGCTAAGGACCAGCCCAGAAAAAAATGATTTATAAAAATAAATGGCCCTGAATTATTTACCTCTCAAAACAAAGTGTGACCTTAGACAAGCCTTAACACCACAAGGCTTTGAGTGTAAACCAATGTAGCATCACCATCTTCTCAACTAAGATCTTCAATCAAAAGAGTGGAATTATAAATATAAGTGTAGATCTCATAAGTTAGAGCACAAAAACTACAATACAACATGCATCTGATTGGTTAAGTTTGATTATTAAAACACACATGTAAATGTATATCAATATTAACATGGAATAAGATATTTATACAATCTGTTAAAAACATTCAGGATATTTCATACAATCCCCTTTGTTTTTTTTCCTTTTCAGTTTTTGAAAATTCTTTTCCAAAGAAATTCTATTCATTTAAGACAATGTCGTCCAGCATATTACTTTTTTAAAATAAAACTTATTATACTGTCAGAAATTTGATATTAGAATTAAATTTGTCCTATTTCAGCTTCTTTAACCCCCTTCCCAAATATAAAGCTTTCTACTAGCTTTTCACATCTAGTTACTTAAATTTAAAAACTTGCCCCATTTAAATATTTTTTAAAAATTGAGTGATAAAAACTGTGAAATAATTGCTTTAACCAGTGTCCTCCCAAATAGTGACATGATGAGATAAACCTCTTTAGAAAAGAAAACAAAATTTACCATTTAGAGTTTGGGTTTCCAAAAGTGCAAGGTTTGGAAATATTTCCACACTTAAAATTGTTTTAATACAAATCTTTCAATTAATTTTTTTAAAAACGCACCTTTATATTTATAGCCTAAAGGGATACAAGGTTTACTTTTAAGTGGTTTAGTCATATAAATAACCATTTAAAATGTTATAAGAAAAAAGCATATCAATTATCTTCATCTTATACAAATAATACATTTTTAGTGTTATATAAGATGGAATTGGAAGTCCTACTTTTAACCTGAATACTCAGAATTGACAGCAGTTTCATCTTGATGACATTTCACTGGTCTAAAACTAAGTATTATATTAAATTATAAATTAAAATTTAAAGACTATCAATGAATGAAACAAATAAAAATAATAAAAAAATATATATATATATATAATTGCTTTTGAAACTTACTTATTTTATTTCATAGAGCTATAACTGATAAAATTTGACAATGCTTTAGCAGCTCAGTGACCATGCAACAGCTTATTATTATCAAACCATGTCACGTGAATAGGCCAACAACTAAAATAACAATGTTACACTTATATTGCAACAATGGTTGATTAAAATCCAATTAAAAACTGAAGTACACACTAAAAAATGGCCCACACTATTTTCTTGTCATGAATAAAGCATACAAAAATGTGACTTTGTGAATAAATTATATAACAATATATTATACACATTAGCTAGAAATGTGATTTATTTATTGTTTTGTACAAATTGCCCTGTATTTTAAAAACAATCCAATGAGAAAAAAGTCGAATGATTTGAGATTAATGAAAAAATAGGGTTTTATATCACTCATATAATTTGCTATGCTGTGGTCAGTTAATGTAGATGTATTTACACAGTTAAAAATATAGTGTTGCCAAGAAAATGTTTGTGTCTTTGTGTCTTACACTTAGTGTAGTCAAAATATAAAACAACATAGGAAGGAAGGAGAGTATGTGGAGAATGTGATTATTTCAAGTTATTGTTCCATACACAAATGATCCTTAATTTTAAAAAACCAAATACAAACAGTTTGTCAATAATTACAGGGCTATAGGGTATGATCATAAGCAATTAAAGGGGCCATTAAAATATTTGAAAAAGGTCTCAAATAAATTTTTAAAAATTATTAAGAAATGTTCTAAGCAAAACAATTCACATGTGCTAAAATTTTAATAAAATGTGTTTTAGTTATTAAATATTGGTTTACACAAGCATAGTTTATCCCTTTTAAGTAATATTCAGTTGAGTTATAATTATTATGGAACCAATAATGTCAATGTTAAGTTAACCAATAACCATCCTATCAACTGTAAACAAAAGAGAATCAACAAAATTTCACCATGAAAGAATTTGATTATCATAATTATGGGTCTTACTCAAATATTTACATTAACAAGGCTTTTTTTATTTTTGTAGTTACAGTCGAAACCGCTTATGTCGACGGCGTTGGGGTATGAAAAATGGCGTCGACATAACCGATGATCGAGATAAAACGAAATCCAATATGGCGGCAAAATATTAACATGTGCTTGAAATTTCTTTATGTACATGATTAATTAGTTAGCGTTAATTAGTGATGGGATGATTTATCGGAATCGTATCGGAACCCTAATATTTCTTCACTCTTTCCTAAGTCTAAGGTTGTAATGACCGTTCGATTTTAAGGACCGTTTAAAATTTAAATATAACCATGGTTCCCACTCAGGAAAACGGGAAAAAGTCGGGAATTCTTAAAAATAAATTCTCGGCCTTGAAAGTCGGGAAAAGTTATGACTAATCGGGAATTTATATATATATATATACATATATATACACATGCATATATATTTATGCCGAAGTAAAGGACTTTGATTACGTTTCTGTCATGTTTGATTCCATTTATTTAATGAAAAATAAGTTACCAGTTTATAATTGTCTGCGCATGCGCTAAAAGGTTAAAGTTTACGCTTCGCCGTGTCACAGTCGCGTTTTCCGTCGTATCAGCGAATTTAAAATACAAATAAACAAATCAATATGGTTATTTTAAGTTTAATGCTTTTGATGTATATATATTTATGCCGTAGTAAAGGACTCTGATTACGTCTCTGTCATGTTTCGATTCCATTTATTTAATGAAAAATAAGTTACCAGTTTATAATTGTCTGCGCATGCGCTAAAAGGTCAAAGTTTACGCTTCGCCGTGTCGCAGTCGCGTTTGCCATCGTATCCACGAATTTAAAATACAAATAAACAAATCAATATGGTTATTTTAAGTTTAATGCTTTTGATGTATATATATTTATGCCGTAGTAAAGGACTTTGATTACGTCTCTGTCATGTTTCGATTCCATTTATTTAATGAAAAATAAGTTACCAGTTTATAATTGTCTGCGCATGCGCTAAAAGGTCAAAGTTTACGCTTCGCCGTGTCGCAGTCGCGTTTTCCGTCGTATCCGCGAATTTAAAATACAAATAAACAAATAAATATGGTTATTTTAAGTTTAATGCTTTTGACGTGCAGGATATCTGTTAATTAACTATCAGAACGTTCTCGAATTTCCTCAGTCAATCAAACTTTGTAATATAAATAAAACTATTGTGGCCTTGACCGTTGATCACAGCACGCTGTGGGCTGTGTGTACTGTGTTATCAGTTTCATCGTCACGCGCGTGTTAGTGTCACAGTCACTTATCTTACTGGTAACAAAGCAACAACAACAAACTTTTAAAAGAATAATAATTTATTAATTTTTTTATTTAATTATATAAAAACCACCGTCGATTCTCGATACAAACCTTTATTTTCAACCGACGAAAATCGAGTTATGTTGCAAATTTGGCCCTCTTTTGTGCTCGAGATACTAGGTTTCGGCGACATAAAAGAATCGACATTACCGATGAGAAAATGCTAAGACAAAGAGAGAATTTGGCGGTTCCAATAAAAAACGTCGACATAATAGGGTGGTCGATATAACCGAGCTCGAGATAAGTGGGTTCGACTGTATATCCAAAAACTAAAAGAGTCAAATTTTACATATTCATTTTAAGAATGGAAAAAAAGCACTTTATACTTGGGCATTACTTATCGGGCTACGAAAATGATGTTGTTCCCTGATTATGTTGGGCCACAAGTTCTTGAAAACAAGACTGAAAACATCTCTTTAACTCAGAATAGGACACTACCAACATACTATTTTCATCCCTAGATACCAACAGGACCTTTTCTGGGATACCTGCATCAAACTGAAATAAGAATAGACATCAAATGCATTAACACAAGCTTCAAGTTGATTAGCTTAAATTTTTGTATGGCTTAATATAAAATTTAAAATAAAGTGTTCATGTTGGTACTAACATAAGAAAGAAATATATATAACATCAAGAAAAATAACTTTTAAAAAATGGTGCCGGTTTCCTTGGTAACTCAAAAAAATCTGACATTTTTCCAGTTTGCATTAATTTCAAAACTTGACTACTTTTAAAAATTTAAACATGTAATGAAATTCTGGAAAAACTGGATTTTTCTATAAAGGTAATGGTTTAAAAAATTAAAATCGACAAAAGTGTTTGTATTTTTCAAATCAAAATTAGAGTTGGAAGTAAAAGTTTCTGCTATATTTTTATTTCTATTTAATTTATCAAAAATTTACCGTATATAATCGAGTATACGTTGAGATTTTTTTTCAAAATTTTGAGGCCAAAATCAGGGCCTCGACTTCTACACGCATAACTCATTTTATAAAGAACATGAGTTTATTAGGGAGATCTTGAAGAAAAGTAAAATTCCACTTTTCAATCAGGGGGTCGACTTATACTTGAGTATATACGGTAGATCATTCAAATCTTGTGTATGGTTAAAGATCACGATGAGAACATTTGTATTATTCTAAATTAATTTTTTTAAGTAATTTCAGAAAAATATATCATCCTCCAGATACCAAACACATTTTGGTTTTAAAATTTGAACTACTAATGTTACACAATGTATTTATCATAACTAATTCCTTGATAAAATGTCCTCCTTGCATACCTTGTTATTCTATGATCCCCATGCCCCCAAGCACTCACCTTGTTCAAACTTTGAATAACATGGGCCATATCTATCCAAGGCATGCCAGCTTCATCCACCTGATGAAACAAGAAGTCCCTGTAGAGTTTCAACATGAACCTATCTCCTGTTTCAGCCCATGAGGGTTCTGTTGTGTACCTAGATGAGGAACACAACCCATTTCAGTAAGTTGTCAAGTATTTTGTTGATAGGTAGGATTTCAGAACCACAATGTTTGAAAAGTACATCTTGTATAAATGTCAGGTTTGGCTGCTGTGAAACAGCAGTGTTTTGCCACTGTGAAACAGCAGTTATTTATCCCAGTCATAATTGAATGTTATGTTAATGACAAAAATATTTTAAGCAAAAATAATTTATAGTATTGGAGTGTTGGTTTCTAAAATGGGAATACATGTACTTACTCTGGTCTTTCATTAATGGATCCCAGCTTGACCAATATGCGAAAAAGTCTCCCATTTTCTATTTCCTGATAAAAAATTTAAAAATCATTTTTCATTTCATTTTTTTAAATTGAAAACTATAAGGTTTAAAATAGGCTCAAATATAAGTTACAGTCAAATATTAAAATAAAAACAATAATCATTGCTGTACTATTTTAATGGTAAATGTAGAGCAATGATGTTGAAAAAAAATTTAGTAACAAATTATCTGCATCAATTTACAAGAACAAACTGTAATGATGTTACTGCAAATTTAATGTTCTAATTTAAAATACCAGGATAACTAAATTTTTAAAAGCTGACAGTTTAAATAAAAAATAAAAAATAACATTGCATTAAAAATGTCTTTATAGATTTGGTGGTGTATAAAGTGGTAGGTGATGATTACAAATGTTAATTGTAGCTTTTTGAGAATCCCTTGTCCTGCACCATTTTAAATCACACTCAATTAAGTAACTAGTTACTTTTACTCCAGAATGGATTTCATGCAATATTATAAAATAGATTCTATTTCTTTACTGAATAGAGCTTACTTTAGCTAGCTCATACTCCAAAACATCACTGCGTAAAGTTGCTGTATCCAGCTGTGTGAAAAAACGTGCACCGATCATAGGCATCACATCATTTACACTACGCACTCGGTTGGTGTTTTGCAACAGATAGCTGTGGACAAAGTCATATAGAGTAATTAACAACTTCCATTGAAATTATCCCACAGGAAATTTGTTACTGTCATTGATGTAAAAATACTGTAATATCAAAAATGTCAAGCTGGTACAGTATGTTGAGACCTGGGCTTAGTAACTGTATATTAAAATTTAAATTTAACTGTAAAATTGTGTTTAAGTAACTGTGTATTAAACTTTAAATTTAACTGTAAAATTGTGTTTTAGTAACTGTATATTAAACTTTAAATTTAACTGTAAAAGTGTGTGAGCAAATCTCACATTTTATTTTTGTTTTAACAAATTTATTTAAAAACTGCAAACATAAAAAACAACAACTTTTAAATGATGGGTCAGTAATCAAAAGATTTTTCTTTAGTCTAGTACAGGGGTGGCCAGACCTGTAGTAACTGAGAGCCATTTTAATAATCTTTATAATTGTTGAGAGCCGCATGGAAGCAATATGGTTCACGACTCCAATCGCAAGGAAAAAATTGCTTTAGCGATGTATTTTTTTAAAAATATGTTTTATTCGAATATAATGATTTGAACATTTCAGTTGTTTACACCCTAACTGTATGTTGAAGAAATTTTAGTTACATAATTAACAAATATTTAAATATGTAAAGTTTATAACTAGAAACACACTGCATCTAGACTCATAATTATAGTTAACATTAATTGTTATGATTCTGCCGAGAAGACTTTGAACTAACAATTTTCTTTAAATCTGGTTGGTATCCGGTAGTTGGGGTGCAAAAAGAAATTCTGCCAGATGGTGGTTACTAGTTACTTCTTGATGTTTTGCTTTATGAAATTTATTTTGGAGTACAAAGATTCATTGAATTTTGTGTTATCAGTCGCCAAAGTCTGGAATTATTTGGATCTACTGTTAATATAGAAATTACTCCTCAATATTATTCTTTAATAAAGCCCCCATCAGCACAAAATTGTTTAGCACGAGCAATATTCCAAGTGATAGCATAACTTGACTCAGTTAAATTGACATTTTCTTTGCTGAAAGCTAAAAATAATACCTGCTGCTGACATATTCCAGACTTAACTCAGCAAGTTTGATTTTTCTTAATTCAGATTGTAGTGGATACTGCAATGACAACTCTTGATGACTTTTTGATAGTGTCACTTCCAGATTTTTAATTTTCTAGCTGTGCTTGACAGATCAAGCTAATGGTCTTTATCAATGAATGCAAAGTCTTCTTCCCATTGTGTTAGAAAACTTCTTTTTTTATTCTTTACGAGCAACAAAGCCCATCCAAGGACGTTCCGCCACCGTTCGGTGGCATGTTGCTGTAACTCCCCCCCACCCCCCAACAGCCGTCTCGACCGGCATTACATGTGCATCAATCAAAAATACTATTCATCATATTTAAAATAAATAACTCGTAAAAACAGAGCTTTTGACTATAAATCCCAACGCGCATAACTCAAAATTAAAGTCTTGGAAGAAATACTGCACCAAACATAACTCGTTTTGAACGTCCGCGTAAACGTGTTCAATATGATTGGCTGTAGGAGTCATATGTGTTTGAGGGACCAATCGCTATAGATGACCGGACAGAACTTAGCCTTTTATTATATAGGATAGTTTCTTTTCCTCCAACTTATTCCCATATTTAATGTAATGGTCAATACTTCAACATGCAGATTTTACCAAAACCTGAACCAAAAAATGTAATAGTTTACATCACTAACCACAAGAAACCTATCTCTTTCTTCAACTTTAACATTTTAAATCGAGCCTAATTATTTCAATCCCTTGTTACGGTCAATTTGTTTAAAGCTTTCATTTTATTTTAAATATTATATATTTCAAAGTTCTAAATTCATAAATTATTCGGGAGTCGCAATGGGAACACAGAAGAGCCGCATGCGGCTCGCGAGCCGCAGTTTGGCCACCATTGGTTTAGTACTTCATTAACCCTAAATAGAAAGAAGACAAAGCCAACTCACCATATGAGGTTTTTTAAATCAGGAGAATAATTTCGCTGCACTATGTCTATTGCTGATTGTATGTTGTCCCTCTGAACACACATGATATTGTTACAGGCCAAAGCTAAAATTATCTTGCCCATGGCAGTCATATCATCTTGCTGTAATGAAATAGAAACCAATTTGTGTAAATTTCTGTTCTTAAATATCTAGTACTGATGAGCATTATGTGGATGACTTTCAAATAAAATGCATCATACAGAATGGGACTGCGATAAAGCTTTTAAATAAAATACAAAATACACAAACAAATTGTGCAATTAAAACAATAAATTTGAGCTTTATTTTAAACTAAAACGACAATAGGCGTGTTGGCTAATGCCTTCATCAGTACAATAACATAAAATAGGTACTTACATATATTTAAATTCTTAAAACATATTATATCATAATAATTATTTTATGATATATGTTTTAAGAATTTAAATATATGTAAGTACCTATTTTATGTTATTGTACTGATGAAGGCATTAGCCGAAACGTCTATTGTCGTTTTAGTTTAAAATAAAGCTCAAATTTATTGTTTTAATTGCACAATTTGTTTGTGTATTCTGTAAATAAAATGCACAAATACTGAACAAATTACCTAAGTATGGTACCTTTTTCTACAAAATTTGAAATTTTAAAAGAGGATGGCAAGATCATCTTCCACAAATAAAAAAATACATAAAAACAACAAATAAACTCACTGAAGTGCATATGTACACTAATTTAATAAACACTTCTAAAAGTACTCATGCCCAGTAAATGTGATGAAAGATTCTAAAATTTTACTAATAAAATTTAACACAGAAAAAAAACCACATTAGTAAGATTTATTATTATTGTAAACATAATTTAGAATACTCAATTATTTATTGAAACTTATCAATTTGAAAGCCTTTTATTAGTGTAATGATAAAATCTTTTATTTTACCTTGTATGCATTGATATTAGGTGGGGTGCTTCCTTCAGGAGTAATAATATCCAGAATGCCAGTACAGTTTATACGTATTCTAGAAAAAACATTGCAGTAATTAAGATGGTTATTTTAGAAATCCATGAACAAATAATTATTGTTTAAAGATCTACATGTTCTTTTGTCTAATGTTACTAAAATGTGTCAGGTAAGGGTTGATCTGCTGCAAGGTTTGAGACCTGCTGAAGATACATACTGAGGACTTGTGGATTTTGAGGGTGTCCACAATATTCAACTCCCTGAATTTGGAGTGGGATAATAATAATTGGACATTGTTAGACAAACTAAAGAGAATGGTAAGTGAGATAATAATAATTGGACATTGTTAGCCAAACTGAAGAGAAAAGAGTGAAAAGTTTGTTTTTTAAATTTAAAAACGCCATAATATTTTTGCCATAATTTTTTTCAGCTGTCAACCGTCAACTCGGAATAATAATATAGTTGTTTTTTTAAGATTTTACACACAAAAATCCACATTAAAATGAGAACAATGTTGCTTTTTAATTACAATTATTCCCATGTGAATGAAGTCACATAAACACTCAACATGTTTAATGAACATAACCACAAGCAAAAGGAAAGATAAACACTCAACATGTTTAATGAACATAACCACAAGCAAAAGGAAAGATAAACACTCAACATGTTTAATGAACATAACCACAAGCAAAAGGAAAGATAAACACTCAACATGTTTAATGAACATAACCACAAGCTAAAGGAAAGATAAACACTCAACATGTTTAATGAACATAACCACAAGCAAAAGGAAAGATAAACACTCAACATGTTTAATGAACATAACCACAAGCAAAAGGAAAGGGCGCAAATTCCTCAAATATGTCATGGTCGTCATGTAGTTCATATACAGATTGCATTTTACTGTGTAACTATCCAATCACTCGGCATGATTTATCAGCCAGACATGTACCTGCTGTATTCTAGTTTGAGCCAAGGAAGTCAACTAAATCAAAACAACTTGTCAGTTGAACAGTTATTTCATCTATACTGCATTGGCTAGATCTCCTTCTGTCTGTTTCCTTAGTGGCAGTGTTAGTACGGTGACACTGTCATAGTACGGTGACACTGTCATAGTACGGTGACACTGTCATAGTACGGTGACACTGTCATAGTACGGTGACACTGTCATAGTACGGTGACACTGTCATAGTACGGTGACACTGTCATAGTACGGTGACACTGTCATAGTACGGTGACACTGTCATAGTACGGTGACACGGTCATAGTACGGCGACACTGTCATAGTACGGTGACACTGTCATAGTACGGTGACAGTGTCATAGTACGGTGACACGATCATAGTACGGTGACACTGTCATAGTACGTGACTGTCATAGTACGGTGACACTGTCATAGTACGGTGACACTGTCATAGTACGGTGACACTGTCATAGTACGGTGACACTGTCATAGTACAGTGACATGGTCACAATTTGACTACCTGGGTATTAGTACTGCAATAGACACCCATTGATAGCCCTAGTTAACTCTATTCATTCCTCTTATATATGGAGCGTAACTACTGTATTTTTCCCCATGTATTTTATCGACTAATTTTTTATATATTTTATTTTATTTTATTTATTTATGTATGATGAAAATGAATTTAAAAAATTAAAATGTGTAATGATTTTGAATGTTTTTTTCAAATTCGAAAATACCGGACATGACACAGAGTAACGCTACGCTTAGCCATTTTTGTGTCGAACGTAGACCGACGTGGTTGCTCAAAAACTTTCTAAAATGGATATAGCCGATGAAAATATTGACCAATTTCTATCTGAATCTTCTGGGGAAGATGTTTGGGAACTAGAATCAAGTGATTCTGATTCAATTTCTCCTTTGCAGCCTATTGGAAATAATAATAATAATAATATAATAATAATAATTGATAATTTTTATAGCGCTGTATCCCAGCAAGGAACCGGGCTCACAGCGATGTGTCTTAAGATGTGTCTTAAGTCTTGAAGGACTTGGTAGTTTAAATACTACGGATGTGTAATGGTAGAGAATTCCATTGTTTGGCTGCACAAAAAGAGAATGACCTTTCGCCAAAAGTTTTAGTTTGTGTCTTAGGAACACAGAGAATATGTTTGTCTGCAAAAGAGCGTAGCTGAAGACTGGGTGAGTAGACCAACAGAAGTTCAGTAAGATAGGAAGGAGATGAGTCAGAAAAGAAGTTGTGACAGAGAACAGCCAGTTTGTAAACAATTCGAGCTTGTATAGGTAGCCAATGAAGTAAGTAAAGTAGCGGAGTAACATGGTCATGTTTTTTTGCCTTAAGAACTAGTCTGGCAGCTGAATTTTGAACTTTCTGTAGTTTTTCAATGCATTGTTTTGGTGCACCTGACAGAAGAGAATTGCAATAATCAATACGAGCTAGAACAAGAGCGCAGATTATAGTTTTTGTTGCACTAACTGTTAAGTAATGACGGAATGAGCTGATCTGACGAATGGCGGTGTAGGTAGAGCGACAGATGTGATTGATGAAGTTGTTGGTAGACATGTTGTCAGAAATAATGTAGCCAAGATTCCTAGTCGATGTTTTGAACAGTATATCATAACTAGCCACCTGAATAGAATTAGGAAGAGACAAAGCACTGCGTGATTTATTGTTGCAAAATAGGAGTTCTTCTGTCTTATCGTCATTCAGCTTGAGCTTGTTGAAAGTCATCCAAGACTTTACCTCACCAATGCACTCCTGCATCTATTGGACAGTGGAGTCAATATCAGAGGGATCAGTATGAGTGTATATATCATCTGCAAATAATTGGCTTTTAATTGAATGCTTTTCTAGCAGTAGAAGTAGTGGCCTTGTATACATTACGAAAAGTACCGGAGCCTTGAGGCACACCATAAACCAAGTCAGCTTTGTGAGAGATACAGCCATTTACTGACACCACCTGTGATCTGTTAGATAAGTATGATTGAAACCAAGCCAGAACTGAGCCAGAAATCCCAAAATAATATTGCAGGGTTTTTAGCAACATTTGATGGTCGACGGTGTTAAAGGCTGCACTAAGATCTAAGAGGACCAATATAGAGATTTTCCCACTGTCCAGTGCGAGTAGGAGGTCATTTGTTACCTTCAACAGGGTGGTCTCTGTGCTGTGAGAAGGTCTGTAGGCCGACTGCTTAGGACTTAAAAAGAGTGTTGTTGTTAAGATAAGCAAAAAGTTGTTTTAAGAGAAGTTTTTCTATGACCTTCGATATAAATGAAATATTAGACACAGGTCGATAGTTGTTTAAATTGTTTTGGTCTAACCCTTGTTTTTTTAGCAAAGGTTTTATTACAGCAGATTTACATTAGGTGGGAAAAGAAACAGATGTTAGACTCTCATTTACTATATTGGTTATTATTGGGAGTAAGAGATCTAGTGATTCAACCAATAGTGGAGTGGGGATGGGATCAAAAGATCAGGACGTTGGCTTAGATTTTAGAATAACAGCTTTGACCTCATTTTCCGTAACAGGCAGGAAAATTTCAAAGTTTGACCTCACAGCAAAAGAAGGAGATAAATTATGAGGTGGTAACATCGTTTTGTCAAGCTAAACCCGAATTTCGGCAATTTTGTTTGTAAAAAAATTACAAAATATATCTGGTTGTTGATGCAATGGATATACAGAGGGAAGGACCACAGCTTTACCACTCCCTCTGAGGTTATTACATAGATTAAATAGTTGCCTACTAGTGCTACTTGTGAGTATTTTATTACTATAGTACGAGGTTTTTGCTTGATGTACGATGTTAGTCACACGTCACTTGGCGGTAGAATAAATTTGCTTATGTACGACAAGTCTTGTCTTCAACCACGTCTTTTCAGCTACACGGCGATCTTTCTTGGCAAGTCGAAGTTCATCCCTTATTGTTGAATACCTTGTTGACTTGACATTGTGGCGGGTGACAGGGGCATGTCTATCCAGCACAGTGCGTAGTGCATCATTCAGCTTATCCAAAGTGGGGCAGAGGTCAGGGGACACGGCCACACTTAGATCTTGCAGGAAGGCATCGTGGTTCATGCAACGCAGATTTCAAAGGTCCTGAAACTTTGCAGGAGGATGGGGGGCAATCACACTAAGTTCACATATAACACAGAAGTGATCCGAGGACAGCTCTTCTGTTACTTTTGCGGATTTCACAATGTTATCGTCAGGTCTGTGCAGTACCTAGTCAATTATGTGTCCTCGATTGTGGGTTGGTTTATTAATTATTTGATTAATGTTGAATACCTCCAAAAGTTCCACCATTTTTGCTGTCGAGGGATTGTGAGGTTGATCAAAATGAAAGTTCATGTCACCTAATATCATGTAAGTACCAGGCAGGGTGTTGGCATGATCCAAAAGTTCCGGAAATTCCTCATGAAATTTGGCATCTGTTAATTTATTTTTTCTGCTGGGAAAGACGCTGTAAATGCACATAAAGTGGATGATACGATGTGGCACTGACAATGAAAGTTGAACTAACTCGAAAGATGTATGTGCAAATTTGAATTCTGTTAAAAATGAGAGCTGCTGAGAAAGCGTACTTTTGTAGACAACAGCTAGGCCTCCACCTCGAGTGGAAATGATCTAACAGAATAGCCGAGTGGAGCAAGATCAGAAAATATAAGAAGGTAAGCTTTCGATAGTTTTATCTTCCACACATTTTTGCATATTTTTACAATTAAAATCAAACTATCGATCTAATTTTTTGTTTTTTGATATACAGAAATATTAAAACTCCATTTTAAAATGAAATTTTATATATAACATATTTTTATTTATTGTATATATATTAGCACTGTTAACGATTAATTTAAATTTAATCGTTAACTTTTGAAAAATTTTGATTAAATCCTAAAATTGAAACATAGGGTGTAATAAGTAACATTTATTAAAAACGTACTTGAAAATCAAAATAACACTGGGATGTCTTCTTTATATGACATCTTTCAATCAACAGCGTAAATAGACAAGTGTATTGACATTTGGTTCAAGTGATGAGCGGGTCTTATTGACAATATAACCAGCCGAGCTGAACAATCGTTCACATAGCTTTAGATAGTCTAGGCTGAAGTTTCTGACACTGTAGTGGATGTTTGGTTTTCAGGTGATATGTAAGCGAAGTGTTAGAACCATGGTAGCAATGTTCCCTTTAATTAAGCAGCGCGGCTGCGGAGATATTTGACTGATGCCACGCAGGTGTTTAGAATCACCGCGCAGCAAATTTTGTAAAATATTGCACACAAAAAATCGACTTTGTGCAACTTTGCACACGAGTTGTTTTTTTTTAACTTTGCACACGGACCATCGAAGCCTAGACTTAGAGGGAACATTGCATGGTAGGTAAACGATTTCTCTCAATTTACGAAATAAACTTTAACAACATTTTGAACATTCACGTCACTCAATAGTTTAAAACCAAAATGTTCGTGTAATCGTCCGGAAATTAGTTTATATTTATCGGCCGAAATATTTTACTTTTTGACTTCCAGTACAGTTATAAGTGGTGGGTCGATTAATCGTTTAAAAAATTTTAATCGTTAAAATTTTTTTAACAATTAATCAAGAAATTAATAGTTAATTTCCGCAGCCCTAATATATATTACTATACGGATATTTTGTACACTTATAATTCTTAACAATGGTTGCTAAGTAATGTAAACAAATGAAGGTTTTCTGACTATTATTCAATATTAGATACTAAATATAAAATAACACATGTCATTATAGCCCTTATGATTTTACACAGTTTTGAGTATTTTAAAAACTGAAAATTTAAGTGAAGTTTAGGTTTCCTTTATATTTATTATTCATTAATGTCTAGGCATCTCTAAAAAAATATTAAAATATTATTTATAGGTATATTGAATAATATTGCATAGCCAACTCATTCAATTTTTTATTCCCAGGGTAAACTCTTATGACATCCATGATGATGGGCCACCAGTCCATATTCCTAAGTTCCTCCCAGCCAGAAAGCCAGGCTTACATTTCAGGGAAGAAATGTCAACAAGGGAATCAGTGAGGCAGTTTCTTCATCCACAAGATTTCTTTAAATTGTTTTTTACTTTGGATTTGGTCGACACATTTGTCAAACACACCTATAAATATGCTGCCACCATGGGACCTACAAAGCCATCCATCTACAGTGGTTGGTAAGATGTGCCACCATGGGACCTACAAAGCCATCCATCTACAGTGGTTGGTATGATGTGCCACCATGGGACCTACAAAGCCATCCATCTACAGTGGTTGGTATGATGTGCCACCATGGGACCTACAAAGTCATCCATCTACAGTGGTTGGTAAGATGTGCCACCATGGGACCTACAAAGCCATCCATCTACAGTGGTTGGTATGATGTGTCACCATGGGACCTACAAAGCCATCCATCTACAGTGGTTGGTATGATGTGTCACCATGGGACCTACAAAGCCATCCATCTACAGTGGTTGGTATGATTTGTCACCATGGGACCTACAAAGCCATCCATCTAGTGGTTGGTATGATGTGTCACCATGGGACCTACAAAGCCATCCATCTACAGTGGTTGGTATGATGTGTCACCATGGGACCTACAAAGCCATCCATCTACAGTGGTTGGTATGATGTGTCACCATGGGACCTACAAAGCCATCCATCTACAGTGGTTGGTATGATTTGTCACCATGGGACCTACAAAGCCATCCATCTAGTGGTTGGTATGATGTGCCACCATGGGACCTACAAAGCCATCCATCTACAGTGGTTGGTATGATGTGTCACCATGGGACCTACAAAGCCATCCATCTACAGTGGTTGGTATGATTTGTCACCATGGGACCTACAAAGCCATCCATCTAGTGGTTGGTATGATGTGCCACCATGGGACCTACAAAGCCATCCATCTACAGTGGTTGGTATGATTTGTCACCATGGGACCTACAAAGCCATCCATCTACAGTGGTTGGTATGATGTGTCACCATGGGACCTACAAAGCCATCCATCTAGTGGTTGGTATGATTTGTCACCATGGGACCTACAAAGCCATCCATCTACAGTGGTTGGTATGATTTGTCACCATGGGACCTACAAAGCCATCCATCTAGTGGTTGGTATGATGTGTCACCATGGGACCTACAAAGCCATCCATCTACAGTGGTTGGTAAGATGTGCCACCATGGGACCTACAAAGCCATCCATCTACAGTGGTTGGTATGATGTGTCACCATGGGACCTACAAAGCCATCCATCTACAGTGGTTGGTAAGATGTGCCACCATGGGACCTAAAAAGCCATCCATCTACAGTGGTTGGTATGATTTGTCACCATGGGACCTACAAAGCCATCCATCTACAGTGGTTGGTATGATGTGTCACCATGGGACCTACAAAGCCATCCATCTACAGTGGTTGGTATGATTTGTCACCATGGGACCTACAAAGCCATCCATCTACAGTGGTTGGTATGATGTGTCACCATGGGACCTACAAAGCCATCCATCTAGTGGTTGGTATGATTTGTCACCATGGGACCTACAAAGCCATCCATCTACAGTGGTTGGTATGATTTGTCACCATGGGACCTACAAAGCCATCCATCTAGTGGTTGGTATGATGTGTCACCATGGGACCTACAAAGCCATCCATCTACAGTGGTTGGTAAGATGTGCCACCATGGGACCTACAAAGCCATCCATCTACAGTGGTTGGTATGATGTGTCACCATGGGACCTACAAAGCCATCCATCTACAGTGGTTGGTAAGATGTGCCACCATGGGACCTAAAAAGCCATCCATCTACAGTGGTTGGTATGATTTGTCACCATGGGACCTACAAAGCCATCCATCTACAGTGGTTGGTATGATGTGTCACCATGGGACCTACAAAGCCATCCATCTACAGTGGTTGGTATGATGTGTCACCATGGGACCTACAAAGCCATCCATCTACAGTGGTTGGTATGATGTGTCACCATGGGACCTACAAAGCCATCCATCTACAGTGGTTGGTATGATGTGTCACCAGATGAGTTCTACAAATTTCTTGGACTTCTTATGTATTGTCAATAGTGCAAGTACCCAGTGTGCAAAAATATTGGTCAACTTCAACTTTATATCATGGACTTTGGGCTAGAGCTTTTATGCCCAAAAAAAAGATTTATTCAAATTATGACATTCCTGAAAGTGTCTAACACAGACACAGAAAATAAAGAGGACAAACTGTGCAAAGTGAGATTGTTATCTGACTTTATCAGGAGGAAATGTCAAAAGCTTTACCAGCCTCGCCAACAACTTTCTATAGATGAAAGAATGGTAAAAAAACAAAAGGCGTTATACTTTTAGACAATATATAAGAGACAAGCAAACAAAATGGGGAATGAAAGTGTGGTTCTGCCTGAGTCAATAACAGGCTATGAATATGATTTTGTTGTTTATTTAGGTAAGCAGACCAAATCATCAGACAATGGTTTGGCCTGTGACATAGTCATGAATTTAGTCAAATCTGTTTAAAACCAAGGCTACCAAGTGTTTTTTGATAATTTTTATACGGGATATAAGTTATTAAGAGATTTATTAGTAATAGGAATATGTGCTTGTGGGACAATTTTAAAAAAATAGGAAAGGTTTTCCAAATGAATATAAAGACATAAAGATTTATGAAAAAAAATCAAAGCGCGGTGATATGAGATGGATAAGGGATGGTGAAATTTTAACGGTTCAGTGGAGAGACAATAAGACAGTATCTGCTGTTTCAAACCTTATGTCAGCCAATGGATTTTCATTTGTTAATAGAAGAACAAAAGTTGATGGAGTTTTCAGACCATTATTGGTGAGACAACCAGATATTATAAAAGCTTATAATACCTTCATGTGTGATGTTGACAAAAGTGACAAACTTATAAATAAATACAACACTCTGAGAAAAACAAAAAAATATTGGAAAACACTATTCTTTCATTTTATTGATATCGCTCGAGTAAATAGATTCTTTTCCAAGAGTGGAGGAAAGAAAATCCTGACATTGAGGAACTAAATCGCCCAAACCACTACCTTCAGATAGATTTCACAGAAGAGTTGATTGGGGCATTAGGTGGATTGCAAAAAAGTGATAATATCCCTAATGCTTCAAATGCTAAAACCATAAAACTCATGACAGCACATCAGATTGTGTCTGACACAACAAACTTTAAGAGAAATTGTAAACTGTGTGCTAAGTCTGCAAGGCACAAAAAATCAACAATTAGATGTGCCACTTGTGACACTTATCTTTGTTTCAATAAAACAAGAAATTGTCTTGTGGATTATCATAAACTTTAAATTGTGTGCATTATATTCTTTGGAGTAAATAATTATAAACATGTAATATAGTGGTAATTAGGGGTCTACCGATATGCCTTTTTGCCGATATTGCCGATACCGATCTTACCGATATTTATTTTGCCGATATGAGTACCGATATGAGTATTTGTTCGGACAAAATCCAGCGGTAATATTTGATGACGTCATTCTTAAATTTATCACTCGTAATTATTTATCTTTTCTATTAAGGGGACTACCGATATGCATTTTTACCGATATTTTTTTCCGATATGAGTGCCGATAGGGTATTTGTTAGGACAAAAACCAGCGGTCATATTTGATGACATCATTCTTAAATTTATCACTCCTAATTATTTATCTTTTATATTAGGGGACTACTGATATGCATTTTCGCCGATATTACCGATATTTTTTTCCGATATGACTAATATGAGTGCCGATATGAGTATTTGTTAGGACAAAAATAACAGCGGTCATATTTGATGACATCATTCTTAAATTTATCACTCGTAATTATTTAAAATATTAGGGGTCTACCGATGTGCATTTTTGCCGATATTACCGATATTTTTTTCCGACATGATTGCCGATATGAGTATTTGTTAGGACAAAAATAACAGCGGTCATATTTGATGACATCATTCTTAAATTTATCACTCGTAATTATTTAAAATATTAGGGGTCTACCGATGTGCATTTTTGCCGATATTACCGATATTTTTTTCCGATATGAGTGCCGATATGAGTATTTGTTAGGACAAAAATAACAGCGGTCATATTTGATGACGGCATTCTTAAATTTATCACTCGTAATTATTTATATTTTATAATTAAGGGGTCTACCGATATCCAGTTTTGCCGATATTACCGATTTTTTTGCTCCCCGAAACAAAGTTTCCGATGTGTTTACAAGTTCCAGATCATGACCTACATAGGACTCATAACAAAACGAACAATCCTTTATAAAAATGTACAAGCAAAATTAGGAAGTCCTTTTGAAACTTCAACCTTGACTCATAATTATTAATTCTAACCAATAGTTTAATGGCTTTTGCACACGGCCACCTTTTATGAATGAAACAATCAGAACAAAGTAATAGTAATAAGTGAAAATGAGGTTGAAGGTTGAATGGTTGCCAATGACAGCAAGTCTGCACACGGTACATTTTGTTATTCCATACGAAACGATATGATTTAGACATCTGCGATTCTGCGTGCATCTTTGCTGTTAGTATTAGAGCAATTACGTGAACATAATGTTTACATGTTATACATTTATTAGACCAATTACGGTATACTTGGCATCGGCACTATTTACACAGTATTTTAAGTATACGAAAATCGGCCGATACCTAAACAATATCACAGCACATGGCACACAGTATCGTGGCTGCACATATTAATACTAGAACTCTTTTGACTATTTCAATACCGGTATCGGGGTCGATATATTAATTTGTCGAGATATTGTAAATCTAAATGATAGTTTTTTTGTTTCCGTTTTTTTTTGGGGGGTCAAAATGTCACTTATTATGAAATATCGGTGACGTCAATATCGGGACCTTTACATGCTACCGATACCGATATTGCCGATATCCAGATATCGGTGCCGATATATCGGTAGACCCCTAGTGGTAATGTATATTTTTAAAAAAAAACAATTGTTGTTTGAAGGTAAAACTTTTCATTTTAAAAATTATTTCCCGTTCATATATGTTTTACAAAATATTTTTTTTTAAACTTATTCGCTGTTACATTTATTTGATTTTTTCATGATAAATGCAAAAATGAATGTTTTTTCTTTATAAGATAACGAGCAACAAAGCCCGTCCAAGGACATTCCGCCACCGTTCGGTGGCATGTTGTAACTCCCCTCCAACAGCTGTCTCGACCGGCATTACATGTGCATCTCGTCAAAAATACTATTCATTATAGTTAAAATAAATAACTCGTAAAAATAGAGCTTTTTGCTTAAAATCCCAACGCGCATATAACTCAAAATAAAGTCTTGGAAGAAATACTGCAACAAAAATAACTCGTTTTGAACGTAAGCGTAAATGGCGTAAACGTGTTCAATATGATTGAATGTAGGAGTCATATGTGTTTGAGGGACCAATCACTATAGATGACCGGACAGAAAGAACAGAAACTTGCCTTTTATTATATAGAATATCATTAATATTTTCATAGCAGTATTTGAATCTGATCAACAAAAATAAAATTAAACATTTTCAAAATATTGTTATGTAATACAGTCGAAACCGGTTAAGTCGACGGCGTTGGGGTATGAAAAATGGCATCGAGATAACCGATGATCGAGTTAAAACGAAAACCAATATGGCGGCAAAATATTAACATGCGCTTGAAATTTCTTTATATACGTGTTGTGCGTTAATTAGTGATGGGACGATTAATCAGAATCGAATCGGAATATAAGAAATATCAATATAATGTTAAATTATGTGATATATTATATTATGCGAAATGGAACGTCCTTGCGAGTATGATTTATGTAAATGAATTACAGTAGTGACTCGGCTCTGACTGAGACTGAGGCTCTAGTTTTAGTTCATTTGCTCGTTCGTCCTTGAACTTTATTATTTCATGCTATTTACTACTAATACTAATGATGTAATTATAATTAAAGTCATAATCTTAGTGTAAGTTTATTACTAATAAATACCAAGGCATTTATTTGTATAAGGACCAAGGAAAACAATCAATATTCAAATAAATATATTTTAAATATATTTGTAGGTACTTTACTTCAGATAGTCGTTCGCGCATCGTTCTGCGAATGTGGAAAAAAGTCGCAAATATTGTTTCAATTTGTTAATAATTGACTACCATTACGCTAGGACTAGTGTTTACCGTAGTTACAACTATCGAACGACCGCTTACACTCATCTTTAAAAATGTTTAGGCTTATTTATTTAAGTTTTAAGTCTTCGGAATTTAAATAATTTATTCAGCTGCAACTTCAATAAGCCCGTAATAGCTTTTTACCCCGGAGTTCGTTTTTGTTGTGTTAGCGACGGTGACTTCAAATCGCTGTTCTCCCTATTCCGGTATCTAAATAATATACACGTCATCACTTTTAGTCTACTTCGTCTACGGCTAATGAATGCTTTTTTTATAATTTTAATTTGCTTAGTTGTCGAGGCACTGTACGGTCAAAGGTCACGGCTATTACTACAGCGCTCTAAGTGAATTCAAAGGGAGGGGGGGGGGACAAGTTACGGAGTTTTCTAGTTAGGGATAATGAGGGTGGGGGGGGGGAAGGCTAGACAGGTCTTTGATGTTTATATAAAATGAAGCCTCTTGCTTTGACATACCAATACAAGACCGCGAGAATAGACACCTCCCCTCCCCTCCCCCACTGTTATACATCTACAGTGGGTTGGGGGGAAGGAACATTTTTCTTTTTAAATTGAGTCAGAGCGTGCCTTGGTAAATGGCCAGTGTAGCTAAACCCCACCCTATTGGATCGTCGTGTGCGCTGCGAATTCAATAATTCTGGCAAGTTGACGAGTGAAACATAATATGGTATTTAAATAAATTCCATCTTATTATGACTGTTTACTCCGTTTTATCAGGACTTAGTCGGTATATTAGCTTATTACCCGGAGTTAATTTTATGTTGTGTTACGGCAGAATACCAGAGCCAACACGCGAGCGAACGTGACATCAAAATCAAAGCGTTTTCTTAATAATAATAATATTCTGGTCTATAAATATAGACTGTTTGTGGAGTTCGCTAGTGACTGATTTTTTTTAAAAAATGTATTCGCTTAGTTACCGAAGCATAGTACCAGAAGTAACAGCGCTGAGCAAGCGGGCTGTGACGTCACCAGCAGACCCTGGTGAGGCAGAAAATTGGTCCCTTCCCTTGGTTATAAAAAAATCATAGCTAACATTTTCAAAAGCTGGCGATTGGTCATGGGGATCGAGCTAACCAAGTTAAGTTGCAAATTTGGCCCTCTTTTGTGCTCGAGGTACTAGGTTTCGGCGACTTACAAAAATCGAATTAGCCGATGAAAAAATGCTAAGACAAAGAGAGAATTTGGCGGTTCCAATAAAAAACGTCGAGTTAGTGGGGTGGTCGAGCTAACCGAGCTCGAGGTAAGTGGGTTCGACTGTATTTCTTTTACAACTTTTAAATACTTCAATGGATATTTACAAAACATTAATTTTTAGATATCTTATTCATTTCTCTACAAATAAATCTCTACATGACTAACTTTAGACTTCAAGTTTTAATGTTATTGAGCTTTCTGTAGGATCACTAAAAATGTCCTTAAAAGGGAGAAAATCAAGGAATGTAAAGAGTTAACCCATTGATATCCATAGTTAACCCATTGATATCCATAGTTAACCCATTGATAGCCTTAGTTAATAAGCTCAGCTTTGATTTCAGCCCTTATTTAGGGCTGTCTTAGAGACTAGTATTTATCCTCTACAATCATCATTTTGAGCTGTCTTAGAGACTAGTGTTTGTCCTCTCGAATCATCATTATTTTTGTGTACATTATTCTGTCCTGAGAAGTAATGCTTCACCAATACTATTATCTTTTTCACTTTTAATATTTCATTGATAAAAAACCTTTAAAGGCAACAAAAGTAAATGAATTACCGAGCCTTTCCTGACACAATAATTCTTGAGGGATCTAATGACCTAGCTGCCAGATTAGCAGCATGGATGGCTCTTAAGGCTGAACTCAACTGTACTATGTAAGTCCATATCAGACTCTCAGGCAATAAGTTGTTGTTCACGTTGCGGGCATTGCTGCTGTCTGGTGACAAAATAAAACCTATTGAGATTTAAAATGAATTACTACAAGAATTGAGCAGCTGACTTCCAGTACATGAGTTCATTTAAGAATTAATCCAACATTGTTATTTTAAATAAACAGTCGTGAGACATTGCTACTTGTCACAAACCAGATAAAATGTGAAAAATGATCATTTCTTAAGTGTAAGGTACAACATTAAAATGGAATGTCATTAAATATTGTCCTTTCAATAACTAATTATCCATATTATATTTATCTGTAACTTTATTTAAGTAATTTACCCTTTTAAAATTTGGCTATCCATATCATATTTAGTTGACTACTTTTATAACAAACAGGAAATGCACTAAACTGCCATGCAGATGTGATGAAATGGAATCTTTAAATAAAAATATATCGTTATGAAGTGTTAATAAGGTAGAGCCTCTAATTTTGTATATAACTTGCAAGATTACCTTTAACTAGTCACATTTTATGAAATGAAGTCCAATCCTCCATGGTGTTAAATAACAAGTGAGCTGTAAAGTCAGATACAACTAATCACTGTGACTACTGTGTCACTTACTTTTGCCATGATCCCTTGAGAAATGATGATGATGATGGTGGTGACTGTAGCCGTTGACGTGAGGGTGAGTTGAGAAATGCAGGGACATTAACGTCTCTGCTCCAGGATGGTAATCATAGACAAATACAATGGCTACCAATGGAAAGAAAATTATCATTAATTATTAAGTGAACTCATTTTTTATTTTAACTAAAACTGAAGACCAAGAAAGACAATCCATATATTTATTTATTATATTCCTTACTTCATACTGAGACCTGACAACAGGGTTCAGTCAAATGCAAGTCTGAGAGCTCACATTAACTAATATAGATTTGATAACCAAAATGGAAAAAGTAATAAATTGGTTCCTGATAGCGCAACTGATCCCCTTAAAAGTTTGAGTTATGCATATTTTAATGACTTGCTAATATTACATGTTACTTCTGCAATCAGACATTTAAAAAAATACTTTTTCAGTAAATACCATTGTGGCTTTGTCAATTATATATTTTGCATTGGAAAGATTCCTTCATTATTTTATAATTTATCCATAACTTAGGATCTTGAACTCACAATTATCATTAAAATTTTTAGTTGTGAAGACTTCTTTGAGCGAGACAACATTTGGATGATAAAGTTTCTTCCAACTTTCCATTATCGAGTTGACTTTGGTGCTAGTGCTAGCAAGTCGAAATCCTATGAGCAAACAAAATTATTTATATCAAAAGTTCAATAAACTCGTAGATTGTGGAAACCAAAATTTATTGAATGATCTGTTTAGGGGGGGAGCATTTTCTTTTTCAGTAAATTATAATTTAGACTTTCATAAAATTTCCATATCATAAAAGATGTATAAGTAAATTATCTGTTACACAAATTTAAATTTATAAAGTTTAATTAATTGATTAGTTTATTTGTTGTTTTTTTTGTTCTTTAAAATAATTTTTTTTAGACTAGAATATGTGCTTAAAGAACATTTCTTTGAGAACCACCATGATTTTTCATAAGGCAATAATAAAAGACAACTAACCATGAATTCTCCTAAGGCAATAATACAAGCCATCTTTAGTGCACACAGCCTTGTAAGTGGTTGAAGGTAAGTTTCCCAGAGAAGGTTTTGGTGCTCCAGTCCTTTCTAATGGACACAAGTTGTGATACTTGTCCACCTCTGTAGGTAGCTCAACTTGGCAGAGACAAATTTACTTTCAATTATTCTTTTACCGATTCATCAACATATTTAAGACAGGGTTGGTGGCAGATAAACAAAAAACTCAATCATTACTAATCAAGACAAAGAAAGAAGGAAACAATGACTATGAAGGCGAATATTTGTAAATAAACACCCAACCCTTCAAAGATTTATCTTTAAAAAAATTCATGAGATAATTTCAATTTTAAATAATCGCATCTGAAATGAGAAATACCTGAGCTGCATTATGATACACCTATTTGGTAATGTACCTGCATTGGGAGAAGTGGGTTCCACCTGCATCATTGTTAAAACATGGCGATTGAGGATGTCCTTGAAAGATAAGTCAAGAAAATGTTAACTTTTATAAAGATACCCTTGTTCTGCTAGTGTTATTATTTAACATACAGTTTTCCAAGTGTTTTATTTTCATCTTGGTTTTTTTTTAAAGATCTCATAACTTTTTATTTTATTTTGTGGCTAACGTTTTAAGAGGTTTAATTAAATAACTTCAAATACTTAAAAAAATTAATCCATCTAATTCAAATGTTTAAATGGGAACAGAAATAAAAGTAGATGTTAACTTTAAGTATACATTATTTCATGTAACAGATTTCAAAATATACCATTTTGAGTTCATCTGGTGCAAAATACTGTGGCCCATTTGCTTTCATCTTAAGATGCACAATATGAGAGGGCATTCCAGGATATGCACAAAAAGATGGCAGAGTCTGAAATAGTTAGCCACAGAAGAATTAGATCAGGTTAAATTCTTTCGTATATCAATTATTTCACTTATATTTTAGGTATATTACAAAAGGATATTTTGGGTTGTTTTTTTTTGTTTTAAATAAGAGAGCATTTAGAAGGGTGAACAGTTTCTTTTGTGTAAAATTTCTTAACCTTCAAAATCAATTTCAAGTTATTTTCTTTTGTAAGTAGATAATTGCCACCATAGAAATATTAAAAGCTTTTATAACTGGTAAACCCAACTCGATCCAAAATATAATTATTGTTTAACATCTCTAGCTTATAGCATGTTTAATCATTGACAGGGGTGCCACCCACTGGGAGCTGTGAACCCTGAAATCCCTTTTTTTTAATTTTTTGAATCCTGAAAATTCTTGTATACATTTTTCAAACTCTGAAAATTTAAACGTAACGTCATTTTCCAAACATTTAAATCCATCATCACGTGTGTTTAACATTTTTTACCATTTCAACAATACTTCTTTCGCATTCGCAAAAAGTATTTTGAGAAAGTTTAAAGGAAAAAAATATATATAAATGTTTGTATATATAATATGCATACGCTAGGCAATATGTATAATACAAAAGAAATGTGCCTATTTACAGTATCTATAATATGGAGTTCCTTTACAATAACTTCCACTAATATTTCATATTATTTATATACTATAATATGATAATTAAATAAATTATTATTATTTTAATTTTATTTCTTTGTTTCAAGTCATTTTAAATGGCTTGTATTGAAATTAATTCAATATATTTATTACATAAATTGTCGTTTATAATATAGTAGGTATATAATTTAATAATAATTATTATTATTTTTCTTAGACTATAGGCCTTTATCTCGAATTATACTATTTAACTTGTAAGAGTAGAGGGGAGTAGAGGCAGAGGCCTAATGAAAATGAATAGTATAAACTATAATTTAGGTTTGGTCTAGAATTACAACTACTACTACTAATACAACTACAGTGGGGCCCACTTAACTCGAGCCCGGTTAACTCGTCAGCTCTATTAAGTCGACGTTTTTTTTTGGAACCGCCAAATTCTCTCTTTGTCTTTGCATTTTTTCATCGGTTAATTCGATTTTAAGTTGCAGAGCCCTAATATTTCGAGCACAAAAGAGTGCCAAATTTGCAACTTAAAATCGGTTAGCTCGATCCCCGTCTGTTCGCCTAACAATGCACTTTGGCATTTTTAGTTCAAAACAATGTTGACATCTCGCTTTCTTCGAGACTTCCGGCTATTGTGTGATTCTACGAGATTTCAATAAAAATTACCGGATGTTTTTACTTTCAATTTGGTTCCGTGTGTGAATTACCTTAGTTTGAGTATGTATTCACCAGAGGTACTCGAAAATCGCATTAGTGGTCTTTAATCCGTCATTATTTCGCTGTGCATGTTATATTATTATCAAACTTAATTCATTTTCTGATGCATTAATCATTTTATTTTTTAAGATAAACGAATATCTTTAGAAAAGAAAATAAAGGTTTGTATCAAGAATCGACGGTGGTTTTTACATAATTAAATAAAAAATTATTATTATTCTTTTAAAAGTTTGTTGTTGCTTTGTTACCAGTAAGATACGTGACGGTGAATAACATGCACGTGACGGTGAAATCAAATCATTTTCTAAATATTCTAGTATATATATAATATACACGTCATCACTGTTGTAGGTCGAATTCTGATAAGGTCAAGGCCGCATTTGTTAGTATTTATATTACAAGTTACACGTATCATTTGATTGACGGAGGAAATTCGAGTGCGGTATCATAGTGACAGATATCCTCCACGTCAAAAGCATTCAACTTAAAATTACCATATTGATATGTTTGTTTTTTTTAAATTCGCCGATTCGACGGTCATTGCAAACGCGAGCGGAGGTGACAGTGACATGCCACGCCACACACGCCACGGGATGAGGCGAGAAATTTGACCTTTAACGCATGCGCAGACAATTATAAATTGGTAACTTTTTAAAAAATTTAATGGAATCGAAACATGACCACAGAGACGTAATCAAAGTCATTTACTTCGGCAAAAAAAAATATTTATATAAAAATTCCCGACTAGTCATAACTTTTCCCGACTATTTCCCGACTTTCAAGACCGGGAAAATTATTTTAAGAATTCCCAACTGAGTGGGAACCCTGGGTTATATTTAAACGGTCCTTAAAAACGAACTGTCTTAACCTTAGGAAAGAGTGAAGAAATATTAGGGTCCCGATATTCAGATACGATTCCGATTAATTGTCCCATCACTAATTAACGCACATCATGTATATAATTATAAAGAAATTTCAAGCGCATGTTAATATTTTGCCAATGTGGATTCAGACAAAACAGATCAACGACTGATCAAATTTTCACTATCAGATGCATATTAGAGAAATGCTATGAATACAACATCCCAGTGCATCAACTATATGTAGATTATAAAATGGCCTATGACAGCATCAAAAGGAAATATCTATATGAAACGCTGCAGGAGTTTGGCATACCCAACAAACTGACAAGAATGATATATGTCACGCTGAACAACTCAAGAAGCAAAGTTAAGGTTCAAGGAGAATACTCAAGGGAATTTAGGATTAGACAAGGACTAAGGCAGGGAGACTCACTGTCTTGTATGCTCTTTAACTTAACGTTAGAAAGAGTTATTAGATAAATCATTAAACCTTGAAACACTAGAGGATAGAAGAACCAAGAGCAAAGTAGTAATCATACATAAAGCAATTAATTCTAATTTAGAAATACAACACAAAGATAACTTAATACAACCCTCTGATAGACATAAGGATAAAAACACCTTTCTTATTCCGTATGCAAGAACAAACACATACAAGTTTTCCTTCTTCCCGTCCGGAATTCGGGCGTGGAATGGGTTGCCTGAAGAATCCAGGAAAACCAACACTTTATCAACATTTAAATCTCTAATAAAAATGCAGGACTAAACACAAACCATAGATAAGCGTAGGACGCAATAATCTTCTGTATAGAAGGAGCGTCTGTAAACAGATAAGATAAGATAAGATAAGATAAACATAAATATTGACACTCGAGGAACAATAACTGGATACTTCCTGAGGGAAACTCAAGAACCAAAAGCTATTGGCACTTTCTATAGCCAACCCATCCAGTACCTTGCATATGCTGATGACATAGCCCTGCTTGCTAAAAGTACTAAAGACATATCAAAGTCATACATTGAATTAGAAGACGCATCACTGCAAGCAGGGCTGGAAGTCAACAACCAAAAAACAAAATACATGACCCTAGAAAGAGAAGAAAGGACAGGTGAAGACATTAAAATTAGGAACCAGACTTTTGAAAAAGTAAATCAATTCAAATACCTAGGATCAATACTAAATGAAAGGAATGAATTAATGATAGAAATTAAAGAAAGAATATCAGCCGGTAATAGAGCATACTTTAATAGCCAGAATATCCTCAAAAACAAAAATATTACAAGGGAAACAAAGAAAACTCTCTATAAAACTGTCATCAGATCAGCTGTAACATATGCAAGTGAAACTTGGACCTTGACAAAAACTGCAGAAAACCTGTTAAATACATGGGAGAGGAAAGTTCTCAGGAAAATATATGGACCAACAAAGGATGAGTTCGGATGGAGAATAAGAACCAACCATGAACTATACAATCTATATCAGGATACCACAATAGTTGCAGAAATAAAAAAGGGCAGACTGCGCTGGGCAGGACACCTTGAAAGAATGTCAAATGATAGAGGAGTAAAGAGGGTACACCACCAAAACCCCAGAGGAAAACGGCTCAAGGGAAGACCTAGGCTTAGGTGGATGGATGACATAGAGAAAGATCTACAACTGGGCATCCAATATTGGAAAAGAAAGGCGTTGATAAGGACTGAGTGGAAGGAGGTCGTGAGGCAGGCCCAAGCCCTACATGGGCTGTAGCGCCACAGGGATGGATGGATGTTAATATTTTGCCGCCATATTGGTTTTCGTTTAACTCGATGATCAGTTATCTCGGCGCCATTTTTCATACCCCGAGGCCGTCGACTTAAGCGGGTCCCACTGTATTGGATAATTTATAATAATTACTTAAATTTAAATTACTAAAAGAGAAGTGGCCGTGAAAATTATTATTATTAGTCTTAGTAGTATTGCCAAAGCACAAAGTCCTTAAACTTAAACTGTCGTTTTTTGTTTTTTTTTAAATTGATGGATTAGCTTTAGAGGCATAGGCCTAACACTAATTTAATTTATTTTTTTTTAATATAACGGAAAAAATTAAATATTAATTAGTGTTTTTTCCAACCCAGTCAGTTTAGTTTAGATCCAAACCGCAATCATTTTTTTTTCATGTATTTTGATAATTAATGCATTCTAAAACAAAATTATTTGAGACACTCCTAGTTCCAGCGAACTCAGCGGTCAAACTTTAACTAAAAGTAAGCAGACGAAAAAGTCCTAATGCCATGTTATTATTTATAAACCGTAAAACGGTCATCCGGTGCGATCCGTTCAATTATTTTGTCTAAGTTTTTCAGTATATTTTTTATATGCGCAGAACAATGCGCAATCGAGCAACGATGAGATGAGAGCTAAAGGAAGGGAGAGGTCAGGCATCTCACCGAATGCCTGCGCGTTATGACTTTTCCCCCCTTCTTTAAAATCCAGAAGCCAAATTTGAAAAACTAAACATGCAAATCCGGAAAGTCCGGGAAGAGCGAGAAAAAAACCTCGCGAATCCGGAAAGAGCAAAATAAAAAACTCCGAATCCGGAAAATAAAAATATTTATCTTCACAAATCTGGAATTCCGGGATAAACCAGAGTGGTGGCTCCCCTGATGATTGAATATGTTCAAAAATATCTTCAACTGGTTTAACTGTAATCACCTAATTATGATACAGCAACAATTCTAAATACAGTAGAACCCACTTAACTCGCCAACCCTATAAAGTCGACGTTTTTGATTGCAACCGCCAAATTCTCTCTTTGTCTTAGCATTTTCTCATCGGTTATGTCGATTCTTTTATGTCGCCGAACCCTACTACCTCGAGCACAAAAGAGGGCCAAATGTGCCACTTAACGTTGGTTATCTCAATCCCCAGCTTTTGAAAATGTAATTGATGCCACTTCACCATCTCACTACCGTATTTTCGTGGGTTCAACTGCACTATTACTAACAGCCAGCGAAAACATGCTTTGTCCCCATTTAGGCCCTGCTGGGCGTGTATAGAAGAACTAGGTCACGCAGCGTGTGTCGAGAACGAAGAGGGAAGCAGGGGCTTGTTATGTATGACATCACGGGCAAAAAGCAACTAAGAGAGTGTATCAATGATCAAATTTTTTCCTCGCGCCGTATGATGTTGACTTCAAAGAACATGTGACGTCACAGCTCGCTTGTTTTCAGCTCTCTCTCACTGAATAGTACAGTCGAAACCGGTTAAGTCGACGCCGTTGGGGTATGAAAAATGGCATCGAGATAACCGATGATCGAGTTAAAACGAAAACCAATATGGCAGCTAAATATTCACATGCGCTTGAAATTTCTTTATATACGTGTTGTGCGTTAATTAGTGATGGGATGATTAATCAGAATCGTATCGGATATACGAAATATCAATATAATGTTAAATTATGTGATATATTATATTATGCGAAATGGAATGTCCTTGCGAGTATGATTTATGTAAATGAATTAGTGACTCAGCTCTGACTGAGGCTCTCCCCCTCTAGTTCTAGTTCAATCTGCACTTCAGGGAGTTAAAAACTTCACTCGTGCCGACGCCTTTGTATCACGCTCCAGTGATAGTAATGAAAGGAGCAAATTGGTGCTCACATACCATCCCCACAACATCAGAGCCAAGGAAATATTTTTGAAAAACCGCACGATCCTCCTTGCGGACCCTGAGACAAACAACATATTTTCCACCCCACCCCTCATTGTATTCAGGAGGGACAAAAATCTGCGAGACCTATTGGTTCGTAGCCGTCTGCTTATTCCGTCCTCCCATCTGGGCACCAAGCCATGTGGTCGTAATCGCTGCAAGACATGTCCCTTTGTTACCCAGACGGACCAGATTGTCTTCCCTAAGGGGGTATTCAAGATTAGGAATGGCTATCTTTGTACCAGCCGCAATGTGGTCTACACCATTGTGTGTAAGCGCTGTCCTTTGAAGTACATTGGTGAGACGGGGAGGTTACTCTCGTGCCGCATCGCTGAGCATGTACGTGCCATTAAACAAGACAAACAATGTCCTGTCTCCCGACACTTCAATGGACGTGACCACATGGGCGTCGATGACATGTCTGTCACCGCCTTGGTTTCCTGTACAAACACACCCGGCCGGGTCAGTCTGGAGAATAGACTAATCCATGAGTATGGGACTCTTACACCACACGGGATCAACGTTGTGTTCGCACTGACAAGCTGATTGATTGGCCACACCCACCCTATCCTTTCCTATATAAGCTCTTACTTTTCTCTCCTTACTTTATCCCTACTGGACTGCTTGGATTTCACCGCAGCTAAGTGTTTTTTTATTATTATTTCGTGTCATTCGTTTCATGTGTGTACTATTTGTCCGTTGAGGAAGGCTCTTTGCCGAAACGTTCGCTGTTGTGTTACGTCTTGTCAGGCCTACTAATACCCTGTTTTTTTATATTATAAATTTAACTTTTTAAAAGCCTGATTGCAGTCTCACCCCCATTACTTTAGTTCTAGTTCATTTGCTCGTTCGTCCTTGAACTTTATTACTTCATGCTATTTACTACTAATACTTATGATGTAATAATAATTAAAGTCATAATCTTAGTGTAAGTTTATTACTGATAAATACCAAGGCATTTATAATTTGTATAAGGACCAAGGAAAACAATCAATATTCAAATAAATATATTTGTTAATAATTGACTACTATTACGCTAAGACTAGTGTTTACCGTTGTTATGACTATCGAACGACCGCTTACACTCATCTTTAAAAATGTTTAGGCTTATTTATATAAGTTTTAAGTCTTCGGAATTTAAATAATTTATTCAACTGCAACTTCAATAAGCCGTAATAGCTTTTTACCCCGGAGTTCGTTTTTGTTGCGTTGAGCGACGGTGACTTCAAATCGCTTTCTCACTATTCCGGTATCTAAATAATATACACGTCATCACTATTAGTCTACTTCGCCTACGGTTAAGGAATGCTTTTTTTTTAATTTTAACTTGCTTAGTTGTCGAGGCACTGTACGAGAGCTGGTTCACGATCAAAGGTCACGGCTATTACTACAGTCTTGACCGCTCTAAGTGAACTCAAAGGGACGACAAGTTACGGAGTTTTCTAGTTAGGGATAATGAGGGTGGTGGTGGGGGGGGTAGGCTAGAAGGCTTGACAGGTCTTTGATGTTTATATAAAAGGAAGCCTCTTGCTTTGACATACCAATACAAGACCGCCAGAAGAGACACCTTCCCTCCCCTCCCCCACTGTTATACATCTACAGTGGGTTGGGGGAAGGAACATTTTTCTTTTTAAATTGAGTCAAAGCATGCCTTGGTAAATGGCCAGTGTAGCTCAACCCCACCTTATTGGGTGGGGGATCGTGGTGTGCGCGGCGAAATTCAATAATTCTGGCAAGTTGACAAGTGAAACATAATATGGTATTTAAATAAATTCCATCTATATCGGCACCGATATCTTGATATCGGCAATATCGGTATCGGTAGCATGTAAAGGTCCCGATATTGACGTCACCGATATTTCATAATAAGTGACATTTTGACCCCAAAAAAAACGGAAACAAAAAAACTATCATTTAGATTTACAATATCTCGACAAATTAATATATCGACCCCGATACCGGTATTGAAATAGTCAAAAGAGTCCTAGTATTAATATGTGCAGACACGATACAGTGTGCCATGTGCTTTGATATTGTTTAGGTATCGGCCGATTTTCGTATACTCGGAAATACTGTGTAAATAGTGCCGATGCCAAGTATACCGTAATTGCTCTAATAAATGTATAACATGTAAACATGTTCACGTAATTGCTCTAATAGCAAAGATGCACGCAGAATCGCAGATGTCTAAAACATTTCGTTTCGTATGGAATAACAAAATGTACCGTGTGAAGACTTGTTGTCATTGGCAACCATTCAACCTTCAGCCTCATTTTCACTCTATTACTATTGTACTTTGTTCTCATTGTTTCATTCATAAAAGGTGGCCGTGTGCAAAAGCCATTAAACTATTGGTTAGAATTAATAATTATGAGTCAAGGTTGAAGTTTCAAAAGGAGTACCAAATATGCTTGTACATTTTTATAAAGGACGGTTCGTTTTGTTATGAGTCCTATGTAGGTCATGAACTGGAACTTGTAAACACATCGGAAACTTCGTTTCGGGAAAAAAATCGGTAATTTCGGCAAAACTGGATATCGGTAGACCCCTTAATTATAAAATATAAATAATTACGAGTGATAAATTTAAGAATGACGTCATCAAATAAGACCGCTGTTATTTTTGTCCTAACAAATACTCATATCGACACTCATATCGGAAAAAAATATCGGTAATATCTGCAAAAATGCTTATCGGTAGTCCCCTAATATTAAAGATAAATAATTACGAGTGATAAATTTAAGAATGACGTCATCAAATATGACCGCTGGTTTTTTTCATAACAAATACTCATATCGGCAAAAAAATATCGGTAATATCGGTATCGGCAAAAAGGCATATCGGTAGACCCCTATTAATAATAATAATAATAATATTCTGGTCTATAAATATAAAAATACACGTCATCACTTTTTGTGGAGTTCGCTAGTGACTGATTTTTTTTAAAAAAATGTATTCGCTTAGTTACCGAAGCATATTACCAGAAGTAACAGCGCTGAGCAAGCGGGCTGTGACGTCACCAGCAGACCCTGGTGAGGCAGAAAATTGGTCCCTTCCCTTGGTTATAAAAAAAATCATAGCTAACATTTTCAAAAGCTGGCTATTGGTCATGGGGATCGACATAACCAACGTTAAGTGGCAAATTTGACCCTTTTTTGTGCTCGTGTTATGAGGTTTCGGCGACTTAAAAAAATTGAATTAAACGACGAGAAAATGCTAAGACAAAGAGAGAATTTGGCGGTTCAAATAAAAAACGTCGACATAATGGGGTGGGCGAGTTAAGTGGGTTTGACTGTAACGTTGTTCACATTTTAACATTGCCCCACTGTGTGTTAGTTCTCGTACTATGCTTCGTCAACTAAGAGAGTAAACAAAAAAATTTTAAAAATCGTTCACTAGCCTAATCTTACGTCAAATGGCCTTAACTTGCAGGAAACATGTCACTAAAAGACCAAACTCAAATTTGAGGACAAATTAATCGCCCGGTATCTTTGCTACGTCTTTCAAATGACTCTCGTAAAATAAATAGTAACGTTAAAAGTCGTGGCCTTGACTTTGACAGTTCATATCATACGCGCACTGTGTGTTAGCTCTCGTACAGAGCCTCGACAACTAAGCAAAGTAAAAAAAAATTTTTTAATCTTTCCTCAGCCATAGGCGAACTAAACTAATAGTGATGACATGTATATTATTTATAGACCGGAATAGTAAGAAAACGCTTTGATGTCACCGTCGCTCGCTTTGATGTCACGGTCACTTGTGTATTGGTTCTGGTATTCTGCCGTAACACAACAAAATATTAACTCTGCGTAATAGGCTTATACCGAAGTTATGGCTAACCGGTTAACAACCTTATCATGTACATAAAGAAATTTCAAGCACATGTTAATATTTTGCCGCCATATTGGTTTTCGTTTAACTCGATCATCGGTTATCTTGACGCCTTTTGGCAAACCCCTAGGCCGTCGACTTAACCGGGTTCTACTGTAATATTAATCTAAGAAAAACAATTATAAAATTTTGTTTAAATATTATTGCACTCACTAACTGTGGGCCTTCATTTTGTGGTTTAAAATCATCTGGGTGATAAAAATATGTTGTGCCTCCAACACTCTCCTGAAAAATAAAAGTTATGGCATAATTAATACACGATGTTGTAACTTAAACAAGAACAACTGAACTAAAGAAAGTGACTAATATTACAATAATTTTAGACACCCTGCTTGACTTTGGTTTTAATACCTCATATCTCTACTCTATAAATGTGAGAACAATCATACTTTTATCAATTTAATTTTCCTGCATGATATATGTGTCATTTACTGCTTGTATCGGTCTGCCTATATTTAAAACATCTGATAAGGATTTTTTAAATTTCATTGTGTAAACTAAGCAAATCTGCAATCTATTGTAGCTATTTAATTATTTAAAGTAGCTGGAGAAACATAAAAATTTCCTTTGACCACCCCACTAATTCCTCTGAATTTTTACCAAAACAACAGCTTTATTTCACGTAATAAGAACATTCAAATACTTTTAATGTAAGTTTTATTACATTTATTTTTCCTTTAATTGAAAAAAAGAAGAAAATAAGTTCCCCATTTTTTTATTTTAACCAAATTTTAACTTGATCATTTAAAGCAAAATTTGCAGATAAGGTGTGCATAAAATGGATTACATGAAAAGAACTACATCCCATTAAAGAATGGATCTATAGAACCAAAATAATAATCAACATACCATTCAATATACATGAATAATATAAGTATATATTACAGATCTTATAAAATCACCTGAACCAGACTAGAAGATGCAGACTTTTGTGGAATGGTGGTCTGTCTGAGTGAATGTGTTACCGGGGACTGCATCCGCCGTGTGGCCAGTGGGGAGCTTGCAGGTGAGATGCCAGGACTATGAATTGGGCTGATTGCAGATGTATAAATGAGACCTGGCAATTAAAGTAATGGATGAAGATTAAAGCAGGTTGTTAGAAATCATTGGATAAACAAATTCAAATTTTGACAACTCATTTTTGTCTTATTTCTGGGTAGTTACTTTAAAGAAAATGTGAAAATGATTTTATTCACCATTTGTTGAAGTAGGATTTGTTGATGTTGCCACAGGATTTTGTGAACTGGAGCCAAACAAAGGTGGTCCTAAGGTAGCATTATTGGTTGTTGAAACAGGATTCTGCTGTGATGGACCAAACGCTGGCCCAATGCTAGGAGTCTTTGGTGTTGTAGGTCCATTTTGAGCACTTGTGTTAAACACAGGGTTGTGACTTCCTGGAGATTGTGCCGATTGGGCCACTGAGCTTGCCGCAAAGGGCCATGCTGGTGCAGATGGATTCTGACCAAACATAGATGCATATGATGCAAATGATGAAGTGCTGGAACTGTGAGGCAGTCCAGGTGACTTGGGCTCAAAGTCATTGATAGCACCCTAAGGTCATAAGAAACAACTTTAACTGAGTCAACTAATTATTTAATTATAGAGGGATATGATCATTCAACTCAGAATAAATTATCATCACATTTGGGAAAGAATTGAGTGTATGCAAGCACATTGATTTATATATATATATTTATATATATTAACCTCATTGCTACCAAATGAAATGGTTAGCTTTCTAATTTGTAAATTTGTAATTTGCAGCATGTTAAGAGCAGTAGTAACATTAATAACCCCTCTCTGTGACATTCTCAATACAAATGCCAAAAATATCATATAAACAAAAGACTAACTAGCCACCTCAATATTAACTATGTAGCACATTAGATTTAAAATATTTCATTAAATAAGTGCACCGAAAGCACTCAAGATAAATAATCACCATTTGAAAAAAATTTGCTTTGTTATATTTGTGATGTAATTTTTATTATTCTTTTCTTACAAATTATTTACCAGGTTAGCTTAAATTATTATTTCAAATTCATTATGTGAACATCTGCATTGTTTTCATTCTCTTCCTTTTTCAACAAACATTTTGATAATTACTAACTTTATTGTGCAAGGGTCCAACAGCCAGATTTAATGCTGCAAAATCATCTGGCATTTGGTCCATAGCTGAGGTTGAAGAATACTGCTTTCCTGCCATAGGATGAGGAGCCCCCATACTGCTTCTTGGACGTGGTGGTCCCCCTCGCTAAGAAAAAAATTAATCTATTATTTTACTTAAATGAAATGCTTGCTACATGTTAGTTGAAAATCAAGATGTCTTTAATAGATGCCTAAATGTTTGAGATGGTATTGTATTATGATTTTAGCTAATAATTAATTAGTTATTTTCAAGAGTCTAGAGCAGGGGTCTCCAAACTTTTCTGCTGGAGGGCCGCATTAACTGTTAAACATCAGTTTGGAGGCTGACTACACACAGTTTTGTGGTAAAATACAGGTAAAAATAGTATCTTTTTTAGATTTAAAGGTCTCCAGGGGCCGGATGAGAGGGCCTCGCGGGCCGCATCTGGCTCGCGGGCCGTAGTTGACCCCTGGTCTAGAGAGATAGATAACATTTTTTCCTCGATGATTTTTTCCTCTACATTCTGTGACAATCCACATTAATGTCTGACTTTTATACTCTACTTTTTGCTGGCCACAGGAATCGTCTCTCCTCATAATTTGATTTATTATGATATTTTAGAGCATTTCAATTACTGTGTACCTTTGGACCCAGTACTACCTAACCTTTGAACCCAGTACTACCTAACCTTTGGCCCCAGTACTACCTAACCTTTGGACCCAGTACTACCTAAACTACTCTTTTCATCAAAATAACTTTTATTAAAAAAAAACAATTTTTAAAAAAAAATTAAATTTTTTTTTAAAGAAAGGGGCCATCCATATATAACGTACGCAAGGAGGGGGGGGGTCTTAAATTTACTGCATTTTGCGTATGCATGCGTACGGAGGGGGGTCTCCACTGAATGTGTACGTACGCACAACAAATTTAATTTGCATAATACTAAGCATAGTAATGTAAACCGCTCTGGCTGCAAACGGCATTCGAGACCGACTGAGTCAAGACTGATATGCAATAATGTTAAATAATTTATTGCAAACGAAATTGTGAACTTTTAATTGCTTGGAAGTAATTAACATTTGATTCAGACCAAACGTTTACACATCATTAAAATATATCCGTCGGGTTTATATTTCCATTTCTTGAAATTAGATGAAGTTTCTCTTTCGCCCACCGGTGCCTTAGCCGTTATAAACACACAACGGGACGGCGATTTCACGCACCTAGGGGAAAGTGGGGGGGGGGTGTCTACATATTTGTGACAATGTGTGACTTGTGGGGGGGGGAGGGGTGTTAGAGAAATGTGAAGTCACATCAAAACGAGGAACTTTAAATAAAAGTTCCACTTAAATATTTTATTTGTTACATGGTGTTTTACATGACTTCACACGTGTTACGATATTAGAATGCAGGCATACACTAAATAAATACTTAAATGACAAAAAAGTGATTTTAAACATGCTCTTTTTCAAATAAAATGCAGCTGAGCGAAAAGCTTTGTGACGTCATCTTGAAGGGGGTGGTCTAAGTTTTTGTGACGACGCTTTACGAGGGGGGAGGGGGGATGAAAAATCTGCCAAAATCACGTTACGTCATTTATGGACAGCCCCTTCTCGGGGCCGTCCGTAAATAACATTACGCACCTATAGGGGGGAGGGGGTCGACCATTTGTGACAAAGGGGAGGGGTAGTATAAGAAATGTCACGTCACATCAAAACGCGTAACTTAAAATAAAAGTTGTAATGTACTTTAAAATGTGTCTGTTTACAATTTATTTAATGATGTTGTACATGGGCTTCGCGCGTGTTACGATATTAAAGTGCAGCCTTACACTAAATACATACTTAAAAGACAAAAGTGATTTGAAACATGCTAATTTTCAAATTTAAAAAAAATGTTTTTTTTGGGGGGGAAGGGGCATTTTTGTGACGTAATATTGGAAAAGAGGGGGGGGGTCTAACTTTTAGTGAAGACGCGTGTCATGGGGGGAGGGGGTGAAAATCGGCCATAATCGCAGGACGTCATTAATGGACGGTCCCAAAGCTTTGACCCCCCCCCTAAAAAAAATCCGCATTTTCAAATATTTTAGTGCGCATTTTGATGTGCGTCACATTTCTTAAACACCCCCCCCCTCGTCACAAATGCGCGACCCCCTCCCCCACCCACTTTTTAGGCGTGTGACGTCATTTATGGGGGCTTCAAAGAGTAAATCCAATATCTTCTGGCTTAATTTTTTTTTCAAAAGGTGGGGTGAGCAAATTTGTACGTACGCATGGGGGGGGTCCCAAAAATGTACGGGATGCAACGGGGGAAGGGGGGGGTAAAAAATACGAATTTTATGCGTACGTAATATATGGATGGCCCCAAAAGAAATGTGTATTAAGTATTAAAGAGAAAAGTTATTAGTTATTATTTGAAATTTGATCACCAAAATGAAATACCAGGTATATTTCAGAAAATAAACTTTAAATTATAATATCAAAGTTCAATATCAGTGAAATATCTCACTGTGGTTTATTCTGTTTCATTATTTTCATCATATAAATTATTATAAAGGTGCTAATCTGATCAATTTTTTATATGGACAAAGCTTGGAAACCATAATGAATTTTAAATTATATCTTTTGAATAAGAAAAGATAAGAACATTTGCATTAAAAATTAGTAGGGTCATTGTGGTTATGGTTATGGCATGAGTTTAATCAAAGTCACCATGTATTGTGTAGAATGTCAAATTTTGATTCAAAGTGATATCTAGTCTATGATAAAATTATAGCTATGTTAAGAGAGGGTTTAAATATTTCAATATCAAGTCGTCATTTGAATCTGACGTCATTTCAATCTGACGTCATTTCAATCTGACGATCGAGAATTTGATTTCCCATGTTCATATGTTAGAGAAATCTGTAGAGTAAATGGTTCCTTGACTTCACTTCTTTGCGGCAACTCTTTAGCAATTGTTATTAAGTATGAAATAAAGAATTGTTTACCAGTATCAATAAAATACATAAATAATCTTGATCAAGGTGGCAATGGTAATTTATTGCTGAACCTTCAATTTGCTAACAATTGCAGCCTTATCACCAATAAGTAAGATTTTTTTCATAACTTACAAATGGAGGAAAGTCTTGAATTCCCATGGCATTGAATGTTGCGCTGAAATACTGATCACCATTAGTACCCATTGCATCTCTGGCTATACCTGATATGCAAAACAAATGCATAAAAGAACATATTAAACAATTTAAAGATATTAAGTTTTGGATTAGATGAACCACAATATTTAAAATTACAAAAGCAATACTCAATTTTTTAAAATTTGATTGTCAATAAGTAAGTAAAAAGCTCAAATCATAATTGTCAACAATGCATTTAAATAATTTTTTTAAAACATTTACAATATCATGCACTTAGACATAGTATTTACTGATTTAGGGGAAGAAGGGATGCTGTTTGTTTTTTTAAAATGATTTGAATTTGATCAAGAAGAAAGTTGGTCAAAAGAGTTTCTGAAGAAATATGAAATTAAAAATTGTACATTAAGTTCTTGGTCAAATGATAAAGTCATGCAAGAACAAACATGTACAAATCCTCTTTTTTGTCTGACATTTGGGCATGGAATGGGTTGCCTGAATAAACTAGGAAAACCATCATACTATCAATATTCAAAACTCTAATAAAATGAAAATCTATATATTAACTATGGATAAGTGTAGGATGCAAGAATCTTCTGTATAGAGCAGCGGTTCCCAACCTGTGGGTCGCGAGACCCAAGGGGGTCGCAAAGGGTTTTCTGGGGGTCGCCGACTGTCGACTAAAAATATTCACTATAATGCTAATTTCCTCTATTTCGTAAAAACTTTATTGAAAATGACTTATTTAAATTTCATGAGGGGTCACGGGTCAGGTGGCTTTTATAAAAAGGGGTCGCCACCCAAAAAAGGTTGGAAACCACTGGTATAGAGTGTTTGTAGTGTAATCTTTAGGATAAGATATTTTGTAAAGGTCAATTTTATATATTAAATATCATTTAAGTACAACAAACCTTCTTGACCCTGCACTGGGCCATTTCTAAACGAACCATTTCCATTGGGGTTGTTTTGCTGTTGCATTATTTATTGGTAAACAATGAAAAGTGCCTAGTTTGAGCTGTTTAGCAACATTGAGAAGTTTTGCCCAGTCCCAACAACTATTCCTTAATAATTTTTAGTTGTAGTCAGTGTTAATTTAATTCTAAATGTCACTGTAAATCTTATAAGGCTTTAAAAGGCTTTGAGGTTATAAAATATTATATTTAAATAATAAGGTTTAGAAATATAGGCTTTTCTTACACTTTCTAAACTTGCTACTTTGAAATAGTATCTAGATTCTAGGTCAGCGGCGTAGCGTGGGTATGTGCCGCCCGGGGCAGAAACCAAATTTGCCCCGAAAAATAAGTTAACGCTATATAGTAAAAAAATAATTAGAAAGTAATAATAAAAGCACCAAATATTTTTATGTTAAGAAGAAAGGCTTCATTTCTTTAATGTAATTATGGTTTTATGTTTTTCCTCATGGCTCAATCTTTCATGTATCAATGTTTTCAGCCATGGCATGCCCAATATCCAAATAGCAATAGATTAGAAAATTCTGTAGTATTCGTAATTGATCGTCATTAACTTTTTCATTAAAATAATTTTAGAGAACACTTTTTAGCAACTTTCATTACTTAAGACAGATGTAAACAATGTTCACATGAATTTTATTAATTTAGGCAGGGTAACTTCAAGCCTCAATATCTTTATAAACTTAAATAAAGAACCTAGTCTTGAATTCACTAAAAAAAAATTCTATTCATGGGGTGAACATATTCCTTGCCTGACTATGTGATGTGGGATATTTTGAATACTCTATTTGAAGACAAAATTTCAAAGTCCAGTAGATTAGCTGGTGTACGAAAATCATGTCTGTTTTCTAAATTCTATGTAACTGCCAAAGCCTCACACGAATTTATACACTAATCTCATCTTATGAAGAGACCAAATTTCTCATTAACTGTTATTCTACATAGCATAGATATATACATATTTGCTTCGATCACCAAAAATGTGCTCTCTTGTTCTTGATTGGAAGGTTCGATTAAAATGATGAGGTCTCCATATAAATGTTATCAAATGTCAAAGCATCCCCAAGTATTCCATTTCATTAGTTTCTCTGTGAGTAGCCACTAATAAGTGATTTTTTGTGGAGCACTATACGTTTGTAAAGAATTTCGTGCATTTTTTTAAATATAACTTTGAAAATAAAAAGATTTCATTGTGACTAGCAAAGTTCCTGCGTCTGTTCGTGTGCTAAGGTTTTTGTCTGCATCTTTCAGTTCTATAGCTTACAAAGTAACCTCAACATGGTTCCATGGTGTATTCACTATTTTTTATCCTGAAGTCTGAACGCCTTGCTTGTAGAAGCAATTAGGTATTTCGAACAGTGTATAGACTTGGAAAAGAATGCTCAACGCTCAAGTGTATTAAAATAGTTGGAGAATTCGTTTCAGTTGCAGTATCATGTTAACAAATTAGTTTTAACTGTTTGAACGAGTTTGACATATGAGATTTTATGTTTTTGCGCCTTTGTTGAACTCTTGTATTCTTTCCAGCCCTTAAGAAGTATTAACACTCGTTGGGCCTGTGCAGTCCATTATTTTAAGATCATCATTTATTCAAAATCATTTCAGAAATGTTGTAAGCAGATTCACTTTTGCTTGAATGAAATCTTTGAAAGATTCTAGTGTCTACTTTTTTATTTTCAATTTTTACATATCACACAACTGGACTTGTTTGATCATTATGTCAAATACATGTAGAGCTATCAAATACAATGGAACAATATTTGGTATCTTGTTATTGAAGAAAGATGATTTTTCGTGAAGTGTAGCTCCTAAAATTGCTATGCGTTCAGTTTGAATTTTAGATGACACGTTTTTTAGTCATTTTTCCACTATATTCTCGGAGTGCTTGAACGTACTTTACAAGCTAATGCATTAGTTCAAAAATATTTCCTTTATTCGCAACAGTATTGCCCTCTCTTAGACCTCAAAAAGTAACATTCAATTTCGCCAGAATTTAATCATGTCAACTATTCTAACAAGAACTTCTTGCCACTTTGTTTTCTCTTTTACAACTAATTGTCAGTCTTTATTAAATAGTCTATTCTTTTTTATCAAATTTCTGATTCCTTCCATTTGCAAAAAAACCTTAGTAATGTTGAGTACATATCTTGGATTTTATTTTATTATATTAAAATTTATTTTCACGTTTTAAAAATTAGCTAATTAACAACGAAGAATTTGCCGCCCCCACCCCCCCCCCTCAAAATTTTTTTTAAAAAAAATATGTATTTATTTCTGCCAAGTTTTAATTCCACTAGATAAGCAATTGTTTTCATTATTATTGTTTATGCTACAAAACAAAAGAAATTAAAATAAGCCATATAAATACGCCACCAAATTTTTCCAGTAGTTCACTTACGTTAAAATCAAATTTGAATCAATTATATATACTATCACATTATTGTCATACTGTCAAGCCCCTATGTTTTCCAGCTTAGTAACATTAGAATCAGAAGACTTAAGATTTATAATGGAGTTTGAAGTTTTGGCATTAGAACATCTCTCGTATTTTAATATACTTCTTCATTTCGTTTATTTTTTCTTATCTTGACTTTTCTTTTATTAAAATTTAATTTCACATTTTAACAATTAGCTAATTAACACGAGGAATTTGCCCCCGCCCCCCCCCCAATTTTACCACAGAGGCGGCTGTCAAATTTTAAGAATCAATGAATTTATCACCACATAAGTGTCATGTCCTCATAATAATTTAGCCTCTGTTTTTTTTATTACAGTAGTATTAGTATCAGAAGAATTTATATCCAATAAGGAGTTTGAAGTTTTGGCAGTTAAAACGTTCACATGCTTTGGATAGTTCCTTTATTTCTTTTATTAATTTCTTATTTGGCTTTTCTTTAATTTCGATTTTTAAATACTCCTCTTTCTTTTAAAATGTTCATTTTAAGAAACTAATTAACGACTAGGAATTTGCAGCCTCTGGCAAAGTGCCGCCCGGGGCATTTGTCCCGTCCCCCCCCCCTCGCTACGCCACTGTTCTAGGTCTAAAATAATTATATTTGACATTAATATTAATTATGATACACAACTTATTATATTTTAAATCTAATTTGCTTTTATTTTTATTACAAACTTGACATTCTTTGACAAGCCTTCACTTTCACTAAACTATAAATACATAATTCTTAACACTGAACTGAACAACTGGATTGGCCTTATTAATTATAAATTCACATTGTGTACCCATTTACTTATGACTTTTGCATTAATCAAAGAATTGTAAAAATATTTTATTTTCAATCACAAACCAATCAGATCATCAAAATTTCAGTATCAACAAATTCAATATGTTAGCTTTTAACACTACGCCACAAGTGACAACAAATAAAAGTAGCCTAGTTTGGTAGTGCTAGTCTCGGTAGTAGCATAGGGTAACAAAAACATTGTTACAAGTTGATTGACTTAACACTGATGAATGAACGGTAACATCCTTCTTGCCAATTGAGTAGAAAACCCTTGCTATTGTAAAGATACATTTATATTATTGGGAATCTCAGTGTAAAATTGCCTGACAGTAGGCTACTGTCTGTAAATACGGACAGCGACCTACGACTTGGACTTGTCATTTCGGGTCGACACATTTGTAAACTATACATAAAATTAAGCTTTTCTTGAGGATTTGGTAAGTGCATAAGTCAGTATGAAAATTTTATAATCGTATTTTATTAAATTGGCAAGCAGGTCAAGGATTTTAAGTTATTGTTTTTTTAAAAAAAACACACGGAATCCCATTTCTGTTTTGAACAAGTCCTCTCTGCTACAAAATCAACTAGCCTCTGCGCATGTCTATTCTCAAGGAATGATGGGAAATGTTAGGTCAATCCTAAAGACTGGACATTTGATTCCATATCAGTCCTTTTATTTTCTGTTTCTTTCAGTTTATGATTACATCATACTCATATATCATTTACTCAACAAATCGGTTTTTAGGTCAAACAAATGAATGACAATTTCATCTACTACTAATACTACCCACTATTGATTTAAATAGAAAATAAAAGAGTGTTTACATCACGTGATCATCTGACCTAGTTTCAACCACTACACTCCCACAGTTTCTTATATATTTATGCTACACATGATCAGCCTCATTTACGATAGTATTTTAACTTTAACTAATTCTACTTTAATTTCTTTGACACTTATTCACAAAAACACAGAGAATACTAAATATAAATACTAAATAGAGATACAAAATATAATGAATCAATCAATTGGACTTTACTTGGACTCACAACAAAGTTAATGTAACAATTACAAATTAAAATTTAAGAAGAATTTTTAAAAATGCAATGTATTAAAAATGCATTGAATCAACTTTAATGGTTCCTCAAATATTATTAATATATTTCACATGAATGAAATGAAAACAAAATACTAAATCCAAATGAATGAATATGAAGTCATGATGAAGGAAATCATTACTGTAATTGTTAGTTTTGGATGAGAAATTCAAATACATGTACATATAACATGTACATGTATTTGAAAAATGAACTTAGTAATATTTCTTAAAAACTCTATCCAAGAGGTGTCAGCATAGAGATAACAGTTTAATGAATAAGGATTCATTTGAAATTTTTTTTCTTTTTGTTATGTTACAAAGCCTAAATCCTAAAACGATATCATTTTATAGGATTAATCATTAATGCGATGGATGAGAACATTAAACAATAAAACCAAGCAGCCTTGACAGGGAGAAAAAGAGTACAGAAATGAACTAAAATTTGATCAAATTAAAAAGAAGCTGTTTCAATTTTATTTTTTGCAGATTCAAAATTTTTCCCCCATATTAAATTTATGAGAAACCCTGGACTTCATCATCTTGAGTCACTGTTACAGTTGTTATGCACATTCAAAATATAATGAAAAAAACCAAAAGCGTAAATAATAACTGAGTTAAAGGTTTCCAAAAAGGAGAACCATTTTAGGCGTGAAAAGAAAAGTCCCTGGATTTAAACAATGAATGGCAGTTTTTTAAGCATATATCTCAGAGGATAATAATACAAGTATGTCTTAATATAGTGAATGAAAACAATATAATCAAATGCATACATAAGAAAAACTGATTATTTTGTACTATAATAGTAGACACACAAAATTATGTTGACACAATGGGAATTCCCCAATAGTTCTGTGGTATTTGATTCAATGTGTATAATAACCTCTTAGCCTTTTTAAAAGAAATATTTTGATAAAAATTTTATTGAAACTAAATTTTTTAACTAATCTAAAAGTGCAAATGTAAATAGGTTTGAAGATACACACATAGGTTGTATCGAAGGATTCCATGTATTGATTTATTACATAGCAATAACAAGATTATAATATGTTTATTTTCTGTTTTAAGTAAGATAAATAAAAATTTAATCTTAAAATATATATGATTTTTAAAATGATTAAGAGTTAGTTGTAAATCATCCCTTATATCCGCATCAAAAAGCAAAATCAAGAATGAAAGAATGAAACACAACTCATGATAAAACATGACATGCTGCCTCACACATGACTTGAACTTGATTAAATCAGCCATGTGGAATGTAGTCATGTTCATTTCTACAATTATTTAAAAACTCTGCAGTCCCAGACTAAAACATTTTCAAAATTTTCTTGCTTTATTTTGTTTTTCACAAAAAAATGTGGTGTAGTATAAAAATGAATTCAAAGTATTTAGGAAAAAAACAAACAGGAAGTTTTTAAAACTGAATGAAATTTTTTCTAGTCATTGCAGACTTAACTTGAAACCTAAGTGTATAGTACTGTGAAATATTACTGCTTTAAACTAATTTAAGAATTGATATAGATTTTATAAAACAAATGGTGAATTATCGACACTTGAAAAATTGGAATGTCATTTTCAAGCAATTATTTACTAAACCAAATAATATTGACACGGTTCCTCATGAAAATATAATAGCAACTAAACTGTTTTAAGTTGAATTAATTGATTTTAAATGTTACTAAAAATAATGCTTGTGCTTATTTAGTAGAACCACTATTTAAGAAGCTGTCAAGCGTCATTAAATCAGAAACTTAAACTTAGAATATTTCAAGTACAAAAACTCAAAGAAAAAGGTGAAAATACAAAGTTATCCACCAAAAAATAAAAATTTAAGAATTACAATACATTTATTAATACTAATTCATTGAAAGATCAAGAGGGCTTGTTCAATGCAGTCTTTTTAAAATTCCACATTCAAACTGGCTCCAAAAGCAGTCTGGTCTGGCCTCTCAACGATTTATTATTACACCACCCCAGCACCAGGAAAAGCACCTGGAAAGCCAGGGCCACCTTCCCCACTGCCAAACTTGGTGGCCATTTTGTTAATAACAGCCTGCACCTTGGGATTGTTTTGATACTTTGAAATATTTGCTGGGTTCATGGCAACATCCTGGAAAGCTTGAGCTACTTCAGGGTCCTGAAAATATAAATTAGTTACTGGAAACTCTAAGATGCACAAGCAAAGTTAATTAACAACCTTAACCAATATTTTAAATTGCATATTGAATTTTTTAAAAAGCAGAGGTATATTTATAAAGTAATGGTTAGATTTCTAAAACATATGTAATTTTATTAATGAATTTTATTTATAATTTTTACAGCAAAAGAAAAAAAATTCAATAGAAATATACAGTGCAGAACATGAACATTTAGAGTCTAAATAGGGCTGTTATCGGTTAATTTAACATTAATCGTTAACTTTTGAAAAATTATCGATTAATTAATCGATAATTTCGATTAAAGCCAAAAATATAAATTTATGACGTCATTAAACTGAACATTTCTCACGGACATTGAAAATTAAGAATATTTTGAACTAAATTTTATGTCAATGTGTTGATACTTGATCGGTAGGGTTGCCAGGTGTCCGGTTTTTAACCGGACTGTCCGGTATTATCGTTATTTGTCCAGTTAAAAAATTGAAGCAATACCGGACATGCATGTGTCCGGTATTTTCAATTTTCTTTAATTCAATACACTAGTAGGCTTTTTTAAGCAATCTTAAAATATTCTGATTATAGAATCGACCGTTTGACCTAATTACGCACCGAATGTTGCAATTCGGATTGTAATAAAAAAACACACCCGTCTTTTATTATATAAATGAAGCACGTAAAGAATTAAACGTCAATCCATTCTGGCATTACAAAACAATTTTAAACGCCTCACAGACTGATGAACGTAATCGGATGTGCGTTGAATCTGTGAGATGTAAACTCTGTGTGTTTTTTAATATACCGTATACCTGCACAGAATTTAAGGAGCAATTTCTAAGAAGAAGAAATTATTGAAAGCATCCAAGTCTAGTGATAAATATAAAGTCAATTAGCGTTTTATTATTTCAAAGTGCTGATGATTATTGTGCAGTGTAGTGACAGTATTGTATTTAGTCAAAGTCTTCAAAAAGACAAAAAAACAAGAAAGTTTGAACTTAAATAATAGTTAGGAGATGTTTAAAAGCCCCTAACATGAACAAAAATTTATTGTTTAGTGACATAATCTTGCTATTAGAGACGCAGATTTTCAAAGCCTAATGGACCGCTTTGACAAGGCCGCCAGCGACTTCGGCTTAACCATCAGCCTCAAAAAGACTAACGTGATGGCCCAGGATGCTGATCCACCCAACATAACCATCAATTGTTGCCAACTTGAGGCAGAGGAACAATTTACATACCTTGGCTCCAGTATCACTAACAACCTGTCCCTTGATTCCGACCTAGACATAAGGATCGGCAAGGCCTCCACAACTCTGGCCAGGCTCTCAAAAAGAGTATGGAACAGCAAAAGGCTGACCATCAACACCTTAATTGCTGTGTACCGTGCATGTGTGCCAAGCACCCTCCCTTATGCCAGTGAATCCTGGACCCTATACTCCAGACAAGAAAGGAAATTGAGTGCTTTCCACATGCCATATCTCCGCGCATCCTGGGAATCGCGTGGCAGGACCATGTAACCAACAATGAGGTGCTACAACATGGCAGGCAAAAATACAAAGCATGACAACTGTTCTCCGTCAGCGTCGGCTCAGATGGTTGGGACATGTGAATGTATTGGAGGATGGCAGAATCCCAAATGACATCACCTATTCTGAGCTAGCCAAAGGAAAGAGGACTTCAGGCCGGCCTCACCTCGTTACAAAGATGTCTGCAAGAGAGACCTAAAAGCTATTGGCATCGATATAAATAGTTGGGAGGAACTCACTGGGGACAGGTACAGATGGAGACAGGCGTTTACTGCCTGGCTAGAAGCAGGAGAAAGAAACCTGCAACAGGTCGCAGACGTAATTTGCCTTAAAAGGAAAAGGAGATCAAATCAGCCAAACACAAATACTACCTTTCAGTGTCAGAAGTGCAGCAAAGGCTGCCATTCGCGAGTGGGCTTGTACAGCCACAGAAGGAGCTGCAAAGCCATGCGCGCAAATTCCACAGGAGAACAGAAAATTCCGTCGTCTTACGAGACATAAGGAAGCCAACAATCTTGCTATATTTTTATATTTACAATACTGTAATTTTCTCCAGAAAACATGGCATAAGCAGACATATTACCAGACAGAAGAAAAACAATATTATTATTTTATTATATTATTGCATTCATAATCATGCCATATTTTGAAAATATAATAAAGCAAGGATGTTTAATGAGATTCCGATTTTATTCTATATTTAATATACGAATGTTGCAGCGCATCATTATTATCTTGATTTGATCATATGAATATTAATGACATTTACAGACTATAGCACTTTTTGAATTCACACAGTTCACTAAACCTATTCAATGACCCCCAAACCGCAAATTATTAATGTTGATATTTTGGCTTTTTGTGCCATCGACAGTCGACACTAGTGTCCGGTATTTTTGAGACAGCCATCTGGCAACCCTATTGATCGGATGTTTGTGCTGAAGGTGGTACGTCAGCGATGTATTTGATCCTTTAAAAAAGAATTGTTTATGGCAGTGAACACAGTAAACTTTTTCACCATCTTCGACTTTGCTATCCGCAGTTAGCTTAAAAACAAATTCTTTGCTCAAATTTCTAGTTATATGTTTAAATTTAACTGCGCTGATGCTGTCAGCCATTTTTTAGTTGACGTCTGCCGGTCCACATAAAGTAATAAAATTAATTATAATATTACGCGGGAGAAGTTTGTACGGAAAAAATATATAAATTATTATTAATTATTAATAATGTATTATTTATTAATAAAAATTTTTTTAAATATTATAAATATTTTCTTTAATTTTAATCGAATTTTTATCGATTAAAATAATTTTAATCGATAAAAAATTTTAACGATTAATCGAGAAATTAATAGTTAATTTCCGCACCCCTAGTCTAAACCAAACCAAACCAAGGGTGAAGGACCCATGGCATGCATGCCACATAGGGCGAAAGCTACACAAATTTCTCTCCTCCATTGGGAATAAATATCTGTTGTAAGTAAATAAAAACCCTTTCCTGCTGTTCACTTTTTAAAAAACTTTTAATTACAGACGGCTATGGATAATTTTTTGAAGAGAAGCCAGAAGGATTCCAGCGAGCATCAAAATGGAGAGAGAGCTGCGAAATCCAAGAAGAATGTTACCAAACGGAAATATCACGAGGAATATCTTGAGTATGGTTTCATACAATGTGCAAATGATCCTTCTCTTCCGTTTTGTCTTAATTGTAACATGGCATTGTCCAACGAGTCCATGAACCCCAGTAAACTGAAGCGGCATCTGAACTCAAATCATCCAGGATTGAAAGACAAGCCGAAAAGTTATTTCGCATCCATTCGGTCCAACTTAGAGCAGCAATAAAAAATAATGAAGAAATTTTCCTCAATTCCTGTCAAAGCTCAGTTAGCAAGCTATAAAATTGCGAATCTTTTGGTCAAACAAAAGAAAGTGTTAGACAATATAGCATGGCACTTCATCAACATGACTATGTTTAACCGTATCAGCCATAACAAAATAGCTATGTCTAGGGCTGTCAATATTGTTGAAAAATGCTGCCCGGGTACCCGTCAAAATTTCAAACGGGTACCCGGGTTACCTGTTCGAAACATTGCATAATTTTCCCCATCATGACCGCTAAACAATGCTGCCAAGCCACCTTCCATGCACCTCATGTCACACAGTAGCCACATGGCCGACGTCTTAGAGGTCGTACATAAATGACGTAAAGCGATTTTAGCGCCCATTTTTACACGTTTAAAAATTGTCACAAAAACTTTGACTTCCCCCCAATATGACATCACAAAGCTTTGCGCCCCCCCCCCAATAAAAGCCGTACTTTCTTTTTGAAAATGAGCATGTGTCGAATAACTTTATTGTCATTTAATTTTGTATTTAATGTGAAGTTGAACGCTAAAATCGCTACACGCTTAAATCCATGTAAAACGTCATTAAATAAATTGTAAGCAATTAAATATTTCAGTGGAAATTTTATTTAAAGGTGCGCGTTTTGATGTGATGTCACATTTATTCTTAAACACATTACTGCCCCTTGTCACAAATGTGTGAACCCCTCCTCCCCTAGGTGCGTAACGTCATTTATGGACGGCCCCTTATCCATATTACACTAGTTAGTAACTAATTTATTGACTTTAAAAACTGACAAATTCGGGTGCATTATTAAAAATAGTTTTGGGGCAAGGAACTCGTGGTAATGAACACACGAAACAAAATAGAATGGAGGGAGAAGAGGGGAGGGGGAGATAAAAACCTCGAAAATCGGGAACCCAATGTCGGCATATTTCAAAGGTCAAAGTTTGTGTCAAAGCAGCAGTGTTTTTATTTACAAAACCAAACTCGGCGTCTTTCATCTCTATGCAGTCTATCCACAAGGCCGACGTCTTACCAATCTTACACTTTAGTTAGTAACTATTTAATTTATTAACCTTAAAAACTGACAACCTTGTACGCATTATTGACATCAGTTTTTCTAGGTCAATACGTGTTAATGAACACAAGTCACAAGCGAATGAAAAGGGTGCGGTTATAGTATAGGAGTAGATGGGGGAGATAATTGGTAACAATTGGAAATCCAATGTCGGCATATTTCAAAGCAATGTTAATGTCAAAGCAGGGGTGTTTATTTTAACAACAACAAACACAGACTCTTTCATCTCTATACAGTCCATTCTTAATTTCGGCAGGGGAAATTTGTTTTCCTTATATGATTCATTTAAAGAACAAAAATCTTTTTGTGTTTGCGATTTATATTTTATTTTCAGAGAAAAAAGATGTATCAAAATATATTGCGGTTTGTCCAGACCGTATTTTATTTCCCGCTGACAGTTATTTCTCCGTATATGTATTTCACTGCATATATTTGAAACAAAAATGTTCATTTAATAAATTTGTTCGCGAGCCGCATATTAAACACAAAAAAAGCCGCATGCGAGCCGAAGCTTGGTTAATATAGCCATTGAAGCCACGTTTTCACGGGTACCCGGGCGGAATTTTACTACCCGGGTAATCTCACGGCAACGAGTACCCGGGTCCCGGGTAACGGCCTAGCTATGTCACAAGAAAGCCTACTTGGAACATGGATTAAAAATTATATATTTTAAATTGAAAATATGGGCATGTAGAATAATAATGGTCCAGTTTAACTTGGAGTTTTGTAATTAAAGACAGATATTTATTGATTATAGAAGAAAGAAAAGAAAAGAAACTGGTCATGGCAACAAAAAAAATTTTTTAAATAATAAATAAAATGCCCCCAAAAAATTCATGTGTTAAACATTGTACTTCCAAGTGAATTAATCACTGCCCTTTTTAGTGTTTGTATTTTAAGAATACAAATTAAAATAATGTTTATAAAAACTTAAGAAATCAAACCTGGAAGGCTTGCAATAGTTCTGGGTCTTGTAAGAGCTGTGAGAGTCCTGGCATGCCAGGCATTCCACCGGCTGAACCTAAGTGGAGATATGCACAATGAAATAGTTCACTTTGTATCTTTTGTGGATCACTATAACCAATCAATTCCTTTTTTTTTGTTCGTTGAAATTGCAGAAAATTATTTACCAAAACATCTTGGTTTTCAGAGATGAATTATTAAAATACTGGTACAGTATATAATTCACAATGTAACATGTCAGACAAAGTAATGTAATTATTAATACTATTAAAACAGATTAAATTTTATTTCTTAGAATTTAGTGTGTCTAATGAAAAGCTTAATTTGATAAGTGACCAGAAAATAATTCAAGACAAAAAGCCTATCCCATAAATATAGATGCTACTCTATTCTTGCAGATTCCCTTCAACTCTCAGCTTCATCACAAATTTGTGACGCAGATTGGACTACATTCAATCACTGAAATCCTTACACTAACTTACCCTAAACATCTGAAGTCATTTATGAATTTAAAAACATGGCTTCACAATTTTACAACATTAGTTATATACATGTATAGGTACTTGGGGAATGACAGAATTTTATGAAAATATTTAATTTTTTTAGTGTGTATACATTTCTGCTGATATTCTTAAATCTGAATCTTACCAGGGAAGGCACCAGGGAATCCAGCAAAACCACCATCAGCATCACTGTTGGCACTTTGTTGCTGTTGAAAGAAAATAAAGGTGATTGTAAATTGCAGATCCTTCACAACAAACATAAGATTATCTCCATTCCTGTCAGTACATTATCAGTACACAAGATAGTTGGAGTTCCTTTAATTCAATTAATGGCACTATTTATTTTAATAGAAGTTATGAGTTATTGCTAATTAATGTTAAAATTCCAGCTCAGATGTTTAGATTAAATTTTTTTTAAATGTTAGTTATCTGAGGGATTTAATAAATTGGACACAAGGACTGTAACCAGATACCAGAAGCTACATGATTGGCTTTTATTTGTGAAGCCACTACGCATGTGAAACAATGTTAATGTTAGAGATAAAAGTAACTTAATTAAATGGTTGTATTACCTCTTTTAGTCTTTCATATTCCTCTCTGGATTTCCTGATTTTTTCCCTCCTCTTTTTTAACTCTTTCTCCTCTCTAATTCGTTCATGCTTTCTTTTGTGTTCCATTATTTTCTTGGCCTAAAGGAAATTGAGAAATGAGAATCTCTTATACAGAACCAACATAACATGTGAAAATACCTGGTATTGTCTGATTCAATCATCTACCTGGTATTGGCTGATTCAATCATCGACCTGGTATTGACTGATTCAATCATCTACCTGGTATTGTCTGATTCAATCATCTACCTGGTATTGTCTGATTCAATCATCTACCTGGTATTGGCTGATTCAATCATCTACCTGGTATTGTCTGATTCAATCATTTACCTGGTATTGGCTGATTCAATCATCTACCTGGTATTGTCTGATTCAATCATCTACCTGGTTTGGGTGATTCAATAATCTACCTGGTATTGTCTGATTCAATCATCTACCTGGTATTGTCTGATTTAATCATAAATTTATAGATGGGAATGAACCTTTGAACAGACTCCCTTTTTAATGGTAGTTAGAGTATGTGTGGCATGAAATGATCTAGTTCAGAAGGTGTGGCATGAAATGATCTAGTTCAGATGTGTGGCATGAAATGATCTAGTTCAGAAGGTGTGGCATGAAATGATCTAGTTCAGAAGGTGTGGCATGAAATGATCTAGTTCAGATGTGTGGCATGAAATGATCTAGTTCAGAAGGTGTGGCATGAAATGATCTAGTTCAGAAGGTGTGGCATGAAATGATCTAGTTCAGATGTGTGGCATGAAATGATCTAGTTCAGAAGGTGTATTTGGGTGGAGGTGACAACAAGGTCAAGTTATAAAATTGTTAGTTCACTCTTAATGCAGATACTAGCCTCATGTTGCATAGAGATACCATACTCCCTCATGTTGCATAGAGATACCATACTCCCTCATGTTGCATAGAGATACCATACTCCCTCATGTTGCATAGAGATACCATACTCCCTCATGTTGCATAGAGATACCATACTCCCTCATGTTGCATAGAGATACCATACTCCCTCATGTTGCATAGAGATACCATACTCCCTCATGTTGCATAGAGATACCATACTCCCTCATGTTGCATAGAGATACCATACTCCCTCATGTTGATAGAGATACCATACTCCCTCATGTTGCATAGAGATACCATACTCCCTCATGTTGCATAGAGATACCATACTCCCTCATGTTGCATAGAGATACCATACTACCCTCATGTTGCATAGAGATACCATACTCCCTCATGTTGCATAGAGATACCATACTCCCTCATGTTGATAGAGATACCATACCTCATGTTGAGAGATACCATACTCCCTCATGTTGCATAGAGATACCATACTCCCTCATGTTGCATAGAGATACCATACTCCCTCATGTTGCATAGAGATACCATACTCCCTCATGTTGCATAGAGATACCATACTCCCTCATGTTGCATAGAGATACCATACTCCCTCATGTTGCATAGAGATACCATACTCCCTCATGTTGCATAGAGATACCATACTCCCTCATGTTGCATAGAGATACCATACTCCCTCATGTTGCATAGAGATACCATACTCCCTCATGTTGCATAGAGATACCATACTCCCTCATGTTGCATAGAGATACCATACTCCCTCATGTTGCATAGAGATACCATACTCCCTCATGTTGCATAGAGATACCATACTCCCTCATGTTGCATAGAGATACCATACTCCCTCATGTTGCATAGAGATACCATACTCCCTCATGTTGCATAGAGATACCATACTCCCTCATGTTGCATAGAGATACCATACTCCCTCATGTTGCATAGAGATACCATACTCCCTCATGTTGCATAGAGATACCATACTCCCTCATGTTGCATAGAGATACCATACTCCCTCATGTTGCATAGAGATACCATACTCCCTCATGTTGCATAGAGATACCATACTCCCTCATGTTGCATAGAGATACCATACTCCCTCATGTTGCATAGAGATACCATACTCCCTCATGTTGCATAGAGATACCATACTCCCTCATGTTGCATAGAGATACCATACTCCCTCATGTTGCATAGAGATACCATACTCCCTCATGTTGCATAGAGATACCATACTCCCTCATGTTGCATAGAGATACCATACTCCCTCATGTTGCATAGAGATACCATACTCCCTCATGTTGCATAGAGATACCATACTCCCTCATGTTGCATAGAGATACCATACTCCCTCATGTTGCATAGAGATACCATACTCCCTCATGTTGCATAGAGATACCATACTCCCTCATGTTGCATAGAGATACCATACTCCCTCATGTTGCATAGAGATACCATACTCCCTCATGTTGCATAGAGATACCATACTCCCTCATGTTGCATAGAGATACCATACTCCCTCATGTTGCATAGAGATACCATACTCCCTCATGTTGCATAGAGATACCATACTCCCTCATGTTGCATAGAGATACCATACTCCCTCATGTTGCATAGAGATACCATACTCCCTCATGTTGCATAGAGATACCATACTCCCTCATGTTGCATAGAGATACCATACTCCCTCATGTTGCATAGAGATACCATACTCCCTCATGTTGCATAGAGATACCATACTCCCTCATGTTGCATAGAGATACCATACTCCCTCATGTTGCATAGAGATACCATACTCCCTCATGTTGCATAGAGATACCATACTCCCTCATGTTGCATAGAGATACCATACTCCCTCATGTTGCATAGAGATACCATACTCCCTCATGTTGCATAGAGATACCATACTCCCTCATGTTGCATAGAGATACCATACTCCCTCATGTTGCATAGAGATACCATACTCGACTGGACTAATTGGATTTCACCGCAGCTAAGTTTTTTTATTCTTTAGTTTTATTTGTGTACTATTTGTTCGTTGAGGAAGGTTCTTTGCCGAAACGTTCGCTGTTGTGTTACGTCCTGTCAGGCTAACTAATACCCTGTTTATATGTCATACATTTACTAATTAGAAATGACAAAGCCTAGTTGACAACTCCAATACTAGTGTAGTGCACGCTGTACTAAATGGTTGGCTCTAATATTGTACACGCACGCATCTTTTGCGATATGTTATTGTGGTTTTCCCGAAGTGTACACTAAAGAGCATTGTAAACGTAAGTAAATACAGACGGAACGCCAAGCTATGGATCTCAAACAGGAAAACGTTAGCGGTAACTCATTGTCTCTTGATATTCCTTGACATGCTACTATTTTGATACAACTTTGAAATCTTTAATATCTTTTTGTATTAAATTATGACAGCTCCAAGATTTTTCTCACAGTATAAGTAACTTGAGGCATTAAAGATAAAGATCAAACATTATGTGCGTTTAATGTGGGCATAGTTTCAGAAATCTGTATAGGAAGCCGGACTATCAGATATTTAATAGGCACACACAATAGGAAAGAAAATCAGACAAAATGACACCAGCCCCGCCCCGCTTTAGCCACTGTGAACAATTGATATTCAAGAGTATCTAGGTCAGGCGATGGGCACACGACAAGGTTGCTAGCTAAATCCGACCCGCGGCTATAAAATAACTGAAGACACACAAAAGATAGCGTCTGTACGTTGGGGATGAAATTTTACACACACAAGGAAAAGAAAAATCCATTGCTCAATACAATTAGGATTGGATAATATCTGTATCACCCAAAGTGTAACATTAACTTCAAAACAAGTGACTTCAGAAATTACATCTTGCTTCACCTCACATTTCGACAAGGTAACCAAAGGTCAGCTGAAATATTGAAACTTTTAAAATTAATGTCTAAGTTTTTGAGGACCACTGTGATGGTGGCACCACTCAAAGAGCCCTTTAAAAAAAACCGTCCCTATACAAAGGTTTGAGAAGCCATGAGTGAGTGGCGTGTTGCGGCTTCAGAAGGGGGGGGGGCCTCGGAATTATTTGGACGAAAAATGGGACGTGGAGACGAAATGATAAACTATCATATTTAAGTTTAAGACGGGGGTAAAGAAATGAAATGAAAGTCAAGTAACGTGACGGGAGCCTCATGAGGTCACGCAAAGTCAAGTAACGTGACGGGGAGCCTCAGGAGGTCACGCAAAGTCAAGTAACGTGACGGGGAGCCTCATGAGGTCACGCAAAGTCAAGTAACGTGACGGGAGCCTCATGAGGTCACGCAAAGTCAAGTAACGTGACGGGGAGCCTCAGGAGGTCACGCAAAGTCAAGTAACGTGACCGGGGAGCCTCAGGAGGTCACGCAAAGTCAAGTAACGTGACGGGAGCCTCATGAGGTCACGCAAAGTCAAGTAACGTGAAGGGGAGCCTCAGGAGGTCACGCAAAGTCAAGTAACGTGACGGGGAGCCCCAGGAGGTCACGCAAAGTCAAGTAACGTGACGGGGAGCCTCAGGAGGTCACGAAAAGTCAAGTAACGTGACGGGGAGCCTCAGGAGGTCACGCAAAGTCAAGTAACGTGACGGGGAGCCTCAGGAGGTCACGCAAAGTCAAGTAACGTGACGGGGAGCCTCATGAGGTCACGCAAAGTCAAGTAACGTGACCGGGAGCCTCAGGAGGTCACGCAAAGTCAAGTAACGTGACGGGGAGCCTCAGGAGGACACGCAAAGTCAAGTAACGTGACGGGGAGCCTCATGAGGTCACGCAAAGTCAAGTAACGAGACCGGGAGCCTCAGGAGGTCACGCAAAGTCAAGTAACGTGACGGGGAGCCTCAGGAGGTCACGCAAAGTCAAGTAACGTGACGGGGAGCCTCAGGAGGTCACGCAAAGTCAAGTAACGTGACGGGGTGCCTCAGGAGGTCACGCAAAGTCAAGTAACGTGACCGGGAGCCTCAGGAGGTCACGCAAAGTCAAGTAACGTGACGGGGAGCCCCAGGAGGTCACGCAAAGTCAAGTAACGTGACGGGGAGCCTCAGGAGGTCACGCAAAGTCAAGTAACGTGACGGGGAGCCTCAGGAGGTCGCGCAAAGTCAAGTAACGTGACGGGGAGTCTCATGAGGTCACGCAAAGTAAAGTAACGTGACCGGGAGCCTCAGGAGGTCTCGCAAAGTCAAGTAACGTGACGGGGAGCCTCAGGAGGTCACGCAAAGTCAAGTAACGTGACGGGGAGCCTCATGAGGTCACGCAAAGTCAAGTAACGTGACCGGGAGCCTCAGGAGGTCACGCAAAGTCAAGTAACGTGACGGGGAGCCTCAGGAGGTCACGCAAAGTCAAGTAACGTGACGGGGAGCCTCAGGAGGTCACGCAAAGTCAAGTAACGTGACGGGGAGCCTCAGGAGGTCACGCAAAGTCAAGTAACGTGACAAGGAGCCTCAGGAGGTCACGCAAAGTCAAGTAACGTGACGAAGAGCCTCAGGAGGTCACGCAAAGTCAAGTAACGTGACGGGGAGCCTCAGGGGGTCACGCAAAGTCAAGTAACGTGACGGGGAGCCTCAGGAGGTCACGCAAAGTCAAGTAACGTGACGGGGAGCCTCAGGGGGTCACGCAAAGTCAAGTAACGTGACGGGGAGCCTCAGGGGGTCACGGTGGAGCCTCAGGAGGTCACGCAAAGTCTCGGAATGAACCCGAGATTCTGGAGAAAACAACAGTCAACTCTCGTTTATATTCAATGTCCCCTCAGATCTCAAGGTTACAGCAGCACGTCTAACTCTATCTAGTATTTACTAAAAGTTACGCCAATCAGCAAAATGTGACGTACAAAAAAGGGGAAAACCCCCACTGCCATTCTCTATGACCTGTTTATTGTGTCATCGTAATCAAACAGAAACGGTTTATTGAAAAGAGTTCACGGAGTCTTTCAAAACTTTCATTGTACTTTATTATTTGAAAACACAAGGATACATCGAACAGAGCTTGGACCTGAACATTCATGAGTATTTAGTTGAATTGGAACTAAAGCGGAGATGTTAAAAAATAATATTTTTAACAATAAAAATGCCGGACAAAAATAGCTATTTCCTGTTCACCAAACCCCTATCCTTTAACTTTAACATCATTAGCACTAGCAGTGGCTCTTAACCTTTTGGGGTCCATGCACCCCTTCAGATGCCCAAAAAAAGTTCATTCACCCCCTTAGAAACTTGCAGAAAATGCATAATAAACTATGTTTATTTTAGGAACACAACAGTTTTGACAATAGGCAACAGGGAATTAAGTGAGAGATCTGCTGCTTTTTATGATAAATCAGCTATTTAAATCTGGGGACTGTTTTGGACAAAGCATCTCTCATGTCACCCTCTGCATTCAACTTATTCCTTTCCTTGGTTTTAATCGTCAAAGGTGTGGAGAATCCTGCTACACAGAGATAAGTTGTGGCAAATGGAAGGAGAGTCAGTACTGCCCTCTTGGCTAGTTGTGGGTAGGAATCTAGCTGGGCGCACCAAAATTCAATCAAGGTATTGCAACTGAAGGCACGCCTCAGTACTTCTCTGGTTCTCAAATCAATCAGGTCATCTTTAGTGAGGTCACTGTCATCAATGTTGTCCAAGTCACAGAGAAAAAGATTGCGAATCCAAAGGTCTTTCCTAGCAATTTCTTGACAGAAATACCCATCAAAGGACCGTTGCATTGTTGAAAGGTGCTCTGAAATTTCCCCTTTGATGTTGTCAGGCAGTGATCCCTCAGTGCTTCCTTCTGCACCAGATATTACAACTTCATCCAAGAGTGGAAAGTTGGCCAAGTTGGACTTTTCTAGTCGTCGTTGGAATAGTGGCAGTTTGTTAAGGAAGGCTTGCAATCTCTCAGTAGCATCCATTACAGTCACAGCAGGTCCTTGGAGAGATGTATTCAACTCATTCAAGATGGAGAAGATGTCAGCCAGGTATGCCAAGTAATGAATGAAATTGGGACAGTCAAACTTGTCAGCAAGGTCACTCTCTTTTTCTCGCAAGAAAATGGCAAGCTCCACTCTCCGTACTACTGAGAAAGTATCCGTCCCCTGGACAACCAGCGCACCTCAGTCTGGTAGAGCAGAACTTCACGCTCAGAGCCCACCTCCTGAAAGAACAACTTGAAGAGGCAATGGTTCAAGGCATGTGAGCAGAACAATTTAAAACTTGGACTGCAGTAGAAAGAACTGACTTCAAGGTTGGAGGTAGAGATTTGCATGCCAGGGCCTGACGATGAAGGATACAGTGTGTAGTGACAATATCTGGAACTTCTTTCTTTACCAGAGCTGAAAATCCTGACTTGTTACCGAGCATGGAGGGAGCACCATCTGTGAAATTGAATAAATTCTTGAAGTCCAGTCAAACTGGTTTTCAGTGAAGAATGCCCCGAATAGCTGCAGCACATCAGCAGCTTTGGTAGTAGTAAGTAGCTAGGAGTGGCTTACAAAAGAGAAATTTCTCCTTCAGCAATCCACTGTGAACATATCTCACAAATACAAGAAGCTGAATGCATTGTGCTACATCAGTGAATTCATTCAGCTGCATGCTAAAGGGAAAAGGACTGCTTCTCATCTCGCACCAGGCTTGATCCAGAATGTCTTCAGCCATGTCACTAATCCTGGAATGAATAGTGTCATTGGACAAAGAGAATTTCTCAACCTGCTTCATCTGCTGGTGACAACACATTAGTTCCACCATTTCCAGAGCACTAGGCTTCACCAAAGTTTCTCCGATAGTGTGGGGCTTCTTGTTCTTTGCAATAAGATATGCAACCGTGAATGATGCCTCCAGTGCAGGTTTCTGTGACAAAGAAAATCAAAGCTTGGGCAAGGTACCTGAGATCAAAAAGCAAGCTCTCTTCTGCTTGAAGACCTCAACCCTGTCCTTGGAATTGGATGGATGGACTTTCTCCAAGTGCTCTCGGAGTCTAACAGGCTTCATGTTGTCGTTGCACAGGATTTTTCCACAGAGGAAGCACTGATGCTTTTGTGTTCCATCTCTCTCGTTTTTATATTTATTAACAATTTTGAGGAGGTGATGACAATCGGAAAGTCGTACCAGTCACAGGCAATATTTTTACTGACGAGGTTGATGTTTTTAATGACCGAAATGGGATGCTCAACTCAAGATTTTAGGTTTCAATGAAGAATATTGGCTTACAATTAACGTTTTTAAGACCTTTGCAGTGTACCGAGCAATAAAAGTGAAGGAAAAAAATTCCAACGTTTACATCCTCTCAAAACAGTTAGAGGATCACCGAAAGCCATATGTCTGACGTATTTGATGACAAAATTAAATTATTTTTAGAAAACTGTGACGTAAAACACGAAATTCCGAGGAACACGTAGAGCGAACAGTTCATTTTGCGAAAAAGTTTTTCCGACAGTTCATTTTGCGAAAAAGTTTTTCAGTCAATGTTCGACATGAGCAGAACGCTGCGCGAATGAGTATCAAAAGGTTGTATATGGGCGCCCTTTGACGCGGCATGCATTGCTTATGGTTTACATTTTCAGATTATCAGTTTTCCTTTCTTTTTTTTTCCTTCTTTTTTTTTCCTCTTTTTCTTGTTTTTTTCTCTGAATCGTTCATGCACCCCCTGAAAACTGATCATGCACCCCTTGGGGTGCATGCACCACTGGTTAGGAACCCCTGCATTAGGGGCGTGACTCGTGAGATAGTGTGCAGTTCACAATGGTGCCCCAACGGCGGGTTAAGGGATAGTTCAAAGTTCAAGCATTAGGGGCCGTCCATAAATAACGTCACGAGATTTTGGAAGATTTTCACCCCCCCCCCTCCCCCTTCGTCACAAAAAGTTAGACCCCACCCTCAAATACGACGTCACATTAGAAAATGAGATATTTCAAATAACTTTTTGTCATTTAAATATGCATTTAGTGTAAGGCTGCAATCTAATATTAATATCGTAACACGCGTGAAGCCATTTAAAATGTCGTTATATAAATTGTAAGCAATCAAATATTTAAATTTAAGTAGAATTTTGCGCGTTTTGATGTGATATCACATTTCTTAACCCCCTCCCCCTCGTCACAAATGCTTAACACCCCTCTCCCTTTATGGGTGCGTGACGTCATTTATGGACGGCCACTTAGCAGCAAAATGCAGAGCATTAACATCGACTCGTCTGCTAAAGTTCAGGGCGATCCTATTTCATACAGTTATTAAAAGAAATCTTTGACATAATGACCCGCACTGAATCGTCAGTACAATATGGCAGCTCCCAAAAGAAGAGTTCACATTCTTTCCCAAACAACTCTGTTTTTATTACTCGTGTCTTATCCAAATATCCAGGCTAAAGATTTTGAAAGTGAGTCAAGTATATAAAAGTATGTTAAATTATCGTATAGTAAGACATAGTTGCAATCAGAGTAAAGCAATTAAATTAGTGTTAGTAATAATAATAAATAGTAATGTAAATTGTAATGATTGTAATGTCAAAGTCCAAGGTCCAAAAGTAAGTCAAATGTAATGAAATGTGATGTCTGAATGCCGAAATGCCTAGTACTAGTAATACTAGTAAAATTTAAAAGTAGGTGGTGTGTTCAGTGTTTTCGGATTTATTGTAATGTATACTTTACAATAAATAATAAATGGAAATAAATTATGTTTATAAATTTATTGAAATATTGATTTCATAAACATTTCTGAATGGAAATTCCTGGAATATAATTCGGGAAAATCCGAACGATGACAATTTAAGAAAGTGAAAGTATTTAGTATAATAATAATAATAATGTATTTAGTATAATTTAGTATTGTATTATTAGTAAAGGATTTTGAAGCATGCCGTTGTTGTTTTAAGTCCTTGCGGAACAGGAAAAGCCTTTCATTAAATGGTTGTAATTTCCAATATTTTTAATTTAAGAGAGAACAAAACTAATAATACTATACTATGACTATGAGTCATGATACTATGACTATACACAGTCACAGTTATATTAATCATAAGTTTACCTTTTCACTTTTTTTAATTCAATGTAATATTTATTATTATAATTATATGAATACAACAGTTATTGATGGATCTTGACCAAACTTGGCCTTGGCACACCATAATACAAAGAATTTTTTATTTTAAAAATGATTATTTCAACCAAATAACAAGCATTATCTTTTGCATATTTTTGTATGAAATCAGAAGACAATGAAAGTGAGATAAGACAAGAAATTAAATCTGGAAGTGATACAAGCAAGCCTCCCACAGCTAACACTACTCCACAAGCTACAAGACCAGAGAGCTTTGATTCCACACAGTCTGGGAAGACCAGAGATCACATTTATGGAACTCTTAACCTGAGAGACAGAAAGAAAGCTACTGCAGATTTCAAACACAGAGGTGAACATATTGACAAAAACTAGTTTGAATGTTCGCACATCTTATTATCTTTGCAGTCTGGTCATTTTTCTTTGAAACTTATTCTTATTAAATGTAACATTGATTAGAAATTTTGCACAAGGTTGGAACCCAAAGTCACAAAACTGAAATAAATTGGCATAAGCAGACTGGTCTAGTATTTATCAAATAATAAAAAACTCAGACTAGATCATGTTTAAATTACTGAACTTTTTATTTACAAGAAAAAGCTGATGGCTTTGAATTTTAAAAAAACTTGGATGTATTCAGATCAGTCCCTAATTAATCCTTTGTTATTCCTGCCACTCCTTGTTCAATCCATCAATGTCTTTGTCAAGACTTACAGGTACATGTATATATAAGCAAACATTTCATGTAGATGTGTGTGTGAGATGGTGTCAAATTCCTGACATGGTTCTCAAAGGCAATACATGTAGCTAGCTTTAATTAAATACAAGCAATAGAAGATCACTTCCAACTCACAACTTGACAAAACCAACAAAACACTACGACTACGGTATTCAAAAACCTTAAATAAACATTTTAACATTTTGTATATGGAGAATAAAAAAATGTAACAGTGGATTAGAGCCAAATAAGTTTACAGATGAAAGATTCCAGTCATAGTTTCATAATTTATGGACAGTCACTGATTTTTTTCAACTAATAATTGATGTTTTCACTTCAGAAACTGTAATGAAAAAAACTCTTCAGGACCTTCGAACAATATACCAGTTATCTATTGAGCCCCTGGAGATTGCCTACAGATTTAGTGATCTCAATAAAGATGCTTTACTAGGTAACTAATCGTTCTTGTTTTTTTGCAAAGTTAAAAAGGCATCTATTCTTTCTTGCATATTACTGATAGATGTCAAACTTAAAGCTCAGCATTCAAAAAAGGTTTTGAAAAAGTCAAATCAAGGCAAGCAAAACTTATGACTTAAATAATAATTATTTTAAATTGATGCCCTTAGCTTGAAATTTTCGTTAGAATGTTCCAATTTTTCAAAGTTTTAAAATGGCAAAGAAACTACGTCATTAGCGATATAAGATATAATTATATTCTCCAGAATCTGAAATTATGGCTAAACCACTAATTTTATTACTCGGACCATGGAGTGCAGGAAAGACTTCTATAATCAACTTTTTACTTGATATAGAGGATACTCCAGAAAGGCTGCACACTGGTAAGTTATTTTTTATTTGAAAACTATTTTACTTATTATAATACATTTTACACAAAGTACTAAATAAGATCTTAAAAACTGAATTTCAGGTGCCGAACCAACGACAAGCGACTTTTTTATAATTCAACATGGTCCGAAATACAAAACTATTAAAGGAATGCAACTAGTAGCAGACCAAAGAAATTCATTTGCATCATTGGAAAAACTTGGACTTGTATGTATTTTTACTAGGGCTGCGGAAATTAACTATTAATTAATTGATTAATCGTTACAAATTTCAATCGATTAAAATTAATTTGATCGATTAAAATTCGATTAAAATTTAAGAAAATATTTCTATTTTTTTCCCCAATTTATTAATAATTTATATATATTTTTTTAACATACTTTTCCCTCGTTCCTATTATTATTATTTATTTACACATGCATAAGTAGACAAACAGGTTTTTCTTCCTTAATTCTTACATAGCATAACGAATTTGCTGTATTACGTCACAAAATTTGGGAGCCATGGAATTAGCGCGACTTAACCAATTCCGCAAAATAATGAATCGTGACTTAATGGGATCTATATATGCGTTATAAAAATATAATTAATCAAAATTAATTGATTAAATTTTTTCCCCGGTTAATCAAAAAAAAATTTTTTAATCAGTACCAGCCCTAATTTTTACATATCTTACCTATTACAAAAGCTTCTACTATACAGAAGATTATTGCATTCTACGCTTATCCATTTAAATTTATTATTTAATAAAAATAAAAAGCAAACAACAGTGCCATATTTAAGATAATATTGACTTCAAGTATATGGTGGTTTTTTAATAATAGATCACATTTTCATCCCAGAGAAAAAAAACTTAAAACTAGGGAGAGTCAAACAAATTCAATGTAGCAAAAAAGTATAAAAGACAAAACTAAAATACTGCATACATGAGATGGGCTTTGTGTTATTTTAAAGAATGGCCAAAGTATTCGGTCAATATAGTATTATGTCACAAAAGTAATATATTTAAATTAGTTGCCCAAAATACCTGTACTTTGTTTTGACCAGTATACTAAATTAAAGTTAAACTCGATTTTCTAACCCCGTTATAAACACTAGCTTGTGAATGTCCACAAAATTGCTAACATGAATGACTTCCTTGTAATTTTTTAGTACAAATACTATCCTTTCAATCAGTATTTTTTTTTAAAACATGACTTGCATTGCATATCAGATCTGAGATTAATTGTGAAATTATTTTACAACAAAAAATGATAAAAAGTTCATTGCATTGCATTAAAAACTACTCAAAATGCACCCAAAAAAACTTTTTTGTTTTGAAAAGCACTTCTTGGAAAGACTCAAGGGTATTGAACTACCTTCTGAAATACTTGAATTGGTAACAATAGTGGACACACCAGGCATTTTGGAAAACAAGAAACAACAAGAAAGGGGCTACCCCTTCAATGATGTTATACAATGGTTTCTACAGAGATCTAGTATCATCTACTTGGTCTTTGACCCAACAAAAATGGAAGTTGGTTCTGAACTGGAACAAATTTTTAATCAGGTAAGTTTAACACTTACTATTATCATCATCATGACCAGGTAAAATTTTACTTAATGGCCCCATGAAGTATTAAGAAAAAAAAATTATTTAAAAAAATGTATGCTTTTCATCATATTTTTCATTACTTTCCAGCTGAAAGGGTATGATGCTAAAATAAAGATACTCCTAAACAAAGCTGACACCATTACTCAACAAGAACTTATGAAAGTGTATGGGGCACTCTTCTGGAATTTAGCTCCTATAGTCAAGTCAGTGGAACCACCCAGAGTTTACATTGGATCTTTTTGGTCCAAATCACGAATGGACCATCCATTGTCTAAGTTGTTTTTAGAGGAGGAAATAACATTGCTAGTTGACTTGAATCAAATTGTAGAAAATCAGGTGGAAGACAAAGTGGCTTATATTAGATCCCACGCATGTAAGGTGCGCCTTCATGCATTAACAGTGGACAGCTTTTTAAGAACATATGAAAATCATAAAAGTTTAATTTTTAATAATGACAAACTCTGGAAGGAGATTGTTAATGAGCCTGATAAATATGGAGTATTCCAAGAACTTATGGTCAACCCAGATATTAGTAAACATGACATCCCACAAGCAGAGACTTACTCAAATTTCTTCAGTGTTAATACACTCAGCATATTTTCAAGACTCAAAACTCACTGCTCCTTTTTCAGTGGTTGTGCTATAGATAAAATATCAATAGCCGTAACAAAAGAACTGCCCCAGCTTTTAGTTTACCTCAAGGAAAATGTCTCTCCAGGGCAATGTTCTAAGGATACATGTTGAAAATGTGTCCAAAAAAACTTGATTGGATTTTATTTTTTATTTATTATTTTCTCTAATTAAAAATGAATCTAATAATACTTTTTTTAAATGTGCTCGTTACTTATTGGGCACACCCCTTTAATAGATTTCCTGCAGTAGGGAATGTTTGTCTAAATTTCCCTCACCATACAAATTTTAATGCATTACAAAATATATTTATTTGTCATTGTTGCCAAAGCTTAGTTCCTAAAACATTTTTTTTGGCCCTACCTTAATATTCATGGCAAATTCTAAAAGCATTATTTCTGAGCTAGTTTATGTTACTATAGTCAAAAGTTTTGGTTTTTATGTTATCAAATGATTCTTTTTAACTGCTTGAAATAACAGTGAGCTGCCAAACCGGCTTTTGAAAAATAATATATATATAATACTAATACATGGCTTGATATAAAAATACCCATGGTATTTACAAAATCATTTACCAATTTGTATTGGTATTGTAACATAACAGTAGTTCCTAATAATAATAAATGCTTAACTAATTGAAGATATTTAACACTGTTTCAGTGAAATGAGATACACTTGTTCTTTGAATATCAATTAACATAATAATTATTTAAATGAACATTGTTTATGCATAAAGTTAAGCATACAATTATAGAGTGTAACTTTTAGTTGCAAGATCAATTGTTTGTTGCCTATTGACATCATATTAATTTGAGAAATGAATGCATTTATCTGATATTAAATTTTTTTTATAAACAAGAGATTTCACTTATTTTTATTTGTCTGTACAAATTGTGGTCAACATAAAAATAAGGGTGAAAAGATGGTGATACTGATAAGTAATATATCTAATAGCCATAGATCGCTACGCATGAAGGTCAATATGCTTCATTTGTTGTTTCAAAACCATCACTCCCCCAAACACCATGTTGTTATTTTTTATTTTGACAATGCTGAATGGTGAGGAGGTGTCCAATTATTAATAATTAACATGGTACTGTATTCAAAGAAAATAGCTAGCGACTATTATTCAGTGTTCTTTAAGTATAATGATGGAAGAGTAACTTATAAAATTTTACTAAAGGTGAATGGAAAATTCAGAAGCTTAAAAGTATATTTTTTTATATATTGGCTTTGGAGGAAGAGTGTAAGAGTAGTAAAGAAATAGGAGGAAGTGACCGCAAGCGAAACTGTAAATGAGCATGGGCTAGTAGTGTGGTCATATTGCATGGGCTAGTAGTGTGGTCATCATATTGCATGGGCTAGTAGTGTGGTCATATTGCATGGGCTAGTAGTGTGGTCATATTGCAAACATAGATGTTTGTAATGTAAATTGGGAGGGGAGAGGGGCAGGTTCAGTTTCAGTTCTGGACCAAGTAAACCATATAAGTTAAATGGATGCAATCATTTCTTTAACTAAGAATGATCATCCAAATAGTTCTTCTCTAGATATATGTATTCTTGGCTGTAATTCTAAGTTAAATAGAAGTGCAAAAGAGATTTACAAGATATCGAATTAATACTCCACCTTGTAAGTGCATTTCTTCAATGTAATTTTTTAAAGTATATATAGTATATGTTCACAACTTCCTGCCACTAATGCATGGCAGCCTATGTCTAGCTTGCAATGTTTTCTGGGCGGAATTTTTTAATTTGTAATAGTAATGTTGTTTTGTTTTTTTATTTATATAAGAGGGATTATTTATTTTTATTATAATTTTTTACTTTTAAGAATTTCTTAGTTATAATTTTAAAATATTTTTATACTATAAATTTTTTATTACAAGTTACACTAAAACTAAATCAAAATAGTAATGCCGAAAATTTATTTCTGACCTTGAAAAAGAATTAAATTGATTTTATGTTAAACACAGCTAGTAGATAGTCCAAACTGGCGAAAAATATGGTATTTTTCATAGTTTTCAAAAAATAAATAAAAATACTGCTAGGAGACTTGCACAAATAAAATTAACGTGAAAAAACTTCAAATCTTTATCCAACTAAATATATATCTTTTGTATCTTTATCTTGTGTTTATGTGTGTTTTTTATGTGTTTAAAAAGTATCAGTTTTGACAAATTTTACTGCGTATTTTCACGTGAATTTTTACCCATAGGTGTTTGAAACGCTCATCGCTTCGCGCCTATTCAAATTAGTGACATAGTGTTATCACCACCAAATGAAAGAGCAGATCCTACCCTTGCATTTAATGTATAGAAAGTACATGTATATCTAACTTTATTATTTCATTTTTAAAATTCTGATTGAAAACTTAAGTGGAAGAAAAAACATTGAAAATAACTAAGCTGTAGTACTTTCTGCACACCGATAGAAAGATTATCATAATAAAAAAATTACTGTTGTAAATCAAATGAGTGGTAATTATTGGCGCGAAGCGATCCGGTTTTGAACAAACATAAGCATCTTTCCATTTTTTCCTGTTATAATGTGAAAGCGCTATGAGTCACTATGAGGTAGTTTGACCACTGTCTAGCGGTTTTGTGGAAAAGAATTATTCGTCTTTGAGTGGTCAATCAATACGTAAGTAAAATATTTAAAGTTTTATTTACATTTAAACAAATGATGTACTTCTGTTTTAGTTTAGTTGATTAAGTTAGTAAAAAGATATTATTTTATGCAACATTGCTGGTCTCATCGCAGTGACACTGGACGAGTCTGGTACATATGGTACGATTAGAGTTGGATGTATTTAATATAGGACAGCCTATCGATAAAAAGCATGGATAATATCAACAATGATTTGATAATTTATACTCAAAAGGTGTAATATTTAAAAATGTATGCAAAATACGGCTGTAATAATTATTTTAAAATTGGGGTTACAAAATGGCTGTCCGATAGCCTGTGATAAAGAGTTGTGTTGGGTTGATGGACTCGCATTCTTTTAGGGGTGATGGGCGATAGGCTTGAAGATCAATGAAATCTTTTTTAAACACAATATTAATTTCAAGTTCTAGGAACTATTTCAAATTTTTAAATTCATATTATTTAATTAGTATAAATAGTTATTAATATTATTATTCTTATTAATTTTTAGACGTATTAGCTCTGCACTGCGAATCTTGTGCATACCAAATAAATAAGATTACATAGACTCGCCCAATTCCCTAAGCCTAATTTGTGTGAAATTTATCAATAAAACTAATCTGAATCTGAGTTAGTGCTCAAAGTTAAATCCTCTGATTCTGATTAAAATATACTATTTGTATTTAGTAGATTGTTGTCCTATTATAGTCTTGGTTTATATTAATAAATCAATTAATAGTTGTGACTAGGCCTATAATTCCAACTTAATTTCTATACTTCATCTAGAGACCATGAATAACAATAATGACATCAAAGAAAGTGATGAGCATGCTACTGACACTGATGGCACTGGTAACCAAGATACAGTACCAGTACCTGCAATGAACTCTTCATTGAGAATCATTAGAAAGCTAATATGTAAGTATGGTTTTAAGCTCAATAAAAAATCTTTTAATGTTTAAGCATTGACTTCAAATACTTCCTTACCAAAGATTACACATAATTCTAATTCTGGTGGTATATTAATAAAATGTTTTTAATATTATATTCCTTATTCCTCAGCGGGTGAAATTCTTGATGGCCTGTGTGCATCATTTCTAGCAAAAGCCCCCAGCAGTTCCTAGAAAATACAGTTTGATTTTCATGTTACACGTCATCAAGCTCCAGGGCAACAAGAGCAACAAAGATGTTACAAACTGGTTCAAGAAACTGTTTCCTGAAAGTCATTACCAGCCTGATTGATTTGTCAGAAAAATGGAGTGTGTGGTTTCTATTGTTGTGACACACACTCTGACTAATTCTTAAATGGATTATTTAGCAACGTCATTGAACCTGGATTCTTTGTCTCCTGCCTTGGATAAGTGCGGTATTACTTTAGCTAATGTATTTACACCTCTTCATTTTGATAAAACAACCTGTATTGAAGTCAATGTTACTAATCAAATTGTTATAGATTTAGAACTGTTCAGATATAAGGAACGGTGGTGCAAATCACAATCTATTGTTCAGTGGCTATTAAATTTATTACATTATGATGAAAATGATTCAGAATATAACACTATAGTTTGGATCTCTGACATTTATGATTGACTCTTTAAAAATAAACTTTGATGATGATATTTGCTCTGAAGTATCACATTCATCAACTTCCTGTGGTTATAAAAGAAAAGGCACTAAAAAAGTATAGTTTTGTAATGCCAATACAATGTTATTTGAGGAAGAAAAAAATAATGTAAAATTTTAATCCATTTTTTTAATAAAAGTGTGCTAGTTCTATGGTTGTACTAGTTAAAAGGATTTTATGAATGAAAGTGCCTGAAATATTTCTTTTTGCTATTAATTAACATAAATTGTAAGGCTTATTAAAAATTACCTTTAATATGTTTGATATGTTGATTTTTATGATGAGACATTTATTGTTAAATTTTTCTATCATTTCATGCTACTTTTAAAATATATTTTTTATTGGGTTGCGCATTAAGTTCATTTTGTTTTTTAAAATGCTTTTGATCCAATTGTGTTATGCCAAGCATTTTTTATGATTTAAAAAAAATTCATTATTTAAAAATAACATGGGGTGGGTAACTTTGAATTTATTTTAAATCATGTAAATGTGTGGTGTGTTTTTTGTGTGTCCCATAACCTCGTAGTCGTAGGGGGTTCTAATGTTTCCATTAGAACTTTCTCAGGGCTTGTTAAGACTTGGCGGCGCCCATCTGCTCTTCAAGTCAACGGAGGACTTTTTAGCAATAGTCATTAATCAACATTTTATTGTGGCTTTAACGTGGGCTAGATCCCACACACCTCATCTTGATAGGTGTGCGCACCATTGACTGCGCTATCCAGTATCCAGCCACCATGTAAATGTACTTAAATGCTATTGATTCACATTGCTTATTGTGCTGATGAAGATTATCTATTTTTTTATGTATGGTAAAATGGTATGATTATTTATGTCAATTGCATAATTTTTTATGAATTTTTGAAGTTGTGCATTTTTAATAATCGTATACTAGTACTGTAGTGGGTACTAGTTTTAAGGATTTTATGAATTATGGTGATTAAACTGTTTCTTTTTTTGCAAATCATTCACAGAAATTGTTAAACTTATTAAAATGACCTTTAATTTTATGTATGATGTTTGATATATTGATTTTTGTGACATGGTGACATATTTTTATTGTTACATTTTTGTATCATTTCACGCCACTTTTAACATCTATTTTTATGGTGTTGAGCATTGATAATATTTCTGTTAAGTTCATTTTGTTATAAGTAGATATATCTTAGAACATTTTAAAATGCTTTTGATCCAATTGCGTTATGCCAAGCATATTTTATGATTTTTTAAAATAACGTTCAATTTTTTTAAATAACACTGGGTGGGGATATTTGAACTTATTTTGAAGCATGTAAATGTACTTTAATGCTATTGATTCACATTGCTTATTGTGCCAATTAAGACTATCTTGATGTATGGTATGTTTATTTATGTCAATCGCAAAAAAATTTTATGAATTTTTGAAGTTGTGCTTTTTATGCTTTTTCGGTCAAAAAATAAAATGAAAAAAAATATACATTGGGAATTTGTAATTATTTTTTTACTTTTGAATGAATCAATGTAGCTCCCTCAAAAAAAAAGGGCAGCAACATTGTAAACTTTGTAGTAACTTGACCAATTTCTAGACATCTCAGTCAATTATTTTAGATAATACAGTTCTCGGAAAATAACCTTTTTTGAAAAGTAAAATAAACACCATTTTTGGCCATTTTTCAAAAAAATTTGAAAATAGCATAGCTTTATTGTTTATTAAGATAACTCTGTAATGTTTTTTCCCAATGTCTTAGAATAAAAATTACTATAAAATTAAATACACCACAAATATTTACAGCAAAAAAATAAAATCAGTTTGGACTACCTACAGAAAATAATAATTTTTATTGAAGAGTTTACTTACATTAGGTGTAACCTCATGAAGCCAAAGATTAGCATCATCGTCATAGTCTAATTTACAGGCTAATGTCAGGTCGTGGTAGGCTTCCTCCCACAGGCCAAGGATTCTGAGATATTGAACCAAATACATGAGTTGATGAAACATAAGATTAGCATCATCGTCATAGTCTAATTTACAGGCTAATGTCAGATCGTGGTAGGCTTCCTCCCACAGGCCAAGGATTCTGAGATATTGAACCAAATACATGAGTTGATCAAACATGACTTCCTTTAGAAATATGTGCTCCTCCAAAATAATATATCAAATGCAGCTCCTGTATTTTCAATGTTTGTTACATTGCACAATAAGTTGTTACTTTAAAATTGAATTTAAGAAAGAGTCTTTGTGATATTCTGCTCCATCAATGTGAGAACGAGGCACTTAAGTTTTCCACAATAGTTTATTATATCAAATGGCATACTGACCAGATTTGTTCTGGAAGAGTCTTTTGGGATTTTCATGCAATGCTGAGGGTTCCCATTCTTAACTCTTGAACAGTCATAATGTTTCTGTAAATTTTCTTTCTAATATGCCACTAATCAAAATTGTTGTTAAAAATCTGACTAGGCAAATGTGTCGCCTAAAGGGAAACTACTCTTAAGATATGAGTTTCTTCCTATATCTGTTTATATCAGTGTGCAAAGAATTTTTAATTAATGCAAAGCTAAGGTTGTAATTTTCCTGTGTGAAATCTCATCTTGGCTATTATGACTTCAGTACTACATATGATGCTGAAGTAGATCCACATCAAGTTCAAAATTATCAAATACATGCTTTAATACAATCATTCCAAATTGATGAAAATTAAAATTAAAAAAGGATTTTAGAAATCTTCTAGGTGTGAATAATAGCCAGACTGACACCAACAGTGATGTGACATCCAAGTCAGATATAGACACTTTTAGCCTTAACCCCTAAGCTAAGTGGTATTTGTCTTTTTTTAATATTTAAGGGTGGAAAAAAAGACAAATATAGAATCCTATATCCTATATTTTTATCCTAAAGTTATGTTAGTGGAAAATGTTCTGGAGAATTATGGCTTGGATGCCAACAGCTGTAGGTCTTCTGATCATCTCATTCTTGGTCAGTCTATTAGCCGTAGATTTTTATAACATCCTCCTAGTAAATAAGCTTGCCCAGAATAAGAAATTGTTACTAGATTTTCTAGATACAGTCGAACCCACTTAACTTGAGCCCGGTTAAATCGCCTACCCTATTAAGTCGACGTTTTTTATTGGAACAGCCAAATTCTCTCTTTGTCTTAGCATTTTCTCATCGGTTAACTCGATTCTTTTAAGTCGCCGTAACCTAATACCTCGAGCACAAAAGAGGGCCAAATTTGCAACTTAACGTTGGTTAGCTCGATCCCCGTCTGTTCGCCTTACGACGCACTCTTGCATTTTTATTTTAAAATAGCATCGAAATCTCGCTTTCCTCGAGACTTCCGGCTATTGAGTGATTTTACGAGATTTCAATAAAAATTACCGGATGTTTTTATCTTGTTTCAAATTGATCTGTGTGTGAATTAGTTTCACGAGTATGCATTATGTATTCACCCGAGGTGCTCGAAAATCGCGTTAGCGGTCTTTAGTCGTCATAATTTCGCAGTGCATGTTATATTATTATTAAACTTAATTCATTTTCTGATGCATTAATCATTTATTTTTTAAGATAAACGAATATCTTTAGAAAAGAAAATAAAGGTTTGTATCGAAAATCGACGTGGTTTTTATTTAATTAAATAAAAATTTATTATTCTTTTAAAAGTTTGTTGTTGCTTTGTTACCAGTAAGATACGTGACTGTGACTAACACGCGCGTGACGATGAAATCCAATCATTTTCTTAATATTCCAGTATATATATAATATACACGTCATCACTGTTGTAGTCGAATTCTGATAAGGAATGTTGTTGTTTTTTTTTAATTCTCTTAGTTGCCGGGGTCTAACACGATGCGATCAACGGTCAAGGCTGCAATTTGTACTATTTATATTACAAGTTTGATTGACAGGAAATTCGAGTGCGGTCTCATAGTGACAGTTATCCTGCACGTCAAAAGCATTAAACTTAAAATAACCATATTGATATGTTTAATTTTTTTTTGCAGTATAATTTGCTGATTTGACGGGCATTGCAAACGCGAGCGGCGGTGACATGCCACGCCACAGGTGCCATGGGACGAGGCGAGGCGAAAAATTTGACCTTAGTTTTAACGCATGCGCAGACAATTATAAACTGGTACCTATTTTTTATATTAAATGGAATTGAAACATGACCACAGAGACGTAATCAAAGTCATTTACTTCGGCATAAAAAAAATATATATATAAAAATTCCAGACTACTCATAACTTTTTCTGACTATTTCCCGACTTTCGAGACGGAAAAAAAAATTTTCCCAACTTTTTCCCATCTGAGTGGGAACACTGGTTATATTTATACAGTCCTCAAAAATGAACGGTCTTAACAACCTTAGGAAAGAGTGAAGAAATATTAGGGTCCCGATATTCCGATACGATTCCGATTAATCGTCCCCATCACTAATTAACGCACATCATGTACATAAAGAAATTTCAAGCACATGTTAATATTTTGCCGCCATATTGGTTTTCGTTTAACTCGATCATCGGTTATCTTGACGCCATTTTTCATACCCCAAGGCCGCCGACTTAACCGGGTTCGACTGTCAGTGGCGTAACAACGGGAGTGTGGATTTAATTCGTATTACTACCAATGTTCCCTTTACGTTGCACAGCCGTGCAGATATTTTGCCAACGCTGTGCAGAAATTTAGAATTACCGTGCAGCAAATTATGTAAAATAATGAACAAAAAAATGGATGCCGTACAACTTTGCAAATGAGTTTTTTTACTTTGCACATGGATCAATAAAATTTAGAGGGAACATTGATTACTACTACTGTCTGGTTTTCAATATTTTCACTGTTGAATATGGGATTACAATTTTCACCTTTGATTACTAGACACATTCAAAGAAAGTACTGTAGGTTGATAACTTTATAAACTTACAAAAAGATGGGATGTAGGGTCCAAACATTTTCTTGTTTTTGGTTTATGACATGATTTTTTTTCCCTTCTAATTGTTCAATTTCATTAAGTTAATATAATAACTAATATTCCTCAACTTAATGAACCATTTGAAAAAAAATGCTGTTGTTAAAAGAGTAGTGACAAAAGAAAATTGCTTTAACAGTTGTATGAATATTTAAAGCTTTTAAAGTCTAATAATATATTTTATAGTAGGACCTTACTGAAAATATGTCAATAATAACCAGCTGGCAACAACCTGTAAATATTAAATACCTGTAAGCTCTGCCTCTCCATTTGTAGCCCTGAGCAGAGTCAGCATTCAGCTCAATAGCTTTTGTGCAGTCATGGATGGCTTTCTTAGGCTTGTTCAATTTAAGGAACACACTGGTGTAAAAAAAAATTTGTAAAGAGTCAAGAATTTTCCCCCAATTTAAAATCAAGAATCGACAAACACAAATATGTCCTAAACAAATCATGCACTTAATGTAACCTTAAAAACAAGTAAAAGACTGTTGCATGCCATCAACTCTTGTGTGAGTGTTTGTGTGCGTGTGTGGTTAATGAGTACTAAAATATCCATCAACCTAGAAATTTTTTTAATAAAAATAATGACAACGTTTCTAGGTTTGGTCTATTTAAAAGATCGAATGGTAGTTGATTTAAGAAATATCAATTGCTTAAAATGTATATAACTTTAATACTTAATAAGCATGTATTAATTTCAACATCTGAAAAAGTTTTAGGATATGCTATTAAAGTAAATATACTTAGCCAAAGCAAATGGTGTAAAAGAAAACATGTTAAAGAATTAGTTAAAATTGAATAAAAACTAATGTTTTTTTAAAATGATTAACAAATCAAATAAATAATAAATCCTTATGATCATTTTATTGCACTTACGTTGCCCTCTTTGCATACATAAGAGCAGATGAAGGGTTTAATTTTATTGCCTCTGTAAATTGCTCAATAGCATCCTCAAGACGACCTATTTGATTCCACGAAAAATAACAATTTTGTGTGATTACTTTTTCAATATATAAACTAAATATCATATAAAATATTTGACTTTGAATTACCTGTGGCAAACAAATTGAAAGATTCAAGGATTATTTTTTAATATATCATATATTTCAATTAAACTAAGACATTATTTCAAATATACTTTGACATTTCCAGTCAATATTATTTAATGTTACATCCAAAATAATCTGTTCTAATATTACAATGAAAATAATGTTTTAAAAAGAGAAAAGAAGGGCGAAAAACGGAAGTTCATTTATTTATAAAAGGAGACAGAGTAAAATATTGGAATGGATGTTTTTCTTTAAAAGCAATTGTTAAGAGCCGGTTTTGTCAGCCGACACAGCTTAGGAAGAGAATATCGACTGACCACAGTTTGAGGGTTAAAGAAACTTTCTTTGAACTCAACTTCTGCTGCAGCTTCCATGGCTGCTGAACACTCACCTTCTACTGCAGCATCCATGGCTGCTGAACACTCACCTTCTACTGCAGCATCCATGCCCTGCTGAACACTCACCTTCTACTGCAGCATCCATGGCTGCTGAACACTCACCTTCTACTGCAGCATCCATGCCCTGCTAAACACTCACCTTCTGCTGCAGCATCCATGGCTGCTGAACGTTTGGCATCTGCTTCATCAATCGCCTCATCCGTGACCTCAGCATTGTCATCTCCATAAACTGGCATATCTTCGTCATTGTCGTCAATGACTCCGTCTTTACTTAATTCAAGATCACTCTCAGCGTCTTCTTCTGATTGACTTTCTTCAGGTGGTGTCTGAGCTTTTGGCTCTTCCTTCTTGGGTTCATCTTTGGAAGTCTTCTCTTTGGGGGGTGGAATCTTGGCACCAAGACTTAAAAGAAAATGTGTTTCATTCAATATAATGCCAAGAAAAGCACACTATCAAATATTATTTTAAATTTCAATAAATCTCTTTAAAATGTTAGTTGACCTAAAAAGATGTGTGTGAAAATATAATTTTGCTGTGAGGTGTGGAGGGAGGAACTAGAAAGAGAAATTAGCCAGTATAATATTAATATTTTCTCAGCTTGCCCTAATGAAGAGCTCCCCATAAAAAATGTCTGGGTTCATTCCTGTAGTAACAGCTATATTGCATAAGGGTTGCAAATTATAACTATACAACCATTTAGACTAACTAGGTTTATGTGCATATATATATATATTATATTTAAAACAATATAAAAGTGAAGTGGTTTCTAGGGCCCAGCATTTAAAGGTAAAATAATTTGTCTATACATTTTGTTTACCTTTCTAGATATTTCCTGTAGAATTCTAATTCCGGTAAATAAAGAATGTCTGTATTTGATTTGCAGAGGTTTACAAACTCTTGTAACATCTGTAGTTGCTCTTGAGGAATGGTTTGACCCATTTTCCTATGTTTTTAGAGTAGAAATAATAAGTATTATTATATTATTTCTTTAAATGATAGATGTAGCTTATGTGTACTATAATGTACTATATGTTGTAGTTATGTTGTATGTTTTACATTGATTATTATATGCGTGTTACTATTTTCTATGTGAAGAGCTGTGAGCCCAGTTACTTATTATTATTATGTATTACTTACAAAAATTGTCAATCTTTAAAAAGATGTACAAAGTAAAGGAATCCTTTAAAAGCTCGTTGGTTCAACATTGTCATTGACGATAATATTTATATATGCATTATAGGCCTGGTATTATTATTGAATTATACAATACTATACATTGTACTATATTTATGTAACATAATTAATCAAGACATGGAATATAGAAATTTACTCACATTAAATATTAATAATAATTTACAAATATTTTGTATTTAAGCTTTATTAATACTAATTAATAAGTATGTCAAGACCGCTCGTTTTTGAGGATCGGTTAGCCGTTCCATAAAAGACCGATTAACCGGTTAAACGCAAGTCCCTATAAGTAGCCTATAAGCCTAATGTTTTGAGAACCAACGAGAGAATTTTTTGCCTCGCGTCGTCTGATCGTGGCATCAAAGCCCACTTCTCCCGCTTGCGTTCAGCTCTTTTTCGCGATGCCCTCAATTCAGCGATTTTTTTTTAAAATTTTTTAAATTGCAAAGAATTAAGTAAACAGTGATTGTTAATAGAGTAATGGGGGTGAGACTGCAATCAGGCTTTTAAATAGGTAAATATATAATATAAAAACAGGTTATTAGTAGGCCTGACAGGACGTAACACAACAGCGAACGTTTCAGCAAAGAGCCTTCCTCATCGGATTCTGTATAACTTCTGGTAAGTTTGTTCACAATCTACCTTTAATTGTTTGATATTACGTAATTGATTTTATAACGTGGTGAGCGATAATATATATATATATATACAGTTCATTCAAATAGAGTGGTTCAGCGTGATATGACTTCTCAAATGTGGTGGGATAGTGCGGGGTATAAGCGTGGGTGGGTTATACCACAAATCTTTTACAGGATCTAAAAATTATGCGGGGTATATGCGTGGGCTGGTCATCTGCGAGTGCGGGGAATATGCGTGAAAATACGGTAACCGTCGCCGAAAGTATGACAACAATGAGTTATTTGTACAGTTTTTTTTAAAACCTAAATAATCATTGATACAGTTCATGCAAGTTATCTTTTCCTTACAATCTTAATTTATAAAATACTAATTAAAATACAATAAAATTAATTAATTAATTTAAGTTATCATTAAGCTTTGTCGTAAATAGGTGATTTATTATTACTCAATTATGGCTCAACGATCTTCTACTAGCAGATATGTAAGCCTAAATAAATAAAATGTTGCAATTAACTAGATACTATTTTATTCAATAACTGATGACAATGATTTCTAAGGGTGATCCTGAAGTTTTAGCACATATTTTTTTTGCTGCGAATTTTAATTTTCTCGTGAGAACTTTCATTTTTAATTTATTAAATGCATTTATATATGTTATATTTTAGTTAGTATAGCGCTAATTTGTAAGGCTTTTAAATTTATAAGGCTTTTTCGGCCCTTGACGTTACATAATCGGAGTAGGATACATCATTTTTGTTTATTTAGCACCCTGCTAGCTAGATTTTTTTACCTGGAACGACACATGCTAAAATAAATTTACTGACTGAAGATGTTTTATTAAAAAATTTCATTAATCTATTTTAAAATTCTTAGAAGATCAATAATTATTTAATGAAAATTTCAATTTTTATTTCCTTACTAGATGTTTGATGTAAGTGAGAAAATTTCATTTGGCCTCTTGCTGTGACAACCCAGCAAGTAGGGTGCTAGATAAACAAAGTGGATGTATCCTACTCTACTCTGATTATGTAGCGTAGATGGCCGAAAACAGCCATATAATTTAAAAAGCCTTACAAATTAGAGCTATAATAGCTAAAATATAACATATATAAATGCATTTAATAAATTAAAAACGAAAGTTCTCATGAGAAAATTAAAATTCACAATAAAATAATATACGTGCTAAGACTGCAGGATTACTTTTTACGTTACACCATTTCTGATGTAAAAATTCTTTATGACTATATGATGATTATAGGTGAATTAAACTGTCAGCAAATGTCATCTAAACCGGGAAGAGAGGCAGTTCATTAAAAACCTACAAGTAAAACCTAAACCGCCTAGCCTACAGGGAAATTCTAAAGCACAATGCTGGAAATATTTTGGTGGTCTGTTCTCTGCTGATGGGAGAAATGTAGACGAAGGTCGAGTTTATTGTCAGCTGTCTCACTGCTCAGCAGTATTGGGTGACAAGGGTCACATTTCAAAAGTAACCAATTTTGCAGCAATTACATCAAGTGGCAATATGAATCTTCACTTAAGTGTCAAGCACAAGGTGTCAGTACAAAGTCAAGAAAAGTCAATAAAATTTTGGGATATTTTCGTAAGTATGGAGAAGGCAACAGTCAATGTCAGGCAACATCAAGTCATGAACAGACAAGAGATATCGTTATCTGGTTCTTTAGAGACTTGCTGGCCTTTGAAAATGTGGCTAAAGATGGTTTTGTTGACTTCTTCAAAATTAATTGCCCATCTCTCAACATACCGGCACCTGCAACACTTGCTGGAACATCCCTGGATGATGATGTTTACTAGGGATCTACCGATATGCCTTTTTGCCGATATTACCGATACCGATATTACCGATATTTTTTTTGCCGATATGAGTATTTGTTCGGACAAAAACCAGCGGTAATTTTTGATGACGTCATTCTTAAATTTATCACTCGTAATTATTTATCTTTTTTATTAGGGGACTACCGATATGCATTTTCGCCGATGTTACAGATATTATTTTTTCCGATATGAATATTTGTTAGGACAAAAACCAGCGGTCTTATTTGATGACGGCATTCTTAAATTTATCACTCGTAATTATTTATATTTTATAATTAAGGGGTCTACCGATATCCAGTTTTGCCGATATTACCGATTTTTTTTCCCGAAACGAAGTTTCCGATGTGTTTACAAGTTCCAGATCATGATCTACATTGGACTCATAACAAAACTAACCGTCCTTTATAAAAATGTACAAGCAAAATTAGGAAGTCCTTTTGAAACTTCAACCTTGACTCATAATTATTAATTCTAACCAATAGTTTAATGGCTTAAGCACACGGCCACCTTTATGAATGAAACAATGAGGACAAAGTAATAGTAATACTAGTAATAGTATGAAAATGAGGTTGAAGGTTGAATGGTTGCCAATGACAACAAGTCTTCACACGGTACATTTTGTTATTCCATACGAAACGAAATGTTTTAGACATCTGCGATTCTGCGTGCATCTTTGCTATTAGAGCAATTACGTGAACATAATGTTTACATGTTATACATTTATTAGAGCAATTACGGTATACTTGGCATCGGCACTATTTACACAGTATTTCTGAGCATACGAAAATCGGCAGATACCTAAACAATATCAAAGCACATGGCACACTGTATCGTGGCTGCACATATTAATACTAGGACTCTTTTGACTATTTCAATACCGGTATCGGGGTCGATATAATAATTTGTCGAGATATTGTAAATCTAAATGATAGTTTTTTTGTTTCCGTTTGTTTTTTGGGGGGTCAAAATGTCACTTATTATGAAATATCGGTGACGTCAATATCGGGACCTTTACATGCTACCGATACCCATATTGCCAATATCCAGATATCGGTGCCGATATATCGGCCGACCCCTAATGTTTACGAATATTTTGCTGCAAATGTCAATTTAAGGAGAAATACGGCTAATCCGGATATCAGCCAAAAAATTATGTCAGCCAGCCGAAATTTTAAATTCCTGCTAATCCCGATGTCAGCCGACAAAATTGTGTAAGCCAGCCGAAAAAAAATTTTTTAATTCGGCTGGCATGTCTACTTAGTCATTAGTCATAGTCTAAACAAAATCTAAACTAAATAGATGAAAATTTGATCTCATTTATAATTATTTAGAATTAGAATGTAGTTTAAAGGATGTTGCTAGCGTTACGACATGTCGTAACCATGTCGATGTCGTAACGCTAGCCAGGAAACTTCTGCTACGACTAGTCGAAGTTTCTTGGCTAGTGCTATGACTAGTCTTTCAGTAGAGTAGACACACGAAGACTACTTCTTTTTTTTTAACTTTTAAAACTTAAACTAGTTTTGACTGACTAGAACTTTCTTGAACTGTACTAACGAAAACACATTATTAATAGTTCAGTGATACGAAATCAAACAAACTTATACGATACAGTATCAGAATCAGTATACATTTTAATTATTTTTAATTATACAGGCCACAGGCTTATACTACGAGTGTATTTTTCGAAGTATCTACGTTACTACACTACGTACACCGCGGCGGTGTACCTAGCTAATTCATCGACTTTGGCCTGCGCATATTAAAAGTTAATAAAATTAAAATGTTTAATTATAAAGAAATTTTGTTTCCAAATTTTAATTGTGTAGCATTAAAAAAAACTTACTGCTTGTACCTTGAAAACTCAAGACAGTTTGCAAACTGATGCTATTAGTATACCTTATAACTTATCCAGTGTGTTCTGAGTTCTGTGGACTGAGGTTTTGTAGAATATTGACTACTTGTGGGCGTATTCGAATATGAAATGCCACTTGGTATTCTAAGTAGTTATTTTAACTTTAGTTTGACTTACTGAAAACATTTTCAAATTTAATTGACTACTTATTGTCATATTACTCATATTATATGGTTTAATCTATACATCAGTTATGTGGGGATGATCTCAGAACTAGGACAATTAATTTAGAAACTTCAAAATTAGTGTAGTAAATGCGTCGTATGTGCCACATTATTCCCAGATCTTACAACTTACAAGCAAATTGTCTTTTAATAAGAAGATCAAAATAATTTGACATTGCTAAACATTAGGCATTAGGGCTGTTACTGATTAAAAATTGTTTGTTGGATTAATCGGGAAAAAATTAATCGATTAATTTCGATTTATTATATTTTTATAACGCATATGTAGATCCCGTTAAGTTGCGATTCATTATTTCGTGAAATCGGTTAAGTCGCGGTAATTCAATGGCTCCCAAATTGTGTGACGTAACACAGAAAATTCGTTCTGCTATGCAAGAAATAAGGAAGAAAAACATATTTTTTGCGTATATCGTATGCACGTCTAAATAAATAATAATAAAACGAGGGAAAAGTATGTAAGTATAAATTATTTATAAATTGGAAAAAAATATTAGAAATATTTTCTTAAATTTTAACGATCAAATTAATTTTAAAAGATTAAAAATTTTAACGATTAATCAATTAACGTCAATTAATTAATCGTAAATTTCCGCAGCCCTACTAAAAATAATATTGTTGAAACATCAATAATTTTTAAGTTGCTCTATTTGCAGGTTCGTCCAAATGATGACAATTGTCAGGCCTTGAGAATTAAATAGAGGCAATAGAGGAACATTTCAACATAAATTATAAATAATTAATGTTGTGCAGAGTTTAGCAACTATCACGCACGTCAATGCTTAAATGTATTGCGCTGCCAAATTATATATGCCTTACAGTATGATCAGTATCAAAATTTCATTGCAATTACAATCGCTATCACATAAAATTGTATCTTTTATATCACAGACGCTCCTTATTTACATAATATTATTGGGTTTACGCTTATCCATAGTTGATGTCTAGTCTTGCATTTTAATTAGCTTCGTATTTAGTGGTTTGGTTTTCCTGGTTTTTACAGGCACAGGCAATCCATTTCAATCCATTTCAATCCATTTCACACCCAATCGCTAGACTTGAAGAAAGGAAAGTGTTTTTGTTTATCCAAGTATTGTATTAAATTTTTGTTATGTTGTATTTCCAAGTTATAATTTAATGCCTTATTTTGTATTATTACTGGGTTCTATTCTCGGTGCTGGCAAGGCCCCCGGGGTATTATGCTAGCCATAATATCCCTTGCTCGTTAGTGGTAGCTAAATAAAACTTGTGAACGCTACTTCACATGCCCCATAGTCCGTCATGGACTGGAAACATGGGCGTAGGGAAGGGGGGCAATGCCCCCCTACATTTGAGAAAAAAATGTCATATAAATGTCATAAAGTTGTTACACTAAAACTGAACTAAATTTCCTGAAAGTTTATTACATGGAAGACAGTTTACATTTATCAAACATAAAAAAGAATTATATCTGCAAGTATAACTGATTACATTACTGATTGTTCTAATTATTCCAGTTGTTTAACAATTTCTGTAACATTTTCAGCAAAAATCCGCAAGCTTTTATATTTATGTGACCATCTAGTTTCACATAGCAAATGAACATTTGGAATTAGGTTTCTTTGATGATTACTTTCTCGGAAAAACACTATAATTGACTTAATTGTTCCTATTGTGTTTCGTACAACATTCACATTATTTAAATTGTTCACAACAAGATTTAGTTTGTGTGAACTGCAATGAAAAAATGCTGCTTTTGGGTATTTTTTTCGAATTATGGCTTGGACTCCTCCTTCTTTACCTGCCATTGTAGAACATCCGTAGTATCCTTGACCAACAAGCTTTTTCATATTTAATCAAAATTCTAATGAATTAGAAATGATGGTGTTGGTTAAACTTTTAGCTGTTCTATTGACAATTGTAATATATCCCAGGAATTCTTCTGTGATCATCATTTTCCCATTTTGTTCTTTGACAAATCTAACACCAAGTGACATCTGCTCAATGCCTCCTGAAATGTCATTTGTCTCGTCGGCAAGTATAGAAAATGCAACTGAATTATTTGCTTCACGAACAATGTCTTCACGCAAGAGAGACCCACAAATTTCGATTTTAGTGTTTTGCGTAGTTGCCGAGATACACTCAGCGGTTACCCGTCAAAACGGCCCCAGACAAAACGGCCCCGGTCAAAACGGCCCCAGACAAATTGTTAACATTTTTTAACAAAAAAATTATTTTTTTTTGCATTTTAAAGCTTTCGTCAAATTTTTCACCCTTAAAAAAAGTGGTAAAATTGTAAAATTATTTCTTGTGATGTTATTATATTGTTTCTTGTCAACAAACAACCGTTATTGGTACCATTTCGCGTAAACGCTATTAAATTCACTTTTGTGGTGTTATTATTATTGTTTATTGTTAGCTAAACCTGACACTGAATAGGTGAATAAAAATACGAATATTTGATTGTAAATTTTACTATTAGTCCATCTATTAGTCCAGGGCCGTTTTGTCGGGGCCGTTATGTCGGAGCCCAATTGTCGGGGCCGTTTTGTCCGGGGCGTTTTGTCGATGAACCATACTCAGCACTACAAGAACCAATTGACAAACGATTACCAAGAACTTCATCTCCAGATTCAACACGAAACTCTAACAGTTCATACAAATTACCAGAATTTGATTCTGTTCCACGAAGTGCTAAAACATGCATGCAGCAAAATAGGATTGTAGAAATGATGGGACCCAGTTTGTTGCGATTTTCTTGAATTTGTCTTCTAAATGATGAGTCCAACTGCTCATCTATAGAAACTGCTTTGGCTTCCAATAAAGCAAATAAAATTGCTTGCATCTTCATGAGAGCCTTTGTGCCATAATGTGCTTTGCAGGTTGCTACGTGCATCTTCGTTGAAATCTTTATATTTTGTACATGGTTTGATGACAAATACCCACTGAACTCATAGAATTACTTTTTGCAGAAACAACACGCAATATTTGCAAAAGGCACCTATTAACATTTGCGAGTATACAAGCCACGGTGAATAGTCTGATAACCATGCATATCTAAAAACTAAAAACTCTGTTTCCCTCACTGTCAGCTCTAAAATCATAATTTTTATCAAGGGTCCAACAATCACGAATCAGCTGCAATTTCAACTTATTTGAAAGGTCGTATGTCCAGACATACCTTCCAATATCCAATTTAGGAAATGAATAAGTGTCAGCGACAATCAAATTAGGAAACAGTTGCTTCAGTTGTGTCTGGCTGTTGAACGTGTACTGTTGTCCTCAATGCCAATGATAAGTCAGATGCTGCAGACGCCCCAAAATCTTCTAATAACGGCATTTCGGAATCCCGCGATTGGTCTACTTTTCGATTTTTTTTAGCCTGTAAAAAAATTTCTGATATCCATCCTTGGTAATCCTGCAGTTTCTACACGTATATTATTTCACAGCAAAATTCAATTTTCTCGTGAGAACTTAAGTTTTTAATTTATTAAATGCATTAATAAATGTTGTATTTTAGCTATTACAGCACTAATTTGTAAGTCTTATTAATTTCTAAGGCTTTTTTCGACCCTTATTTTATACTGAACTTGAATTTAATTGAAAATTGTACCTGTATGGCATTGTCAGTTAAAATAAAAAAGTGGGTTTTTTTTGCCCCCCACCCCCTGGAAAAATTCCTAGCGACGCCCATGACTGGAAAGGAGGGTAATTATTATTATATGTATTATTACTACTTTGCTATTTGTTCTTACATCCGGCCATTCTCTAGTGTTACTAGGATAAAGGGCCGTCCATAAAGTACGTCACGCTATTTTGGACCATTTTGACCCCCCCCCCGACCCCTGACACAAACTGTCACAAATCTCGGACCCCCCCTAAAGTACGTCACACTTTCGAATTTAAAAAAAAATTAACACCTAATTAAAATATTTAATTTAATACTTAAATACACTTCACTATTAAACTGTATTAAAATATAAAATTTCCACTTAAAAGTAGGGATGTATCGGATTCAAAATTTTGAAATCCGGCTGGAGCTGAAGTGGACCGGATTTATGAAGTGAAATCTGGCTGGAGCCGGAATCAGATTTGTTAAAATGGCCGGATTTCGGATTTGCCGAAACAATTATGAATATGAATATGTATATATAAATTAGGGATCTACCGATCAGCCGGATTTATGAAGTGAAACCTGCCGGAGCCGGATTTTTAAAAATAGCTGGATTCTGGATTTGCCAGAGCTGGAGCCGAAATCCCGTACACCCCTAGTTAAAAGAACTATCAGATTATTAAAATGACTAATAGTAGAATAGTTAATTGTCAACAATTGTCACAGTTATTCAATGAAACAGTAACTCCATCTAGATCGAATTTGAAAACAAAAATTGCAAAAATTAGACTTGACAATTATATAATACACATCATTTATCTGCTACCTTTTCATTTACAATGGGTGAGGTCAAGTTTTAGATAATCTTCCGATTATGCATCCTATTGACACGGAATACGAAGTAGATTAGTGAAACTTGACCTCAACCAGTGATAGATTAGTGAAGCTTGACCTCAACCAGTGATAGATTAGTGAAAGCTTGACCTCAACCAGTGATAGATTAGTGAAACTTGACCTCAACCAGTGATAGATTAGTGAAACTTGACCTCAACCAGTGATAGATTAGTGAAACTTGACCTCAACCAGTGATAGATTAGTGAAACTTGACCTCAACGATTAAATAATAAAAATAGAGGTAAAAATAAGAAGTTTAAAAACCACGTTTTTATAAGTGGACTAAAAAGATAAAATAATTTAAAACTTATAAGTTCAAGTACTTCGATTTAATATGACTAAAAATGTGGGGCGGGTGATTATGAAGTTTTACATATGCCGTTCACTCATTCTCTCATTTATAGATCTCTCTTTTGCCTTCTAAATTATAAATCTTTAATTTTTATACCAAATCAAATTATTTTCTTCTTTTTAGTCCACTTATAAAAACGTGGTTTTTAAAATTCTTATTTTTATCTCTATTTATTTTATTCTTTTTAGTCCAATTATAAATAAATTATAACAACCTGGTTTTTAAAAAATATTTTTACCTCTATTTCTGTTACCAAAACACCTCATCAGCGCCCGCCCAACGTTTTAATGCCATGGCGATGAGGTCACGAGGTGAACTCGGCACGTGAAATCTAATAACAGCTGGCGGATACAGATGCTTATATAAATATAAACTAAAAAATGCAATAGTTTAATTTTGGTACTTTCGATCGATCTGAAATTTTCATACAATGCATTGTCAGCCAAGATCTATCTGTGGTAAAATTTTGAGCTCTCTAGGTCCATCAGAAGTGATTTAATTTTACGTTGGAAAATTTGAAAAAATTACGGACACACAAGAACGAAAGCAAGTAAATAAAAACGTGGTAATAAAACAAACCCGTAAAAACAAAGTTTTTGACTATAAATCCCTTATATATGAGACATAACTAACAGTATTGATTATTTTCAAACGCGACAAACATTTACAGACTGAATCTGTCTTAACTCAACTTTACTTCATAACCCAGGGGGGGGGTGGGAGAGTGGAAAAGTCTGGTCACCTATCACTGGACCGAGCTCAGCGTGACACGTAAAATGTAAACAAAAGCACGCCGGTACTTCGATGGGTCGCGTCAACGCGCGAACTGAGCTCTCACGTGAAAATAAAAACAATAACAAACTGTGAAATTGAATTACATATCTCGTATAGATATAAACTAAAAATGCATAAATTTAATTACGGTACGTTCGATCGATCTGAAATTTTGATACGATGCATTGTTAGGGTGAGACGGGTCCGTGTGCCAAATTTCAGCTCGATCGGATCACGGGAAGTGTGTCATTTTTTACTTTTGTTTTTCCGCCCGCCCAAGACAGAGAGAGAGAGAGAGATGACGACAGAGACGCCGGTGAAGTTAATATAAGGGGATTTATAAAAACAAACCCGTAAAAACAAAGTTGTTGATTATATATCCCTTATATATGAGACATAACTAACAGTATTGATTATTTTCAAACGCGACAAACATTTACAGACTGAATCTGTCTTAACTCAACTTTGCTTCATAACCCTGGGGGGGGGTGGGAGAGGGGAAAAGTCTGGTCACCGATCGCTGGTCCGAGCTCAGCGTGACACGTAAAATGTAAACAAAAACACACCGGTACTTCGATGGGTCGCGTCACAGCGTCAACTCAAACTCTCACGTGGAAACAAAACAAAAACCGATGGTCACGAGTTCGAATCCATGTGAAAGCAAGGATTTTTTCCCGAGGCCTTGGGCGTCCCTGGGTCACCCAGCTCCGAATGGGTACCTAACACTAGTTAGGCGGCTGGGTAATGCGTGGAACCCTTATAACCGAGGCCTGTAAACGTTTTTAGTCATATTAAATCGAAGTACTTGAACTCAGTGGCGTAGCTAGGGGGGGGCGGTGGTGGCGGTCCGCCCTGGGCGGCACTCATTTAGGGGCGGCATTTGTGGGCATTTGAAAAGTAAAACCAATACCGACATTGACCGACAATCGCCCTTTTTCTTTTGAAGGGGGAAAACCAAGGTGAAACAAAAGTATTCGTAATTTCGAGTCTTAATTAACGGATTCACACAACATTTGTTTGATTACATAATGGATATTATAACTAACGCAAAGCCGTTCAAAAATTTTAAATCGCTAAAAATAGTATCCATTTGTTTGGAAAACTAAGCGGTATAAGGGGCCGTCCATAAATGACGTCACGCGATGTTTGCCGATTTTTTACCCTCTCCCCCCCCTCGTCACGCGTCGTCACAAAAACTTAGACACCCCCTTCTAAAAATACGTCACAAATATTTGACCCCCCTTTTCCCCCAACCAAAAAAAAACAACAACAAACAACACTTTTATTGTCATTTAAATATTTATTATTTATTTAGTGAAGATCTACATTGTAATATCGTAACCCGCGTGAAGCATTTTTAAAACGTTTAACCGGTCTTCAGAAGACAAACTGTGTTAACATCCTTAGATTATATTTTATTTTAATGCATACAAATTACACATTTGTTTAGAAAAAAAATTATTTAAAAATAACATTTTTAAAATGTATTTTTAAAAAATCCCTCAATTGACTGACCCGCATCCCGTACGAATGAGGTCGGCGAATAGAGGTAAATAACCTCAAATGTGGTCAAAAATGGAATTCTTGGGGGTAATGCAGACTCATTTGGGACATATAACATCCACTACAATCCACTAGATATATTAAAATACGTCATGTGTACGTGTAAGCTTGGAACATATGCCCATTTTTGAACCGGTTCCTTCCAGAAAATGCATTTTTTAAAAAAAACTTTGACAACTATGTAGATTTCTTACCTACGTACTATACGAAGACACCTAAATCTACCCTACTTTCATTTATATTGACACGAGTGACAATAATCTTAATCCACATGACTTAACCGTAGAACTTATCCTTTCTGTGATATTTAAAAGTAATGCCTTAAAAACTGAGCTAAGAAGAAAATTTGTTTTGTGCTCCTCTCGAATTGCGATGTCAAGAATTTGATGCATTCAATAAAGTTAATGAATACTTTGACTAATTTTAAATGGGCTCATTTACCATTATATCTAGAACAGTGCTTCTCAAACTTTTTAGTATGGCGGACCGGCAGGAATTTTTTTCATTGCACCAGGGACCGGTGCACTATTTTACCATGCACTGACAATTTTTTCTCTCCTTTTTTTGAGAACATCTGCGGACCGGCAGCAGATGGCCCACGGACCAGCAGCAGATGGCCCACGGACCAGCACCGGTCAGCGGACCACCACTTTGAGAAGCATTGATCAAGAAGACTAGAATGGCCAGGGGCGTTTTACAAAAAAACCAATCGAACAATTATATCAAACTTAAAACGTTTTTAATTCTATCAAATAGATTCCCTCCCCCCTCTCCTTTTAAAGAAAAAGGATATTATATTCCGTGTCGTTTGACTTAAAATATCTACACATAATCCTATTCAGATCATGCTTGTAAAACTCACCAGTAGCATTTTCGCTAACGACGCTCCCCCAAATCCCCGAGTCATGTGAGCAGGACCTAGAGTCTGGGGGTTGGGGGGGGGTAACGCACACATTAAACTTGTATATTTTGGGGTAACGGGCAAAAAAATTTGGACGACTCCTGCCATGAGAGAACCAAACGGAGCTGCGGTTACATCACAAATGCTTTGATGTCAACATCAAACGACGCAGTGTAACAATTTCATATGTTATCTTGTGGATTCTCAAACTTAAGGATTATAATTAGATTTAATTTTCGTGTCTTGATAGCTTACAGTACTTACATGGCATGGTGGTTGAAATATTGTGTTTAACTTGCAAGTAGTAATTTATATTACCGTTTCATTTGTAAGTAAATTATTGCAAGGTAAATTTTTAAAAATTAAATTTATTTTGTTTTTATTGCATTAAAAGTAGCACACATAATTTGTGTTTTTCATTAAAATACGGTTATTCATTAAGCATGTTAATGTTACGCATTTCCAATTAAAGTAATAGTCATGTGTAAATAATTTGAATTCATCTATTTTATGGGAAATTATTAAGATTTATGACAAGAATATGTAAATATTCAAATTTCTCTGTTAATCAACACCAGAATATGCATAATAATTTCGCAAAAGACATATTTAAAACTTTCAAGAGTCTTGGAAAAATTGACATCTGAAGAAGTAACTAGGAAAACGAGATCAGATGCTGGAATTTTACTCAATCTATGCAATATTTTTCTCTTCTATGTTATCTCAATTTATGGGAACCCGTCATTTTTTGTGTGGATTAATGGAAAGCCATTGCATTGAACAAAGAGATGTGCTAATACAAAATGCTGTTATATCAGCCAAACAATTTGTGAAGAGATGGAGATATCAACTGAACGCCTAGATAGAAGGAGAAAAATATGAGTAGGGGCAATTCAGAAGACGTGGTTCTATCTTTAAAACAAGAAGTACAACGAGAAATGTTTTATCCATGGATGGAATTATAAAAGAAAATAAAATGACGCTTTGACGAGTTGCATGTCCTTGCAAGAAAATATTCGTATATAATACCACGTAACCTACTAAATGAAGCATTTGAACATCAAATAAATTATTTTATTGACATTGACAGTTCAATATTGAAAGAAAAAGGATCAAGGTTTTATGGCTGTACCTACATTACAAGAAGAGGCATTGTGTTAGAAAAATGGTGGAAAAGGCACCTTTGATCTAATAAAATTTATTCAACAGTATAGATTGGAAAATGATGTACCCAACATTGTAATTTTGCTATGAATTTTTCAACTATTGCTATCAGTGTCGCTAGTTGTAAAAGGAGCTTCTCCAAACTGAAGTTGATAAAAAATTATCTTCTTTCCACAATGATCGATTAAAGACAACAAAATCTTGCAATACTGTCCATAGAACAAGATATTACAAACTAGTTTGTGCTGCGGCGCCGTGGCGCCTCCTTTTTAAAGGTTGCCTACGGCGCCCAACTTTTTCAAAAGCCCAACTAACTTGTCCTTGTATGATAAATTACAATTATTTATTCATGTTCATTAATTTTTAAAAACAATAACATAATCCACTAAGTTGCCGTCCATAAATGAAGCACGCTATTTTGGCTGATTTTTCACCCCTTCCCCCTTCATCACACGTCGTCACAAAAACTTAGACCCCTTCTTCAATAAGACGTCACAAAGCCGTATTTTCTGTTTGAAAATGAACATGCTTCAAATTAAATTTTTGCCATTTAAGTATGTTTTTAGTGTAAGGCTGCATTCTAATATCGTAACACGCATTTTACATAAACGTCATTAAATAAAGAGTAGTAATCAAATATTTAAGTGGAAATTTATTTAAAGTTGCGCGTTTTGACGTGACGTCACATTTCTTAAACACCTCCCCCCTTCGTCACACATCATCACAAATCTGTGACTCCTCCCCACCCCCCAGGTGCGTGACGTCATTTATGGACGGCCCCTAAAAAGGGCGGCAAATTGGAGACCGCCCCGGGCGGCAAAAGTTCTAGCTACGCCGGTGCTTGAACTTATAAGTTTTAAATTATTTTCTTCTTTTTAGTCCACTTGTAAAAACGTAGTTTTTAAAAATCATTTTTTTACCTTTATTTATTTTATTATTTTTAGTCCACTAATAAAAACGTGGTTTTTTTAAATATTTTTGTAGCTCTATTTATTTTATCAAACACCTCATCAGCGCCCGCCCAACGGTTAATAACAAAGCGATGTGGTCACGGGGTGACGGATGCTTTTATATAGATAATCTAAAAAGTTCAATAATTTAATAACGGTACATTCGATCGATCTAAAATTTTGATACAATGCATTGTCATCCAAGATCTATCTGTTGTAAAATTTGAGCTCTCTAGGACCATCAGAAGTGGTTTAATTTTACGTTGGCAGATTTGAAAAATTGTGGACACAGGAACGAAAGCGAGTTAATAAATAGAAGTAAAAAAAGATTTTTAAAAACCACGTTTTTATAAGCGGACTAAAAAGAAGAAAATAAGTTAAAACTTATTAGTTCAAGTACTTCGAGTTAATATGACTAAAAACGTGGGGCGGGCGCTTTAGAGGTTTAACATAATGCGGTTCACAGTTCACTCATTCTCTAACTTATAGATCTCTTTTTTGCCTTCTAAATTAGAAATCTTTAATTTTTATACCAAACACCCGCCCCACGTTTTTAGTCATATTAAATCGAAGTACTTGAACTAATAAGTTTTAACTTATTTTCTTCTTTTTAGTCCGCTTATAAAAACGTGGTTTTTAAAATCTTTTTTTTACTTCTATTTATTTTATTCTTTTTAGTCCACTTATAACAACCTGGTTTTTAAAAATATTTTTTTACCTCTATTTTGTTTACCAAACACCTCACAAGCGCCCGATCGAACGTTTTAAAAACATTGTGATGTGGTCACGGGGTGAACTCACGGATGTCAACAAAAGCAGACGGTACAGATGCTTATATATAGACTATAGATAAACTAAAAAGTTCAATAAATTAATAACGGTACAGTCGATCGATCTGAAATTTTGATACAATGCATTGTCATCCAAGATCTATCTGTGGTAAAATTTTCAGATCTCTAGGACCATCACAAGTGGTTCAATTTTACGTTGGCAGATTTGAAAAAATCTTGGACAACCAAACCAACAAACAGGAACGAAAGCGAGTTAATAAAGACGTGGTAATAAAAAACGTAGTTAATAATGACAATGCCACAGGAACGAAAGCGAGTTAATAAAAACGTGGTTAAAAAAGACTAGATTGAAAAATTATGTGACCAAATCTTGAGCTATATTGAATCTGTTTATTATGGTCATATGAATTATGTTTCATTAAAAAATATTCACTGGACATCATCTAACAACGGTGAAGTGAAGTGTTCATCCATACCATAGTTACGAATGACATCAATATTTCACCATCATCGTTTCCTGGAAGGATAATTGCAGACAGATCAACTCGTCCTCATCTAGCCACTCAACAGCCTCTGTATGTGCATTTTCTCCTCTGGCAATAACTGCCATGGGTTCTCTTTGACTTCTAGAAGTGATTCTCAAGGGACGGATGCGTTTTATCTGAGTTGATTCTTGAACAGTTTGGGTGGGCACATTCTCCTGAGCCCGAACTCTGTGTTGTCCTGTATGTTTCTTCAACATTGTTTGTGAGTTAAAATATAAGTGACATACTTTGCAAAGTCGATCAAATAAGCTAGTAATCATATGGTTGTACTTTGAAAACTCATGTTGATTTTGGCATAATGTAATCAAATTTGAGAGTTTGTGCTACAAACAAGGAAGGAAATTTATGAGAATCTGCATCTGCTCTTTCTGAAGCTTTGAGTCCATCAACTGTTTGGTTGATTGGGATTGGAGGAAGGAAGAATCTTCCAGGTAAAACTTTGAAATATGGGCTTCGTTCTTAATTGTCGCAACATTTCATGTCCTGATATTTAACAATTTTTAGTGAAATATAGGCTGGTGCGAAAATGATTGTCAAAGCCATTCCTGATCCTTCGATATCAGTCCTGCTGCATCCAATTCAGATTTATGAACACATTCAGGAGATACGCATTTCATGCTATTTTGACATAAAACTAATTCGAATGTTTCACAAAATTTTTTGAAAATTATTTTTAAAACTATTTAAATTCTACTAAAAAAATATAAATAAATTAGAAAAAATAAATAAATCTGTGATATCACACATGGCCTGAACCCCCACCGTCCGCTGTCACACTTTCTTACACCCCCTCCCCGCTGTCACGAGTGTCACACTTTCTTACACCCTCCCCCACCCCACCCCGTCGGAGCGTGACGTACCTTATGGACGGCCCCTAATTGGTGTAAATAATGATACTTTTATTATGTTAAGGTATTAATGTTCAGAGAGCATAAACTACAATAAATAAGAAATTTAATATAAATTAAATAGTTAGCTAACATTCGCTTAATCAAAATGTGAAGAAAAAATATGGGGAGAGGCTAAGTGATTAATTTATAATAACATAATAATAATAACCCCCTTTCCAGTCCATAACGGACTATGGTGCATTTGAAGACTTAGAAAATGATCTTATTCTTATTTGCCTAATTAGCAACTGTATCATGTTAATGAATCGATTCTTAAAAAAAACGATACTATATAATGTACCTACAATTGCCATGCAAATAAAATAACCTTGACATACCTCATGTACTTCCTATCACTTAAGCTAAATACAAAGTATATTCGGTGTATGTCGTGATTGTAGAATAACTATTTTAAATATAACTAGATAATAATCTCATTTATAAAATTATTTATTTAAAATATTTTAAATTTGAAAGTGCATTATAATTGTTACTTTATTATTAATATACTAAGAACTGAACTAACTAGAGGGAAATAACCAAGTGTCTACGGACACCGCGGCGGTGCACCCAACTAAACCATCGTCCTTGGCCTGCTTACACCGCCGCGGTGTACCTAGCTGAACCATTAGCTTTGGCCTAGGTACACCGCGGCTAAAAATTGAGACGATTTCACTTTATTTAGGCTAAAAGTGTGTAATCCCTATCCTAAAAAACAGTAGACCTTAAATAATCAATGTATTTATACAATTTTTAATGATTACTGAAACTGAATGTTTAAAAAACTATTTTGGTCACCATTCCAGGATAATTAGTTATAACTTTCAAAAAACAACATATTTCATGAGCAGTTCCAGACGAATGGTAATGCGCAGTGAAGTAGTAGTTACGTTGGTTGTGTCGGGTTCGAATCTCGGTAATGGATTTTTTAATCTTTTTTAATTATTATTATTTTTATTTTAAAACCACAATGAGGGTGCTCGCAAAAATTGTTTTATACTACGTGCAAATCCAAGTATCAATGAAGCATTAACCCCCCCTCCCCACCAAAAAAAAAGAAGGCCTGTCTTATCTTTTGTGTTACAGTTACAGACTCTCCTATTTCTACACAGTCTTACGCCTATGCATGCTTTAATATTTAATGTATTTATGTTAAGTATTTCAATTTTGTTAGAGTTTTAAATTTAAAAAATTGATTGTATGTTGGATTTTGTAGATAGTTTAGGCGACCCATACCCAAATTCGAGACGGGAACGAAAATCGTTATGAGTTTGTTCTTGCATACTGCTACGGAAAGGTGTTTCTATCACCATCGCTATGAGTATGACCCCTATGTTTAACAAAAGGATTGTATTAGTATTAGAGTATCTGTTTGTCTCATTGACTAGCTAACTTAAAAAAAAAGTAGAGAACACGTTGTTTTCCACCCGACGCCTCCCCCATTATAATAATATAGTATATGTAAATACCCCCCCCTTCCACACACACACCAAAAGAAAAGACACATTAATTTCAATTTTTATTTTTAAAATGTGTATTCATTCAAAGATATTAATAATTACATAATATTCAAATGTTATACGTAAGGGGCGAAAAAAATTGATTTTAATTTGTTTCATTTACAAATAGAAAATACGTTTTTTTGTTTGTTTGTTGTTGTTGTTTTTTTTGGGGGGTGGGGTGGTGGGGCAACAGCTCTGTGACGTCATATAGAAAAAAAATTTGGGGGAGGGGCAAAGTTTGTATGACGACGTGTGACGAGGGGGTGAAAAATCGTCAAAAATCGCGTGATGTTATTTTAAGACATTTTTTCACTGGACTGACAAATTAGATAGCCTACACGCACAGGTTATAATTTGTACAGGTAGACTAGTATTAGTATTTAATTTTAACTTTAAAATGTATTTGTTAAATTATACTTGTTGATATTTGATAATTCTGTCAGTTTCCACAGCCTGAAAGAGAAATAGTGGAGTTCCTCGTTGCCGTTGAATGAAGAAAGATAAGGGGAGGGGGGATAGTGAAGAGTCGAAGATAGTAGAGTATCATTTTGTAGAAAAATTAATTTTGCTTTGAATGGAAATTTTATAATCCCCTTTTAAATCTATAAAGTTTTGAAATTTGAGTATTTGCAAGCAATACCAGAGTGGTGGCAGTGGTGAAAGCGCTAAGAGGCTGTCCATTAATTATGTCAACAAATTATTGGCGATTTTTACCCCCCCCATCCCCCTTGTCAACAACTTGTCAAACTTCCATAGTCATAGATTAGACACCCCTAAAAAAATTACGTCAACATTTGATTACCCCCCCCCCACCAAAAACTATAATACAATAAATAAAAATAAAATGTAACAATGTATATATAATATAGATATTTTAAATAGACTAGTTTACAACTTTAATCTAATGCGTAATTTATTCACATCTATGCTTAATTACGGGTAAGTGGGTAAGGTATCAATTTCTATTTACTTTTATAGATCTATTTTTAACCGCAGTGTACCTAGCCCTGACACAATGCTTTGGCTAGGTTCACCGCCGCGGTGTACGTAGTGCCGGAAAGTTAAAGTAGAGATCACTCTAGAGTCTAGTGACTGACTTCTGGGTCTGAAAACTTTTATTTTTAGTTAGGCTTTTTTTATCAAGTAAATTCATCAATGTCCCAAAGGTGGCAGCTGTTCTTCATCCTAGTTCAGTAGCTTCAAATGAAAATGCATCGCTCCTCAATCTCAGGTTATTAATATTATTATCATTTAATATTACATAAATCATTTTATAGGCTTGGTCATAATTTACCGGAAGTCTAATAATAGACTCGATCTGTAACTAGGTCACCGCCTGAGGTGCCGTAAGGTCAAGTAGTGAATATTTATTCATAACTATTAGAGAGAATGCGCTCATTGAAATTATCTAAAACTTGTTCAAAAGCTTGATTTTATAGAATTTTAAAGAAAAATATAAGGTCATATTATTTGATATATTATAATAATGCGAAATAGAGCTTCCTTGCGAGAGTGAATTTAATATTAATATGTAAATATACAGACTATACTTTTTTATTTTTAGTTCATTCGCTCATTCGTCCGAGAATTTTATACATTCAAATTCTATTTACTTCTAAAACGTATGATGTAATTATAATTAAAATCATAATCTTAGTGTAAGTTTATTACTAATAAATACTAATGCATATATAATTTATATGAACCAACGAAAACAATTTATATTAAATATAAGTTTGTTAGCACTAGTCTAGTGAAGTGACTAGTACTAGTGGCGACGGCCGGAACGACCGCTTACACTTTCACTCATCTTAAATAAATGCTTAGGCCTAGGCTTATTTATTTAAATTAAAATATCAATAGATGGTTATATTATGTAATATAATAATATGCGAAATGGAACGTCCTTGCGAGCATGAATTATGTAAATGAATTAGTGACTCTGCATCTGCTCTGACTTGAGGCTCTGGTTCTAGTAATAAGTTAGTAGTAACTAGTTCTAGTTGCTCGTTCGTCCATGAAGTTTATTCTTTCATAATATGATGTAATTATAATTAAAGTCATAATCTTAGTGTAAGTTTATTACTAAAGGCATATATTTTTATAAGGAAAGGGCCAAGGAAAACAATATTAAAATACATATATGTTAATAATTGACTACGCTAGGACTAGTGTTTACCGTAGTTACGAATATGAACGCTTACACTCATCTTTAAATAATTTAAAATACTATGTTACGGCTTATTTATTAAAGTTTTAAGTCTTCGACATTTTAATAACTTTTTTCGGCTGCAAAACTGAGTGAGAAGAAATATCTTTTTTGTCCAAAATAGCACCTGGAACATCGTTTTCGGATAGCACTATAACACTATTAAATACACTGTTGCTAGCCATGTTTGAGAAAGTTTGACCTTACTGACAACGAAGAGCCTAAAAATAGATATGACCGAATGGCCTATGACGCGTTGGGGTCACAGAAATGATCAAGCCTATTCAAATTAATTACAATTTAATAAGTATTATAGCATCTATTTGTAATTACATGTGACATGTAATTCATAGAAATTGTAATGTAACAACAGTAAAAGTCCGATAATCCGGCATCCAACAGTCCGGAATGCCCGATAGTCTGGCATCGCTCCGGAAAATTGTAGAAAATTTGGTTTTGCCGAAACGGAAGAAAAGGAAAAAATCAGCTGGGCAGAAGTTGCAGAATCACTTAATAATAATAAGTTTATCTCTTTTGCTGAGGCTAGTTCTAGCTACAGCGCTTCAGAAATTATTGATTTCCATATCATTAGAAATAAATTTTATACTAAACGCCAAAAGTCAAGAAAACAAAACGACATTTGTGACTTTTTAAAATCTAAGTGAAATATGTTTTACAGTACGTGTACATACATTATATGAAATGTAAAATAAACTTTGTTGTACAGTCGAACCCACTTACCTCGAGCTCGGTTAGCTCGACCACCCCACTAACTCGACGTTTTTTATTGGAACCGCCAAATTCTCTCTTTGTCTTGAGTCTTAGCATTTTTTCATCAGCTAATTCGATTTTTCTAAGTCGCAGAAACCTAGTGCCTCGAGCACAAAAGAGGGCCAAATTTGCAACTTAACTTGGTTAGCTCGATCCTCGTCGGTTGGCCTAGCAATCCACTCTGTCATTTTTTGTTCAAAACTGTGTTGACATCTGGCTTTTCTTCGAGACTTCCGGCTATTGTGTGATTCTACGAGATTTCAATAAAAATTACCGGATGTTTTGCGTGTGTGAATTATAATTCGACGTGTATCCATGGAGTATGTATTCACCCGAGGTACTGGACAATCGTGTTAGAGGTCGTGAATCGTCATTATTTCGCTGTGCATGTTATATTATTATTAAACTTAATTCATTTTCTGATGCATTAATCATAATCATTTTATTTTTTAAGATAAACGAATATCTTTAGAAATGAAAATAAAGGTTTGTATCGAGAATCGACGGTGGTTTTTATATAATTAAATAAAAAATTATTATTCTTTTAAAAGTTTGTTGTTGTTGCTCTGTTACCAGTAAGATACGTGACTGTGACACTAACACGCGCGTGACGATGAAATGAAATCATTTCTGATAAGGAATGATTTTTAAAAAAATTCGCTTAGACTTATTTGCCGGCCGAGGTCTAACACAGTACACACAGCCCACAGTGTGCTGTGATCAACGGTCAAGGCCACAATAGTTTTATTTATATTACAAGTTTGATTGACTGAGGAAATTCGAGAACGTTCTGATAGTTAAGTAACAGATATCCTGCACGTCAAAAGCATTAAACTTAAAATAACCATATTGATTTGTTTATTTGTATTTTAAATTCACTGATATGACGGCAAACGTGAGCGGCTGTGACACGGCGAAGCGTAAACTTTGACCTTTTAGCGCATGCGCAGACAATATAAACTGGTAACTCATTTTTCATTAAATGGAATCGAAACATGACAGAGACGTAATCAAAGTCCTTTACTTCGGCATAAATATGTAAATATATGTATTATATATATAAATTCCCGATTAGTCATAACTTTTCCCGACTTTCAAGGCCGAGAATGTATTTTTAAGAATTCCCGACTTTTTCCCGTTTTCCTGAGTGGGAACCATGGTTATATTTAAATTTTAAACGGTCCTTAAAAACGAACGGTCATTACAACCTTAGGAAAGAGTGAAGAAATATTAGGGTTCCGATACGATTCCGATTAATCATCCCATCACTAATTAACGCTAACTAATTAATCATGTACATAAAGAAATTTCAAGCACATGTTAATATTTTGCCGCCATATTGGTTTTCGTTTTAACTCGATCATCGGTTATCTCGACGCAATTTTTCATACCCCAACACTGTCGACTTAAGCGGTTTCGACTGTATTTGCATACTCATACTGTATTTGTAGTTTAATTATTAACCTAATTGTTCTTATAATTACGATTTATGTATGTATGTAGTTAAAAAAAACAAAGTACATTTGTTTTACGGCTAAGCCTACACTAAAAAGAAGGGGCACCGCCCGATAGTCTGGAATTTACGATAGTCCGGCACCGAGCCGGTCCCGAACGTGCCGGGTTATTGGAATGTTACTGTATTACTAATAATAAGTTAACTAAGTCCGACTAAGACTGACTAAGTATTGTTAAACGAACTTTTGAGTTTTGAAAAACCGTAATTCCTTAACTAACACTGAACTAACAGTTTCAAACAACATTGACATTCAGTTGATTCAGAGTCATTCTGTTAGTTTGAGACTGAGAATATTTGTATTAAATTATTTAAATACTATTTTTAATTGGCCATTCATTAGAGTCATTGCTTGGCCATTGTTTATTTTATTGAACATTTATTACTTTAAAACTCTTTTTTGTAAAAAATGATGGATAATTGCCTGATACTGATGGCGATGGCCTGACGTCCAAGGTCCAAAGCTGTGTCCAGCTCGGGCTACAAACTCAACAAGTGTGCTAGTGTTTTAGATGGATAATTGCCTGATACTGATGGCGATGGCCTGACGTCCAAGGTCCAAAGCTGTGTCCAGCTCGGGCTACAAACTCAACAAGTGTGCTAGTGTTTTAGATGGATAATTGCCTGATACTGATGGCGATGGCCTGACGTCCAAGGTCCAAAGCTGTGTCCAGCTCGGGCTACAAACTCAACAAGTGTGCTAGTGTTTTAGATGGATAATTGCCTGATACTGATGGCGATGGCCTGACGTCCAAGGTCCAAAGCTGTGTCCAGCTCGGGCTACAAACTCAACAAGTGTGCTAGTGTTTTAGATGGATAATTGCCTGATACTGATGGCGATGGCCTGACGTCCAAGGTCCAAAGCTGTGTCCAGCTCGGGCTACAAACTCAACAAGTGTGCTAGTGTTTTAGATGGATAATTGCCTGATACTGATGGCGATGGCCTGACGTCCAAGGTCCAAAGCTGTGTCCAGCTCGGGCTACAAACTCAACAAGTGTGCTAGTGTTTTAGATGGATAATTGCCTGATACTGATGGCGATGGCCTGACGTCCAAGGTCCAAAGCTGTGTCCAGCTCGGGCTACAAACTCAACAAGTGTGCTAGTGTTTTAGATGGATAATTGCCTGATACTGATGGCGATGGCCTGACGTCCAAGGTCCAAAGCTGTGTCCAGCTCGGGCTACAAACTCAACAAGTGTGCTAGTGTTTTAGATGGATAATTGCCTGATACTGATGGCGATGGCCTGACGTCCAAGGTCCAAAGCTGTGTCCAGCTCGGGCTACAAACTCAACAAGTGTGCTAGTGTTTTAGATGGATAATTGCCTGATACTGATGGCGATGGCCTGACGTCCAAGGTCCAAAGCTGTGTCCAGCTCGGGCTACAAACTCAACAAGTGTGCTAGTGTTTTAGGGCCTGGCTGCTTTTCTGTTGGGGGCTATCCATAAATGATGTCACGCTATTTTGGCCGATTTTCCCCTCCCCCTTGTCACACGTTGTCACAAAAAGTACCCCCCCCCCTTAAAATATGACGTCATAAAAGCTTTGCCTATTACTATTTGAAAATAAGCATGTTTAAAATCGCTTTATTGTCTTTTAAGTTGAATTATGTATGAATTTAGTGTAAGGCTGCACTCTAATATGGTAGGAGAAAACGTGTATTTAAAAGGAGGCCCAGGAAAGCTGAAACTTTTATTTAAAGTTGCATGTTTTGATGTGATGTCACAGTTCTTAAACACCCCCTTCATCACAAATGTGGACATACTTTCGAGGGACTTGTTTATAGCCTCAAGGTCTGCATTGAAGTTTTTTGCCAATGTCTCAAAGGGTCCTGAAAGTTCCTTGTTTGGTGGCCTTCCGATGGCGGAGATGATGAGTCAACTGATTCTTCATTCCTTTTCCTCATGTTGGCTTATCTGTCAATGAACACTTCGCGGGGGTTTCCACTAAGGACTAAATAGACTTATTTACCATTAATTTTAATTTTGTTATTACATGTACATGTATGAAGAAATATTTATTAACTTAAGATAAGTCATAAGCATAAAGAAGCCTTAAGTCACGGGTGACTGCTTTTATTTTGGCCACAAGACTCGTGACCCAGAATATATCACAAGCCTCATTCATATTTAGTTTAAAATCTTCAATGTAAATTTAATATGAAGTTTATAAATGGAATGTACTAAAATATAAATATGTGTCGGTAATAGTAATAACTTATTCTATACAATTTTGTTACAGTTTCTCGCATTCTGTCAGAATTCAAAGTACATCAGTTTGCTCCTTTCCTGTGGTCTTCTGTATCAGTAAGATGGTTTGGACAACCAGCTGCACAAACACATCCACATTTAATTGCTGAAGGGGAGGTCACACCCGGAATCACCAGGAAGGAGTTTCATAAACGCAGATGTCGACTTGTCGAGTTAGCTGTAGAAATTTTCAAGGGGGTCAAATCTGTCAAACACCACTTGTTTCTTTTCCCCTCAGCTACAACTCTTTATATGACAAACGATATTCCTTATCCATTCAGACAAAACTCAGACTTCCTTTATTTCTGTGGATTTCAAGAACCAGACAGTGTTCTTCTAATTGAAGCTAATAGTAAATCTTCTTCAGGAGAGCATGTAGCACATTTATTCGTGCCACGTAAAGATGCTGCTAAAGAGCTGTGGGATGGACCAAAATCTGGCGCAGAAGGAGCACCAATGCTTACAGGTGTGGATGGAGCTTTTAACTCCAATGAGCTGGAAAGATATCTTCAGTTGTATAATAAAGATCATAAAGATTTCATATTGTGGTACAATCATGCTCAACCTTGCCACGAGGATTTTCATAATCGTGTAATAGCTGAAGTCATGCGGGATAAGAGACATAAATGTGTTGAAAATACAGCCCCCTTATCTCATAAACTTCGTGCAGTTAAATCTGCAGCTGAAATTCAACTGATCCAGAAGAGTGTTAGCATAGCCTCTGAAGCGTTTGTCGAAGTCATGAAATTCTCCAAACCACAAGTAAGACTTTAAGCCAAATTTACACCCCCCCCCCTAGTCTAGCCTTTATCTTTAAACAGTACTTTGATTAGATAAAAGGATTTTCTTGTCTCTTTATTCTAAAGGTAAATGAAGCCCATCTTTGGGCTAAGATGGATTTTGAATGCAGACTGAGGGGTGCAGAATTTTTAGCATATCCTCCTGTTGTCGCTGGTAAGCTAATTAAATCTTAATGTCCTTTAAAACTAAAACACTAAATATATAGCATTACTAAAAAAATTGACGCTATATTTTGTTGCATATCATTGATCTTACTTTTGAAAAAAACCATGAGAATAGTCAGTCATGACTAAGGCTGAAGTAAGGAAGCTGTAGATGGAAGAGGCATCATGTCATTGAGAGCTTCCCTCTACCAATTAGCGTGGAGTTACTTCACAGCTTGTGGAGTTACTTCACAGCTCGTGTCTCCTCCTGACCTGTTTTTTAAAAAAAAACACTGCTTTGATTGCCTAACCATCTGCTAGATACCACCTACCACCTTAGATGGAGTTTCATTGAAACACATCAAATCTGTTTCCTTTTTCACAGAAAAAATAGACATTGTAAATCTTTGCACACAAGTTTATTAATTTGCCCAGGGACGAACACACCTTAGAGGGAACTTTGCCCATGACCCACATTTGTCAATGTATGTCCATTCCAGTCATGTGATTACATACGTACCATTGTAGCAAAGAGAAAATATTTTAATTTTTAACAATCTATTAGAATGTAAAGCAGCTAATCATTTGGAATATTTATATTCTAGGAGGTGCAAGGGCGAATGTGATACATTATATTACAAACAACCAGGTCGTCTCAGATGGTGAAATGGTTTTAATGGATGCTGGCTGTGAATTTCATGGTTATGCAAGTGACCTTACCCGTACATGGCCAGTGACAGGTAACTAACTATAATATAGTTATAAACCTACCTGTACATGGCCAGTGACAGGTAACTAACTAACTATAATATAGTTATAAACCTACCTGTACATGGCCAGTGACAGGTAACTAACTATAATATAGTTATTAACCTACCTGTACATGGCCAGAGACAGGTAACTAACTATAATATAGTTATAAACCTACCTGTACATGGCCAGTAATTGCGTACTGTATAGTAATTAATATTAAGTAAGTAATATTATTATTATTATTACTGCAAGAGACCAATTTCCCTACAAGCCCAGTGACCAGTTACTATGTTACTATGTATAACTAAATGATAAAGACTGCAGAGCTTCAAAATACTAGCAAAACTATTCAATGTGTCATATCATATAAAACATATTTAGGAAACTGCTCAGCCTTCTTGAATATATCACATAGCTGCACTTTAATTTTAAAGGATTGATTCTTGGGCCAAAGAGATTAATCATAAGGGATAATTAAAATGGAAAAAAATTAACTACTTTTTATGGCTGCTACAACTAATTCTGTAGTAGTAGTAAAATTTAGTTAGCAGTTTAAAATTAACGAAGCAGCTATACGGACCCGGGTCCGAATAGCCTGTGATTGCTATTCGGACCCGATTGTCTTAGTAATCGAAAAACCTAATTTGTTAGGCGATAATATTTAAGAGTTTCTTTTATAAATTTAAAAAATCACAATTTTCATCAAGGTTTTGTGGTCGTACTAGTAGTGTGAAGGATTGTAGACCTTGCGGTACAGGATCAATTCTCAGTTTAGGCATAATTGTTTTCTTTAAATTTTTGTTTTAAAATTTTTTTCTAATTTTTTAAAATTTAAATTCATGAATTGACAATTAAAAATATTTTAGAATTATGGTTAGGTTTATGGATATGTGTTAGGGATAGGTTTAAGTATAGCTTTTAGGGATACTTGTTTTTTATCCGACCACCAAAAAACCTATGTTTTTGGTATTAACTGTTGGGAAACCCGCGACACTTAGGCTACTACTACTAGATGGCTATGAACTATTCAATGAAGATTGAATTAATTACAATGTAATATTAAAATTATTTATCTTGTTAAAATAAATTGTAATATTATTTATAAGCAATACTGATACAGTAATAAAACTAAGTTAATGATTTTAATATTAATTAATTCAATCTTCATCATCATAAATGGGAAAAGTCCATAGTGACCATAGCCATCTAGTAGTAATAGCCTAAGTATCGCTGGGTTACCAGCAGTTAATATAAAAATAATAAAGAATTTTTTTTTGTGGTCGTATAAAAAACAAGTACTGTTTTAGGGTGAGGGATAGGTTTAGGGGTAGGGAAAGGTTTTAGGGATAGGTTTTAGGTTTAGGGATAGTTACTCATTAAAAAAAAATTCTTCATTTTTTCTCCATGAGTGTAAAAATACTTTAAAAACAGTGAAATCAATATACATAATTTGCTATGTATGTCTGTCCGTTCGTAAAGAAAAAAGAAAAAAATTGCTGCACCAAAAATAACTCTTTTCGAACATCCGCATAAAACTGTTCAATATGGAAATAAATGAATAAAATAAATAAAATTAATGAAAGATCTGTATTGCATTATTTTTTATTCTGTGTATAGTTAACTACATAATTTTAATTCACTGCCATACTAGTACTACATTGTGACATGCGCTAGGTCCGAATAAACTTTTAATTTAACGGAACCACAGTCTATACGAACCTGGGTCCGAATAGCCGCAGCCTAAAATGAATTAGGTACATCATTTATGAAATTTTAAAAATTCCTCATCTTCTTGATTACTTCAAAAATATTCAGGGCATTTCACAGAGCCTCAGAAAAGGTTGTATAATGCTACATTGAGGGTACAGGAAGCCTGTGTACACATGTGTACCACAGACTATTCATTGAATGATATCTACAATGAAATGTTGTGTCTTCTCACTGCCGAACTGAGTCAGCTGGAGATAATACCCCCTTCTGATCCACATCAACAAAAAATGCAGGTGAGTGAGTTCACTTGACCGTAAACCCAATTATGTAACAACATTCACATCTCAGCCACCTAACCTGCTTTACGACTTTTTTTAGAGATGGATTTCAGGGCTTGAATTGCATCCTTTCATGTTGTCATTGGCAAAGCACTAATCATGAAAAATATTTCACTAGATGACCAGAAGGTTTTGCCCACACCATGTTGGCCATTACCTGGGAATGGATGTGCATGACACCACACATGTGTCCAGACAAATGAGACTTCAACCAAACATGGTCATCACTATAGAGCCAGGTTAGATAGACCATTTCCAAGTAATATTTTAGTTAAAAGACAATTTACAAATAACCATCATACTGCATGTTCAAGATTATTGGTCTTTGAAGATTTTTAATATGAAAATTATTGCAGGTGCATTGAAATTAGAAGTAAGCCAACACTAATATTTGTTTGCAAATTATTTGACAGGCCTCTACATCCCTCAAAATGATATGTCTGTCAGCCAAGAATTTCGAGGTCTTGGGATCAGAATAGAAGACAATGTCTTAGTCACAGAATCTGAACCCATCAATATGTCTGCCGCTTGTCCTAAACGAGTTGATGACATTGAAGCTCTTATGTCTAAAAGATGAGCTGCATGTATTGTCTTAGAATTGTCTATGCATGTTGTTAGATATAAACAAATTTCAAGCTGAAAGTGTTGTAGATGTCATATATATATATTTATACAGTTTGTAATGATGTACGCCTCATGCTTTTTAATAAAAATCTCCATGGATGAGTAAGAGTCGATTTATGTGTATATGTATGGTGTGGTGTAATTGTTAAATTCAAGAGCTTGCCCTTCAATATTTTTAAAGAAAGAAAAGATCTTTAAAATATATTTTTAAATACAAAATGTGGAATTTACAAGGCCACAAAGTCATTTTATAGACGCCATGAGTTTACCATGGAAGAAATGTGAAATTCGGCTTTACAAGTGACAAATCCGTATATACAGGTACTTCAGTTTATCTTTGGTTCCCATTTTTTCAATTAATACATTTAGTAACAAATACTTTTCAAGATCATAAATGTTTATTTTCTTTTAAAATAAACAAACGAATGTTCAAAGATAACATTTTTTTCCAATTTTGATAATATTCAACACCATATTATTCATGATGATAATGACACAATGAAAGACTGGATGAATAAAATGATAGGAGGGTGGGGGGACTGTACATCAAGTAGCATGATGGCATTACTTACAGGTGAGAACATGTGTTTATGTCTATAGAATTATATCAATTATCCTTAATTAAATAACACAAACAGTGAGATATATATTTATATATACCAAACCAACAACACTTTACCAAGTAAGTCAAAGCCAAAATATTAAACAATATTTTATAAGGGTCATATACTAAACTGCACCATGTAACAAGAAGGCGCATTGTTGGAAAAAGTTTTGTAAACAGATTTTAAAAATTAATTCTACCACAAATTTATTGATAGAAAGATGCACACTAGTTAAGGCTTCTGTATTATTCATCAATACTGCGTTATTATGTATATTCTATATATGTTGAAGTTCAAGTGAACAAAAACCTTAATAAAACCCTGCAAGGTAGGGGTAGCATTCATCACACAAGGTTTTGACAGAGAATTTCAAAACCACATACTGTTGAAGTCACCCTTAGACAACATTTGATTTCCAGCAAAGACGGCTCATTTTCAGTTAACAGAATAGTATTAGATCACACATCACAAACACATTTTTTAAAATCTTATTTTTTGGAAAGTATACCTGGACACCCTCAATATTAATATGTCAAGACAGCAGGAATGAAGCTAACATGGGAGGAAAAATGAACAGAGACCCACCATTATGTTCTACCAAAACCTGAAAAGAAATATTTGTGTAAACCACAGGTTTGAATAATGTGAATAGAAATGTGGTTTAATACTTCCAGTAATTAAACACATTTGAATTAAAAGGATTTTTTCTTTTGAGGAATATTCCAATATTCATTTAATTCATGTTCCTAATAAAAAATTATTGTTTTAACTTAAGAAATGACATGTATGAACACAGAACTTTACGTTGACGAAGATCTTTGAACCATGACTAAAATATACATTAAAACGAGATCTCAGTGTTCTAAGGAACAAATCTGAGGTAGCAGAATAAATTCAATGGAGCTAAATCTAATGTTAGTTTTTTTTATTAAATTGCTTCTAACTGTGGCCATGGTTTCATTGATCCAAAAAAGGTGAAGGTCGCATACATTTGAAAGTATTTCAAGAAAGTCTTCAACTAATATGTAAGGCACAACTAAGTATTATTCTACATTGCCCACAAAATGATAAGCACAAATTCAATCATGCATAATCCATGGTATAGATATTCACGTACTCCTACATAGTTAGTGCTATAATTCATTAATAAAATAGCAATAACTATGTTTAAAAATTTTTTTTTATTAATTTCACACGTGAAACACCTTATGAGGTATCAATACACTCGCAGTTGAACCTTTTGTCACAAAGTCCAACACTTAACACTAGTTTGCCTACAGGACGACTCAATGGTAAGAAAGTTCCATTATAATGAACACTGGAACACAAGGTGTCAAATTTAAAGAAAAAAAATGTATGTACACAATCATAATTGTATCATAGCGGTAAACATTTCCTCCAAAAACATAATAATCTAGTTCTAAGAAAGTAATTAAACCTCCATTCTTATGTTAACGGAAGGTATTAACATGCCGTAATTAACACCTTACATTTACATATTTAAAATTTTTTTTAAAAAAATAGTTTGACTGCCGCCACCAGATGAAACAACCAACAATATCAACTTGACCCCCCCCCCAACCGGATGAAACAACTAACAATATATACTTGGACACCAGATGAGACAACTACCATAGTGCCAAGTGGGATGGGAAGTAGGTCATGTTGAGTAATAAGAAGATTGTTACTCCCCTTGACCAGGATTATAAAAATATATTATTTACAGATTTATCATATATTATGGAGAATAAGTTAATCTTTGTGCAACATTTCAAAACTGAAAAAGTTGATTATGAATTATACAAAATATTATGGCTTTTTTTTTCTTCTTTGGAAGCTTCTAAATAACGGTTATATATTATGACCCAGAACAGCCAGATAGTTAGTTCCCTTAACTACATGACAAAAATTTTCCATAAACCGAAAGGGACAAAACTCTGATGCTTGAAAGTTCATTAATAAATTTAGTTCAAAGAAGTGTTCATGATGGCTAATGCATCAACAAACCAGGTTAGCAACTGTGAGATAAACAAAGCTGAGGCCAACACACCAGGATAGCAACTGTGAGATAAACAAAGCTGAGGCCAACACACTTGGATGGAACTATTTCACCTCTGATCTTGATTCCAACAGGATTAAGGTGGTCAAAAGTGAAACACCAACATTGGACATTGTGTAGAGAAGTGTTTATAAATCAAGGCAAACTTTTCAAATAATTGTGGAAATTAAATGAACAAAAAAAAATAAAATAAATAAAAATAAAGCCGAAGATTGTAGGCACTTGTAACAGCAGATGATAAAAGACAATGTCAAGGTCACTTTTCTTTTACAAGATAAAAATTTCCTCCCTCCTCGATGGAATGGGTTTTTAAAAATTAACAGATCCAAGCAATTGTTTACCTGTTCAAATCACTCACTAACATTGTAACATTCTGGCTAAGTAAGATCACTCACTAACATTCTGGCTAAGTAAGATATGTTTTAAATGCTATGAAGTATCTGAATTGATTATTTAAAGTTTAGGCATTTAATAAGTTTTATTCAAGAAGATTTCCTGTTTAATGGAAATAGAAAAATGGACTAAAATAAATAAGGTCTTAAACATTTGGCACAACTCTATAATGTCTGGCAGTGGTCACTTGACACCATCTAGTACACCACCAGCATAGCCAATATCTGGGCACCAATACTAGTAGTACACCACATAGCCAATATCTGGGCACCAATACTAGTAGTACACCACCGAATAGCCAATATCAGGGCACCAATACTAGTACTACACCACCACATAGCCAATATCTGGGCACTAATACCAGTAGTACTACTAACTGGGACAATACTATTTGAAACCCTGAACATGTTTTAATTCCCACTTAGGCCCTGAACATGTTTTAATTCCCACTTAGGCCCTGAACATGTTTTAATTCCCACTTAGGCTCTCACAGGAAGCAACAAGCAAGATTCAAGTAAACATTTGGTAAATCATATCATTCTGAACCAAACAAGACATCTGAGGTCAAGACATTTTCAACAGATATGGTTAGAACATGTAACTCAGATGATGAGTGATATGTCCTTATGAGCACACAATGGAATGCACCCTTCTTTTGGAAAACATGAAATGGAAAAATATTGACTGAATGTACAAACATGTGAGAATGTATATGATATATGGAAACAACATTTGAAATCTGTACAGCAACAAGAAAAATCCAGTGGAATTCTAAGATGTGTCAATTACAATGAAGAAAAAATTTGTTTGAGTTTATACCAATATTATTGTATGGGCGAAGTGAACAAATCTTAACAAGAATATTCTCAGAGCTTGGCTGAGAAGTTCAGTATTATTAGGGCGAAGTGAACAAATCTAACAGAATATCTCAGCTTGCTGAGAAGTCAGTTTACAATTTATGTATGGGCGAAGTGAACAAATCTTAACAAGAATATTCTCAGAGCTTGGCTGAGAAGTTCAGTTTATACCAATATTATGTTATGGGCGAAGTGAACAAATCTTAACAAGAATATTCTCAGAGCTTGGCTGAGAAGTGCAGTTTATACCAATATTATTGTATGGGCGAAGTGAACAAATCTTAACAAGAATATTCTCAGAGCTTGGCTGAGAAGTGCAGTTTTCTAAGAACCTAATTTTTGTGTAGAATTAAATTTTATTTATTTTTATTTAAAAAATGTCTAGCATTACAGTGTATCAGCCTCGGAAATATCTGAACCTGAATTACTGATGTTTGAACCTGAATTACACTTGATTGTTTGAACCTGAATTAGACTTGATTATTTGAACCTGAGCCTAATCCTTAAGTGATATTAATGTCATTTATGTGTTATAAGAATTTATCCTCAACTTCCATGGCATTGATCATTTCTGAATCAGTAAATTGTAAAAGTTCTTCTTTGAGACGTAATCTCTAGTATACAACAAATTGTAAATGCTGCCCCTAAATCTAATGATTATTTTTAATATGTGATAGCTACCATATGAGTAACATTTAGCTAGTGGAGATTGAGTCAACTAAACTCAATATCTGAAACCAACAGCCAATAAACTGAATGATTGGTAACAGAACTTTTTGTTGAACCCGAACTTTCATTTAGTTTTTAGATAACAACATACAAGTTTGCTGGATCACTTTTCAAAAGCCCTTAAGATTCTTTTCAAGTTGTTATTTCACAAAATAATTGATTTAATACGAAGTTCTAAGAGCAAATAGATTTTTAAAAAATTGAATTAATTTCATTTCTGTGTCGATGTAGTAATATTCAAATCATAATGAAACTATTCGTACGTTGAATTGTGTTGTAATATTCAAGTCATAATCAAACTAATCGTACTTCGAATTGTGTTGTAATATTCAAGTCATAATGAAACTAATCGTACTTCGAATTGTGTTGTATGTTCAAGTCATAATGAAACTATTCGTACGTTGAATTATGTTGTAATTTGGCAAGTTTTGCTGGTCAATAATTAACAAAAATTGAAATATAAAAAAACAAACTGAAGTGCACATTCAAATTTTTGTGTCAAGTAACCTTAATTAACAAATCAAAATTCATCTTCATAAAATTAATAAAAAAAAACCCAACGACATTGGAATAACTAAGATTAGCTTCAAAGTTGGACAAAATACGTTGGATATATCTTTGGAGAAAATAATGAGTACAAACTACCAAAACTTATTTCATACAAAGATCAACGTATAATATGCCAAGTAAATAAAAGAATAGTAAATCTACGCCTATTAAATCCTTATTTGTTATCAATATTTAGCAATCAAAAATAAGGTTGAACAAAAGTATCAGACTTACAGATAAAATATACATACTCTAGAAAATAAATTTCAGATCTTTCCGTAAATAAATCCAGTCAAAGACACACATATTTCTGCCATACAGGGTCTCATACTCATATGCACACAGTGGCTGTGGGAACAGAACCGATTCACAAAGTGTCATATGCACACAGTGGCTGTGGGAACAGAACCAATTCACAAAGTGTCATATGCACACAGTGGCTGTGGGAACAGAACTGATTCACAAAGTGTCATATGCACACAGTGGCTGTGGGAACAGAACATGATTCACAAAGTGTCATATGCACACAGTGGCTGTGGGAACAGAACATGATTCACAAAGTGTCTATTGCTTAGATTGTTATAGATGTTAGTTTGCAGATACCTGCCAGTCTACCTGCCAGTCTACCTGCCAGTCTACCTGCCAGTCTACCTGCCAGTCTAATTGATCTCCGGACTTGTTTAAACCTAAAAGAATCACAGAATGCTGCCAACCCAAACTCCCCTCCACCCTGATACCAACAACCCTGGACTATACATTTGAGCAATCGATTTCTACAATATTTTTGGGCACATCTGCAAACTGGTAGACTAATCGCTGGCCATCAACTTTATTGAGAATACCTCTAGCGTAATAATACCTGTGGAGGAGAGAAAAGTTTTGGTTCTCAGCGCAACAGAAATTTGATATTATAAAGAGTGGACAAAAATATTCTGCGCTAAAATGACGATTAGATAGGTTTTAAAATACATCTTTTGAACAGTTTTTAGCTGAGAAATTGAAACGTACATGCACCAAAACTCTACGCAAATGATCAATTTAAATTGTAGTACTGGGATATCTACCTCAACGCCCTCCCCATGGTCTCGTAGTTCATGTCTGGCTTATTCTTGTGCTGACCCCACAACCTTGAAACTGCTTTAGAGTCTACAAGCTTGAAGATGCCCTTTTCCCTGTTTGTCCATTTGATATAGTGTGGACATGTTTCCTGGTTCTGAAGGAGCTGAAGCAGAAATTCCCACAAGTACTGAGCATTACCTGGATCAATCAAAAATTAAAAAAAAATTGTTAGACATAAGAAGCAGATTTTCTATAGCTTAAGTGGAAATATAAATAAATTTATACATTTTTAAAAATAATGCACATTTTAAATAGTTAATATTTGATGAAAGCTTTATTGCTGTTGAATAGTGTTTAACGTTCATTCTTATGCTGGCTTAAGGTTTTAACATGGTGTAGTTAACATACAGTTTCAAAACCTAGGACGCTCACTCACGTCACAGGAGCAACATACTCCCATCACAGGAGCAAACCTAGGATGCTCACTCACGTCACAGGAGCAACATAGTCCCGTCACAGGAGCAACATACTCCCGTCACAGGAACAACATACTCCCGTCACAAGAGGCAAACCTAGGATGCTCACTCCCATCACAGGAGCAACATACTCCCATCACAGGAGCAACATACTCCGTCACAGGAGCAACATACTCCCGTCACAGGAGCAACATACTCCCATCACAGGAGCAACATACTCCCATCACAGGAGCAACATACTCCCATCACAGGAGCAACATACTCCCATCACAGGAGCAACATACTCCCGTCACAGGAGCAACATACTCCCGTCACAGGAGCATCATACTCCCATCACAGGAGCAAACCTAGGATGTTCTCTCCCATCACAGGAGCAAACCTAGGATGTTCTCTCCCATCACAGGAGCAAACCTAGGATGCTCACTCCCGTCATAGTAGCAAAATTTGACATGAAAGTGAAAAATAAAATGGTGGGGTTGTTTATAAGACAAGCAAATAAATCTTTTAGTCATGTTATAAATATTAATTTTTTTAAAATTTAAAAGCATTTGACACTGAGGTTTATTATGTTTTATTAATTTGTTCTTCCCATTAAAAAAACACATTACAGACACTCCTTTGTAGAAGGTTATTGTATCCTATGTTATTTATTACACCTGTAGGTGTATTGTTGTAGGTAGAATGTACAGACCATACGGGCCAGTTGGGCCAGTCAAGTAGCATTCAAAGGCCACGACATACAAGTGTTTTGTTCACAGGCCACGACATACAAGCGTATAGTTCAAAGGCCACGACATACAAGCGTATAGTTCAAAGGCCAAGACATACAAGCGTATAGTTCAAAGGCCACGACATACAAGCGTATAGTTCAAAGGCAACGACATACAAGCGTATTGTTAAAAGGCCACGACATACAAGCGTATTGCAGGCCTGCCAACCTGCCAAGAAAAAAATCTGTAGAGGGGTCCACGCGCGGCGTTGCAGCACCCCACGGCGCTGGTTTAAGAACTACATACTAAATAAATATAAAGTAATAAGTTAAATCCATTATCTTTTAATTTAAGTGTCTACAGGACACCACAGAATACTGGAAATGTTTACATTGCATTCAGATACACAAGAGAATAACCATGTTTTTCACATATGAACAGAGGCTGCATAGAGTTCAGCTTTCCAGCATTTCCCTAGTGGCCTTTTTTAACTTGAACAGTTCTTTCGTCAATTGAAGTTAGTTTTGCTTTTAGATAAATATTAGTTTTTAGTAAGAAACTTTAGAAAGTTAAGAAAGAGTATCATTCATCTGAATTAACTGAATTAATGATTGCTCTTGTTTCATTGTAGTTTTTCTGGAAACATTTCTTTGAATCCGGCATTAAAAAGATAGGTATTAGAAAAATCTGTATTTCTTCCAAAAAGTAGGATGGTAAATAAAACTTTCCATCTCATATCTGAATTTCCTATTCCTTCAACAATAATAACAAAGTAGTAATTGTTAACACATGTAGATTCACTACTTTTACTTTACTAATCAGCAGTTGTAATTTTTGCATTAAACTATTTTTATTGTTATTGAACCCACCACTTTCAAAAGATAATTAGGTCTGGCACAGATTGCAAATGTTTCGCCACGGCCACAGGCGAGTGTTTTTCAAAATACTGATACTGTTTCGAAAACGAATGTCCCAATGTCGTCTTTTCTTTGTTTAGTTTTAGTTAGACTACTACAGACTAGTCTTAGCACTAGTAAAAACACTCTGAAGCTCAGTCACTGGAAACCCGTTTTTAGCAGCGTTCCTTACAAATGTATCATTTTTTTTTATAAAGTCACAGAACAGCTGAATTTTTTATTTTTTTTATTAGGCTGGTAAAAGGAATAACGTAGTGTTAACTTGCACGGTATCATACAGTGTAAGTTATTTTTTTCTAACTTGCACGGTATCATACAGTGTAAGTTATTTTTTTCTAACTTGCACGGTATCATACAGTGTAAGTTATTTTTTTCTAACTTGCACGGTATCATACCGTGTAAGTTATTTTTTTCCTAAGTTACACGGTATTTGCGCATGCGCAGAGACGGTTTTGTAGTCACTTATTTATAACTTTTTAAAATTTACAAAAATGTACCGAACTTCCGTGGTCTCATGATTGAGAGTTGGACTAGAGAACGTAATGTAGAAGAACAGGCATGGGTTCGATTTTCGGTTGAGACTAATATTTTTTCTTTTTTTTACAATTCTTAAATTCTTATAATTACGATTAAATTAGATCTTTTACTTTTAGGGTCAGGGTTAGAGTTAGTTGTCTATATTTTACACTAAAATAGAAAAACAAAAATATGGAAATCAATTAAAAATTCTTATTATAATTACTATTAAATTAGATATTTAGTTTTAGGGTCAAGGCTACGCAAGGTTAGGGTTAGTTGTCTATTTTTTACATTAAAATAGAAAAACAAATACAGTAATACAGGGACTAAAACTAATTAAATCAATTTAACATTCTTATAATTACAATTATATTGTAATTATTAGATTTAGGGTCAGGGTTAGGTTTAGTTGTCTATTTTTTACATTACCGTACCGTGCAAGTTATTTTTTTACTAACTTACACGGTATCATACCGTGCAAGTTATTTTTTTACTAACTTACACGGTATCATACCGTGCAAGTTAACGGCACCAAGGAATAATGTACGATCGGATGGCCAACGAAGAAATAGTTAGATATCGCGGTTCGCTTGGATAACGGAAGTACAGGAAAAAACCTAGGAAGTGGCATCTTTCATTTTCGAAATACATCACCGCCATTATTAGTATTAGCTTTTTCTTTTTATAATTTTTTCGCATTCGGATTTTTCATAATGAATTTTTTTTCTTCGGAAAATCGGGAGATTAAGGGTCTTATCGGGATTTCGTAAGCATGGGTAAAAAATCCGTATAATCCCGAAAAAATCGGGAGGGTTGGCAGGGCTGGTATTGTGTGGCACAAAGCTCAGAGCCCTTTGTTTACCCCAACTATTGTCAGGAATCAGGGACACCCTAAAGCCACAAGAACGAATCCCTGCCTCCAGAGACCGCAAACCAGCAACTCTCAAAACACCAGCTGCGCCTCCATGCCACTCGACCACCACCGTAAATTTTTAAAAAAATGAACCATTGTTTCAAGAGATTATCGGAAACAATCAGTAGGGGGTGAATGTCTGGTAATAAAATGTTTAAGGAATGATTATAATTACCTTCTCTTTTCCTTTTTGGTGGAGAATTAAATGGATAATCTGGATACTTGGGCTTCCGACCTAAGGAGGGGGAAAAATCTGTTACATACTTCTCAGTTTCACATTTTTCAAAGACAAATAAAGTGGGGCCCACTGTATATAGTGGGGCCCACTGTATATTCAAAAGTCCTGAATTTTTTTTATAAAGTATTTCAAAATCTTCACATAATAATATATAAATATATATTATATTATCATTTTATGTAAGCGGTATCTAGAATATTCTGTTGTTTGGCTTTATGATCAGATTAAGGGGGTTAACACCTGTCTTTTCAAAAAGGTTGAATCATGGTTCAACATTTCCAACAGCATGGATAACATGCACAGTTTTCTATTAACTCAATCCACCTGGAGTAATTTCACCTGGAGATGACCCATGGCCCCATGACAACCCCCAAGGATGGCCAGAGCCTGTTTACAACATTTTGATGACCCAGGAGAACCCCCAAGGATGGCCAGAGCCTCTGTTTACAACATTTTGATGACCCATGGCCCCATGAGAACCCCCAAGGATGACCAGAGCCTGTTTACAACATTTTGATGACCCATGGCCCCATGAGAATCCCCAAGGATGGCCAGAGCCTGTTTACAACATTTTCCAGGTGATTATGTGGCTAATGCTCAAGTACCTTTTTTTGTTTTTGGCTTTTCTGGTGTGGGCGTGGCAGGTGTGGGCGTGGCAGGTGTTGGGTTAAAGGTTGACAAGTTTGATGACACGTTGTTGTTGTGATGGTAGCTGCAGGGATCCAAGGTGGGTTGCACAGCTGTCAGGGGGGTCAGTGTTGGACTGCTGTCATAGTGGTCTGAAACAATGAGATTAAAACTGTCATAGTGGTCTGAAACAATGAGATTAACAACACTGTCATAGTGGTCTGAAACAATGAGATTAACAACACTGTCATAGTGGTCTGAAACAATGAGATTAACACTGTCATAGTGGTCTGAAACAATGAGATTAACACTGTCATATAGAGGTCTGAAACAATGAGATTAACACCACTATCATAGTGGTCTGAAACAATAAGATTAACACTGTCATAGTGGTCTGAAACAATGAGATTAACACTGTCATATAGAGGTCTGAAACAATGAGATTAACAACACTGTCTTAGTGGTCTGAAACAATGAGATTAACACTGTCATAGTGGTCTGAAACAATGAGATTAACACTGTCATAGTGGTCTGAAACAATGAGATTAACACTGTCATATAGAGGTCTGAAACAATGAGATTAACAACACTGTCATAGTGGTCTGAAACAATGAGATTAACACTGTCATATAGAGGTCTGAAACAATGAGATTAACAACACTGTCATAGAGGTCTGAAACAATGAGATTAACACTGTCATAGTGGTCTGAAACAATGAGATTAACACTGTCATAGTGGTCTGAAACAATGAGATTAACACTGTCATAGTGGTCTGAAACAATGAGATTAACACTGTCATAGAGGTCTGAAACAATGAGATTAACACTGTCATAGTGGTCTGAAACAATGAGATTAACACTGTCATATAGAGGTCTGAAACAATGAGATTAACTTGACAATTAGTATGTGAATATTATGTTCATATGATTAAAAAGCACAGGGTTGGGATTTTTTCTAAGAACTGGGCTAGGATATTTTACTTAGATCAGAGGTTCCCAATCTGTGGGGCGCAACCACTGAGGTGTAGGGGTTCGTGATGGGTTTTCTAGGGGTCACCAACTGTTGAGTCAAATATTACCTATAATAATTATTTGCTCTATTTTATAAAAACGTGATTGATAACGACTTATTTAAACTTCAAGGGGGTCGCTGGTCACATGGCTTTTATAAAAAGGGGTCGGCACCAAAAATAAGGTTTGGAACTTTGGGAACCACTGACTTAGATAAATGATGTTGAAAATATAAATTTAAAGATGTTAATTTTAAGGAGCAAAAATTGCAAGTATTACTTACAGCCTCTATAAAATTATTTTTTAAAAACCCATTAATTTCATATGTTTAGCTAAACAATATTTAGGCAAATGGAATTCTGATTATTATTTTTTTGACTTGATACGGCCAAAGTCTTGCCAAATTTTAGACTTGATCAGTTAAATGTCAAAGAGGTGTGCACATGGTCTAACTTGAATTGACCAGAGTAAATGAAAGCTATTATTACATGTACTGTGAAATGGGAGGGAGTTCTTGGTCCAAAACAATAATGTGCATGTGCCAGGTTTTCTTGCAGTGGTCAGGAATATTGGAGGAGCAATCTACAATTAACAATGTTTGTTCCAGAAGTGAAATGTAGAAACTGCTGACACTTGGATCATAGAGCACAGAAAATAATGGTAGAAACTGCTGACACTTGGATCATAGAGCACAGAAAATAATGGCTTATGATGTAATACTTATTAGCAAATAGATGAAATAAAATCAAGTATTTCGCCAAGTGATTTCCAGTGACGTTTGCCATTTCCCACATGGACTTTTATTGCGTTTTAGTTGTAACATTAGAATAAAATGTGTGAGCCAGGATCAAGAACTCACCTGGTTTCATAGCAATATGTGTGGCTGTGTTGAAATGGGCTGGTAATGGCTGATGGGCTGGAGGTGGTTGACAAAATGGAGAGATGAATGACCCTGGCACTGTTGATTTAACTGCTGTGTTACCTGGAGAATGAAACGTTACAAATAAAATGTACACCCAATCAATATTTCTTCATTTTAAGTTAAATCATGCTGATATAAGACTAATCATGCTGATATAAGACTAATCATACTGATATAAGACTAATCATACTGATATAAGACTAATCATGCTGATATAAGACTAATCATGCTGATATAAGACTAATCATGCTGATATAAGACTAATCATACTGATATAAGACTAATCATGTTGATATAAGACTAATCATGTTGATATAAGACTAATCATGCTGATATAAGACTAATCATGTTGATATAAGACTAATCATGCTGATATAAGACTAATCATGCTGATATAAGACTAATCATGCTGATATAAGACTAATCATACTGATATAAGACTAATCATGTTGATATAAGACTAATCATGTTGATATAAGACTAATCATGCTGATATAAGACTAATCATGCTGATATAAGACTAATCATGCTGATATAAGACTAATCATGTTGATGTAAGACTAATCATGCTGATGTAAGACTAATCATGCTGATATAAGACTAATCATGTTGATATAAGACTAATCATGCTAATATAAGACTAATCATACTGATATAAGACTAATCATGCTGATATAAGACTAATCATGCTGATGTAAGACTAATCATGTTGATATAAGACTAATCATGTTGATATAAGACTAATCATGCTGATATAAGACTAATCATGTTGATATAAGACTAATCATGTTGATATAAGACTAATCATACTGATATAAGACTAATCATGCTGATATAAGACTAATCATGCTGATGTAAGACTAATCATGTTGATATAAGACTAATCATGCTGATATAAGACTAATCATGCTAATATAAGACTAATCATACTGATATAAGACTAATCATGCTGATGTAAGACTAATCATGTTGATATAAGACTAATCATGCTGATATACGACTAATCATGCTGATATAAGAATAATTTTTTTAAAAATGCAGCAAAAAGATGTGTCAGGTGTGTGTAGTGTGTCTATTTTACCTTGATGCCTGTGTCGTGGGTCATCTATGGAGCTGGTGTCTAACTCACTGTCAAGGCCACTATCAGGGCTGGGTGGTAAGGAAGCTGAGGAGAACAAAGCAACAACATAGCACTGAGATCATTGGCTCTTGATTAATGTGTCAATTCAAATATCAAACAGAACCATTTGGACAGTTTACAAGGAATGGTAGTTGACCTTTTGTTGTAGGAAGCACAGCACAAAGATACAGATTTGGCAGGTTTTACTTGAGAATATTAAAGTCCTAATTAAAGGGTTCATGATTTTAATTGGTATTAAAATGTCTGCATTTAGACCATATATTTCTTCTAGTCAGAGATGGCAGTGTGCTATAGCTAAGGATTGTGCACCAGTCAGAGATGGCAGTGTGCTATAGCTAAGGATTGTGCACCAGAAAGAGATGGCAGTGTGCTATAGCTAAGGATTGTGCACCAGAAAGAGATGGCAGTGTGCTATAGCTAAGGATTGTGCACCAGTCAGATGGCAGTGTGCTATAGCTAAGGATTGTGCACCAGTCAGATGGCAGTGTGCTATAGCTAAGGATTGTGCACCAGTCAGAGATGGCAGTGTGCTATAGCTAAGGATTGTGCACCAGTCAGATGGCAGTGTGCTATAGCTAAGGATTGTGCACCAGTCAGATGGCAGTGTGCTATAGCTAAGAATTGTGCACCAGTCAGAGATGGCAGTGTGCTATAGCTAAGGATTGTGCACTAGTCAGATGGCAGTGTGCTATAGCTAAGGATTGTGCACCAGTCAGAGATGGCAGTGTGCTATAGCTAAGGATTTTGCACCAGTCAGATGGCAGTGTGCTATAGCTAAATTTTGGGCACCAGTCAGATGACAGTGTGCTACAGCTAAGGATTGTGCATCAGTCAGATGGCAGTGTGCTATAGCTAAGGATTGTGCACCAGACAGAGATGGCAGTGTGCTATAGCTAAGGATTGTGCACCAGTCAGATGGCAGTGTGCTATAGCTAAGGATTGTGCACCAGTCAGATGGCAGTGTGCTATAGCTAAGGATTGTGCACCAGACAGAGATGGCAGTGTGCTATAGCTAAGGATTGTGCACCAGACAGAGAAGTTCACCCCATCAAGTGTTTGCATACAAAGATAAGGTAAAAAAAATTGAAGGGAAGCAAAAGAGACTTTTAAAAAGTTTTGTTTGTTTTAGTAACATGTTACCCAAAGATAAGGATGACAAAGGTAAACAATCTCAAATGGTATCTACATGTACTACAAAGTTCACAACAGACAACAGAAAGTCTTCAGACAATTATTTGTTGACACCAGGGGGCAATGAAATTGTTAAGAATTAAGAATGGTCAAGAATGGTCAAGAGTGATCAAGAATGGTCAAGAATGGTCAAGAGTGATCAAGAATGAGTCAAGACCATTTTAAAAGTGGCAAGTGACGCTTTTAGCCTGTCATGATCAATATTCACCCAATCATTGTTTTATCAATATTCCCCCAATCATCGTTCTATCAATGTTCCCCCAATCATCGTTCTATCAATGTTCCCCCAATCATCGTTCTATCAATATTCCCCCAATCATCGTTCTATCAATGTTCCCCCAATCATCACTATCAATATTCCCCCAATCATCGTTCTATCAATATTCCCCCAATCATCGTTCTATCAATATTCCCCCAATCATCGTTCTATCAATATTCCCCCAATCATCGTTCTATCAATATTCCCCCAATAATGATTCTATCAATATTCCCCCAATCATCGTTCTATCAACATTCCCCCAATCATGGTTCTATCAATATTCCCCCAATCATGATTCTATCAATATTCCCCCAATCATCGTTCTATCAATATTCCCCCAATCATCGTTCTATCAATATTCCCCCAATCATCGTTCTATCAATATTCCCCCAATCATCGTTCTATCAATATTCCCCCTAAGGTTCCTTGTTCTATCAATGTTCCCCATAAGGATAAGATATTAATAAGGATATTAAGAGAAAATAAACATAGAAATTGTGGGGCCCACTGCGGCGACATAGGTTGCAGTGGTGTTAGACTGGCCCTGGGGACACAGGATCCATTTTTTGTGCACAATTTTACAGCCCGCGAACAAAGATACATTGTACATGTATCACATTTACATTTTCATTATCAAAATGAGCAGCTGTAAGTCTACATCAATGTTCCCCCAAGGTTGTTGTTCCATCAATGTTCCCCCTAAGGCTCCTTGTTCTGTGTCAAAAATTAAACAAACACCTCTGTGCTAAGTTGCACGGCAGGGCCCTATGCAGCTTAGTATGCGAAACAGATTGCGCGGGGCTCAGTGTGGGTAGGGATAAGAAATTAATAAGGATATTAAGAGAAAATTAACATAGAAAGTGCGGGGCCCACTGAGGCGGCATAGGTTGCAGTGGCGTAAGACTGGCCCTGGGGGCACAGGATCCATTTTTTGTGCACAATTTTACAGCTCGCGAACAAAGATATTACATTTTGATTAACAAAATTAGCTGCCGTAAGTCCAACCAGCTTTAAGGGAAGATAGGCCATGGCAAAACATTGATCTGGACTACTACTATCTAATTTCCAAACAAGATAATTCAAATTTGTCAAACATTTGTTTTTGATGCAAGCTGTGAGGTATCTTGGGTTACTAAAGGTCAAGGTCATTATTTTTGTAATATTTCATCGACTGCTTGCTCATCTCTACATTGTCCCTATGGTAAGGTGCTCTGTGTGCCTATGGTAAGGTGCTCTGTGTCCCTATGGTAAAGTGCTCTGTGTTGTGATCAAAGAATGCCAGGCCATGGATAAAATGCAGGAATATGACATGTTTTCTCTTTATTCAGACCAAGAATATTAGGAACATGATGAGATTCTGGAGATAACAGACTGCTTCCCTTTTGTACTTTAGGAATAAAATGACATTTTCTCTTTTACTGCAGGTGGATCTTTGCAGTCCATAACCTGCTGCATTATTAATAGAGGGCTGTACTGTAGAATTAGACGGGTTCCTTACACACCAAATTGGAAACGGGTTCGTATGTGTTAAACTATCGCATACATTTTCAACACCTAAATAACATCACATCTCTCTAGTGGAACACTCAAATAACATCACATCTCTCTTGTGGAACACTCAAATAACATCACATCTCTCTTGTGGAACACTCAAATAACATCACATCTCTCTTGTGGAACACTCAAATAACATCACATCTCTCTTGTGGAACAGGAAAAAACTATATTTTTTTGGTTTACATTTCTAAATGAAATGACAGGATAATAACGATGCATAATTAATCTGTCTGCCTGGCCCGTCGACCGTTAGGTGGGTGACGTTAGGTAGGAGGTCAGCTGTGAGCTGGGTGACGTTAGGTGGGTGACGGTAGGTAGGAGTTCAGCTGTGAGCTGGGTGACGTTTGGTGGGTGACGTTAGGTGGGTGACGGTAGGTGGGGAGCCTACAAGACAACTCTGCCACGAGCAATGGATGTTCAACACAACAAACGCCATTGTATAGGAAAAGGAAGATCTTATCTATTAGTTCGGCCTGGATGTTAAAGACGATGCTGTCAACAGTCCTCTCTCTTCCGCTCTATGTCAACAGTCCTCTCTCTTCCGCTCTATCACCCCACTTCCCTCTTCCGCTCCCCACTCACTTCACTCTTCCGCCCCCCACACAATTCCCTCTTCCGCTCCCACCCCCACACCGCGCCACTGTCGTGCGCACAAAGTAGTCGTCTGTTTCTGTTGTTCCATCGGAAGTGAACTCAAATCGAGGCCATTGATTGTTTCCTCTTACAGAAGCCTGGAAACCGAGAGGTAAGATGGCGTTATGGCATGGGAAGCGGATGACACGAGGCTGGCAACTGGAGATAAATCTCCACAGGGCAGTAGGCGGCATCTGATGTTTCTCAACATCGCGGTGGTTAGGCGAAACCTTTAATTAGTTTTGTTGGGATAGACACGTCTCAGATGGCATTCTCTGAAAACATATTCTCAAATCCAGACAATTTTCAGATAGTCAAGAAATAAAACTAAAACTGCAGTTCGGAGTTAAAGAAATAGTCCAGTTCCATATAGCAACAATTAGGTCCTAGTATTAGTGGCGTATGAAGGACCGGGCGGCACTTTCAGTTTTTTTTAAAAAGGGGGTAGATACTTTGTTCGGCCAATTGGGGTATGTAATTGGGGTATGTAATTGGGGTATATAACTGGGGTATGTAATTGGGGTATATAACTGGGGTATATAATTGGGGTATGTAAGTGGGGTATATAACTGGGGTATATAACTGGGGTATGTAATTAGGGTATGTAACTGGGGTATCTAATTGGGGTACTAGGGGTATATAATTGGGGTATATAACTGGGGTATATAATTGGGGTATATAATTGGGGTATATAATATTTTCCTTACAAAGAATCGATACACCACCTCGACGGAGGCAGACATTCTTATTGTAAGGGAGATAACAGAGGCCTACACACTCTATGAGAGAACAGCGGCCTACAGACTCTATGAGAGAACAGCGGCCTACAGACTCTATGAGAGAACAGCGGCCTACATACTCTGAGAGAACAGCGCCCTACACACTCTATGAGAGAACAGCGGCCTACAGACTCTATGAGAGAACAGCGGCCTACACACTCTATGAGAGAACAGCGGCCTACACACTCTATGAGAGTAAATGCATAAAATAACAGCGGCCTACATACTCAGAGAACAGCGCCCTACACACTCTATGAGAGTACAGCGGCCTACACACTCTATGAGAGAACAGCGGCCTACAGACTCTATGAGAGAACAGCGGCCTACACACTCTATGAGAGTACAGCGGCCTACATACTCTATGAGAGAACAGCGGCCTACACACTCTATGAGAGAACAGCGGCCTGCACACTCTATGAGAGAACGGCGGCCTACAGACTCTATGAGAGAACAGCGGCCTACACACTCTATGAGAGAACAGCGGCCTACAGACTCTATGAGAGAACAGCGGCCTACACACTCTATGAGAGAACAGCGGCCTACACACTCTATGAGAGTACAGCGGCCTACACACTCTATGAGAGAACAGCGGCCTACAGACTCTATGAGAGAACGGCGGCCTACACACTCTATGAGAGAACAGCGGCCTACACACTATAAGAGATCCAACAGTTCGTATTCATTGGCACAACTTATATATAATATATACAATATTATATATCTCTATTATATTTTCAAAGGTAAAGCGTCGGGGTTGCTTGCACTCGACTAGTAAAAACTTTTATAAATACATGTAATGTACAAGTACACGATCAATCTTGGCTTGTCAGTGCGCAATACGAAAGGACAGATCCATTCTTCTTTCTTGGGGGTGGGGGAGGGGGTGGGGGGTACGGATTCTCACTCACTTTTGAAACATTCTCCGACTCCCGTACGTCTAAGCTAACCCTTTTATACTAGTATTGGACCACCGTGGATATGTATTTTAATCCTAAGCCTCCCTTTATATGGAAATATATGTGGACACGCCTCCCTTTATATGGAAATATATGTGGACACGCCTCCCTTTATATGGAAATATATGTGGACACACCTGACCACTCACGAGGCTGGGGAGCGCTAGCTAACTAGTCGGTATAAGCCTGGGACCAGTCACACTTAACCAACATTAAGGGCTCACTAGATTATCCACCCGAAAGCCTGCCTGTCTGCCAACAAATGACCACAGCTCAACTGCTACTAAACAAATGAAATAAACCACGCAGTATCATGGAAGCTCGCCTCCAAGGGTATTCTCGCCGTATGCTCCCATCTTGAGCTGCACTCTAACTACATAGCAGGCTGGCCAATAAACTGGCCATGTTTCGATATAAGTAATAAGAATAGCTTAAGACGGTCATTGGTGACGCTCGGAAGTGCTCATCACGGCAGAGACGAACAAAGGGAAACAACAAGGTCAGGGATCGTGCTGGTTTGGTGACAAGCTTTTATTGATTTCTGTACAGTCTTGAGTTACCCCCCCCCCTACCCCGCCTTCCCATAACGACTATCCAAGGATGGAGTTATATTCTGTCATATATCACACAGACATATGGGTATGAAGGGTGGTGGCTAAAAATGGGATTTGGGTGGTGGCTATAAATGGGATTTGGGTGGTGGCTATAAATGGGACTCGGGTGGTGGCTATAAATGGGACTCGGGTGGTGGCTATAAATGGGACTCGGGTGGTGGCTATAAATGGGACTCGGGTGGTGGCTATAAATGGGACTCGGGTGGTGGCAAAAATGGGACTTGGGTGGTGGCTATAAATGGGATTAACCATTGTTGCTATAAATGGGACTTGGGATTGTGGTTATAAAATATATAGCGGTTATTGGCTGAGAGGCGAGGAACGTGGCTATTGACCCGGGCAGGACTAACCTTTTAACCAACAAGATTGTTGTGACGTCATGGCTCGGAAAGACCACTCGCTCTTCACATCTCAACCCCACGAATGACGCACGACAAAGATTATGTTTTCTCAAGATGTGCCGTAAAGCGGCTCTTAACATTTTCCTCATAATTTGATACAGCTTTATTTTTGAAAAATAATTTCAGTGCTCCAGGAAAAAATAATATCCGGCAGGTGGGCGGTACATCGACAACATGTACAAGAGTACATACAGTCCGTCTGTTGGCACCATGCTACTAGAACAGTGGCCTGTGTCAGCTTATGTCAGACAGTTGGACCGTCTGTTGGCACCATGCTACTAGAACAGTGGCCTGTGTCAGCTTATGTCAGACAGTTGGACCGTCTGTTGGCACCATGCTACTAGAACAGTGGCCTGTGTCAGCTTATGTCAGACAGTTGGACCGTCTGTTGGCACCATGCTACTAGAACAGTGGCCTGTGTCAGCTTATGTCAGACAGTTGGACACGCGGGGAGATGGTGCTGACTTGTGGCCCCGAACGAGCTCGGTTTGGAGTTTTGGCATTGCGATGCGCCACTGATTCCACTGGTCAAAGTAAGCCCCCCCCCAATTCCACTGGTCAAAGTAAGCCCCCCCCCGATTCCACTGGTCATAGTAAGGCCCCCTGATTCCACTGGTCAAAGAAAGCCCCCCTTATTCCAATGGTCAAAGTAAGCCCCCCCCCTGATTCTACAGGTCAAAGTAACCCCCCCCCTCTGATTCTACAGGTCAAAGTAAGCCCCCCCCTGATCCACTGGTCAAAGTAAGGCCGCCCTGACTCCACTGGTCAAAGTAAGCCCCCCCCCATCCACTGGTCAAAGTAAGGCCGCCCTGACTCCACTGGTCAAAGTAAGCCCCCCCTGATCCACTGGTCAAAGTAAGGCCGCCCTGACTCCACTGGTCAAAGTAAGCCCCCCCCCCTCCGATCAAAGCAAGGCCCACCTGTTTCCCTGATTATTAAGGGGCGTACTGGCCAGATCAGTCATCTGATGAATCGGCCTCACACGCTCTTTCAACCAGCACACAATTATCGACCCTTCCCATTTATTTTGAAACAGTTGCATGACAGTGCACGAGTCATCGCCCTGAAGAAGTGGGTCAGTGGGTCTAATGTTGGGGAGGGAGAGAAAAAGTAAGGGAGAAAGACCAGACAAGAACATGATACCGAGACAAGAACATGAGACAGAGACAAGAACATGAGACCGAGACAAGAACATGAGACCGAGACAAGAACATGAGACCGAGACAATAAAATGAGACCGAGACAAGAAAATGAGACCGAGACATGAACATGAGACCGAGACAAGAACATGAGACCGAGACAAGAACATGAGACCGAGACAAGAACATGAGACCGAGACAAGAACATGAGACCGAGACAAGAACATGAGACCGAGACAAGAACATGAGACTGAGACAAGAACATGAGACCGAGACAAGAACATGAAATGGTCAAAAGAAAATGACTTAGGAAGACCCCAACAACACTTTCAGGGGTTCAGTGAAGATAAGCCCTGGACAAGACCGGTGTGTACATGGACAATACCAATGTGTACATGGTCAAAACATGTGTGTACATGGTCAACACCAGTGTGTACATAGCATAGTTAACTCACCGTGATGACTACTGTGGGACTGGTGCTCGTGCAAGATACCCTGTAAAAACGTCTTGGCTTCAGTCCCGGTACTGGGCGAGTCCATGCTAAGCAAGGCCTCTGCTGCCATCTCCCTGCCCCGACCATCTTGCGACTGTTCACATGCATCTACTGGAAGAAAGAACAAGCAACACATTAAACGTCATAGGGCAGTAACAAGACATAGGTCAACATAGGGCAATAACAAGGCAAAGGTCAACATAGGGCAGTAACAAGACAAAGGTCAACATAGGGCAGTAACAAGGCAAAGGTCAACATAGGGCAGTAACAAGACAAAGGCCAACATAGGGCAGTAACAAGACAAATGCCAACATAGGGCAGTAACAAGGCAAAGGCCAACATAGGGCAGTAACAAGGCAAAGGCCAACATAGGGCAGTAACAAGGCAAAGGTCAACATAGGACAATAACAAGACAAAGGTCAACATAGGGCAATAACAAGACAAAGGCCAACATAGGGCAGTAACAAGGCAAAGGTCAACATAGGGCAATAACAAGACAAAGGCCAACATAGGGCAGTAACAAGGCAAAGGTCAACATAGGGCAGTAACAAGACAAAGGTCAACATAGGGCAATAACAAGACAAAGGTCAACATAGGGCAATAACAAGAAAAAGGCCAACATAGGGCAGTAACAAGGAAAATGTCAACATAGGATGAGGTTCTACACTGTATACAACATAGTCACTTTTTTGTATAAGAAGCAAATTACTTCTAACAATAGTGTTACATATTTGCCATGTGTAGCCATTTGTTAGTATAACCATCGAAATACCAATATTTTCAAAGAAAAAATGTTACAGAGACACATTGCTTCTATAATTAAGATATATTTATTTAAAAGGTAATACCCCCCCCCTTCCCTCAACAATCAAATTCATACTAAATTTTTCATTGACAAAAATGTGGAAAGGGGGGACAAGGAATTATTTATACAGTAAGGATACAGCTGAATTCTTGGGGATTTCTGTCATCTTTATTCTTAAACTAATTATTTAGTGACCCGAGTAAGTCACTTTGTATTCAAGTTCATGACTCATTAAAATTATAAGAAAAAAAAACAATGCCTGTTGATATTGGAGAAATACATATACAGGGAAATATATGATTACAGCCTTATATAATATCCTAGTATTTGTATACAGGTGTGTGTCATATACAGGGAAATATATGATTACAGCCTTATATAATATCCTAGTATTTGTATACAGGTGTGTCCATACTTGGGGAATCGAATGGTAGGTGTGAAATGATTTGGTACAATACAAAATATTGGCACAATAAGAAAACTGGGATAATGATATAGAATAAAAAGTTTGAAGTTAAGGATAAAACAAAAGAATCCCATGTGAAAGCTTAAGTATCAGTGGCGCCAAAAGGGGGGTGCGGAGGGGGCGGGCCGCCCCGGGTGACACCAACCCTAGTGACGCCTCTGGTAAGTATGTCTCGAGATATGATTAGACGTTGGCCTTTAGTCGCAACATGATTACAGGTGATTACAGGTAATTTCCAATGTTCCCTTTACGCTGCGCCGCTGAGCGGCCACGCAGATATCTGAGACCACTGCCACGCAGCAGTTTTTGATTACCACGCAGAAAATTTTGTAAAATATTACACAAAAAATGGATGCTGTGCGACTTTGCACACGAGTTTTTTAACGTTTGCACACGGACCAATGAACCAAGGGGCCATTGGTAATCACTGTCCACGGACCAAGGGGCCATTGGTGATCACTGTCCACGGACCAAGGGGCCATTGGTAATCACTGTCCACGGACCAAGGGGCCATTGGTAATCACTGTCCACGGACCAAGGGGCCATTGGTGATCACTGTCCACGGACCAAGGGGCCATTGGTAATCACTGTCCACGGACCAAGGGGCCATTGGTGATCACTGTCCACGGACCAAGGGGCCATTGGTAATCACTGTCCACGGACCAAGGGGCCATTGGTGATCACTGTCCACGGACCAAGGGGCCATTGGTAATCACTGTCCACGGACCAAGGGGCCATTGGTAATCACTGTCCACGGACCAAGGGGCCATTGGTGATCACTGTCAACGGACCAAGGGGCCATTGGTAATCACTGCAGTGATCCTTTGGAAGACACACATTTACCTCCTTGGGCATTAGCTCCAAGCGTGACAAATAAATGACTTACTCGAGTTTGACTAGACTAATTTACATGACCTAACGTTATTTCAAACAAATTACCTCCTTCGGGTATTGTCTTATATTAATAACTAGTATATCACCCGTCAAAAATGACGGAAGTTTTCAAAATAAATACACATCAGATTAAAAAATAACGTAATACAGAACTTTCATTTATTGTATTTATTTTTATTTGATTCATTTATTATCATATTGAACAATTTTATGCGGAACGTTCGAAAAGTGTTATAGCCCTTGAAGACATTGGTTATTTTACCCAGCCACGTCAATGTTGGGTTATCTACTACTTTGGTTGTTTCACGTCAATGTTGGGTTATCTACTACTTTGTTTCACGTCAATGTTGGGTTATCTACTACTTTGGTTGTTTCACGTCAATGTTGAGTTATCTACTACTTTGTTTCACGTCAATGTTGGGTTATCTACTACTTTGTTTCACGTCAATGTTGAGTTATCTACTACTTTGTTTGTTTCACGTCAATGTTGAGTTATCTACTACTTTGTTTCACGTCAATGTTGGGTTATCTACTACTTTGGTTGCTCCATGTCGTACATGTTGGGTTATCTACTACTTTGGTTGCTCCATGTCGTACATGTACATCTCTTCTCGTGTCCAGAATGAGACCATCACGTCTCAGATTGACACAAAGGGCCATCACGTCTCAGATTGACACAAAGGGCCCAGAATATGGCTAATTTTAACTCCATTCTTATACGGGCCAACACGGCCATAGTTTAGCTATGCACAGCACGTCTTATAACTCAGGTTTTCTACATCTGTCAGAACGTTTATGTGCAGAATAAATGTGTTTTTATTCTAGTGGCTTGTAAAAGGGTCAGGGGTTAAAAATAGAATTGTTTTGTCATTGTAAAAAAAATAGAACATTAAAAGAAAATGGTGGTCTTTATAAATTAATTTTACAACAGTTCCTATTAATTAATGTCTGTAAAGGAAGTTTTCAGAGCATTATTCCAAGTTCAGTTGTTACCACCTTTCCTACTGCAATCTTCCTTTATAATACCGACACCCAAGATGTGAACAAAGGCAATAAATGATCTCAGTTAATAGGAGACTTTAAAACAATGACAGAAAAGGTAATACAGCAGTGGATTAGGATAACACCATCCATGAGAAGTTTCACTAAGTATTTGGATCATGGATCAGTTAAGTAGACATTACATGTAATGCACAACAGAAGACTCATGGGATAAGACTATGGATGATAATAATACAAACAAAAATACCAAAAATATAAATAAATTACGACCGTCCTTGTGTCGGCATCTACCCTCGATACTTACAGTAACGTTTCATCAGGTCCTTCTTGAAAGTCACTTTCTGCTTGGCAACCTGACCGGAAGAGTCATTGGTCCCAGGGTCACTCCCGAGACACTGACCGCTGCTGGAAACACTGTCCCCACCGGGAGAGAACTGGGAGGCCTGAGCCATAAGAGCCCGCTCGTCGCTCGAGCTCTTGGCTCCGAGGCGCTGTTGTCTCGGGGAGCCCAGCTCGCAGACCGTGGTAGCCTGGCACTCCACCCCCTCCTGCAAGTCCATGGGCTCGTCCTTGACAAAGCCAGATACCATCGTATTAACACCGGACACCGTAACACCCGATTCACTGAAATATCCGAATGGTCTAATGCGCCCTGAGCTGTAATATCCTTGACTCTCCTCGGGTTCCTTGTCTGAGAGAAGTCGCCTCGCCAAAAGACTTCTACACCGCACGTCCGAATAAAGACTTCTACACCGCACGCCCGAATCACTTTCTGCCAAGCAAGTATCCGAGTCACCCAATATCTTTCCTTGATGGTAAGAATGGACACGTGACGGCGTTTGCGTTTCATCGGAAAGGACGTCGGCATTGCCTACAGCACGATCGGGGGTCCTCGTGAGACGCTCGGGGGTCCTCGTGAGACGCTCGGGGGTCCTCGTGAGACGCTCGGGGGTCCTCGTGAGACGCTCGGGGGTCCTCGTGAGACGCTCGGAGGTCCTCGTGAGACGCTCGGGTATTTCACATCGGCCGAGTGGATGTTTCTTTAAGGAAAGATCCAAAACCGGACCTGATAAGTCTTTGATTTCGAAAGTTGAAATCCGAGACACGACTTGACGCTGATCTTGGGATGTCCAGCAAGCGGGGCGGGCTGATGAATTATATGGGCCGATATCTTGGGGTCCGAAGGCATACACTGACGGCGGCAACAGGCATTCAGGTTTAATGGCACTTGGGAGAGTGAGGGGCGGCGGCGGCAAAGGTAAGATGGTGGGGTGGGGCAGGGTGACGCCAATGTGTGGAGAGAATACGGGTGGTAAAGAGAGGCCAGGAATGTGGTGGTGAGCTGCGCCCCGCCTGGAATTGAGCTGTTGACGAGGCGACATTGAGCTGGGCATATGTTGAGTTTGTACGGCCAGATGGCTGCTCATGATGAAATCACGATGGTAAATCACAGGGTGGAATGAAACAATAGAGATAATGTTGTTGTAAGTTTCTTAATAGCACGTGAAATATCACAGACAGGTGCGTCCATGGTCAAAAGAACACGTCACATTTCTCGTTGGTTGGTAGCGGCGATAGAATTGAGCGATATGTCTTTTATTAAATGCACAAGTTTAGACCAATCACAGCTTCCTTGTAAAAACACGTGACATCAAAAGGATGTGATATACACACTTTACAAATAACGAGCGGGGATTCCGGTCACCGGTATAGTCAATAGGCGAGCACCGGTATAGTCAATAGGCGAGGCTAAAAAGCCGGCGCCAAGGTAATTGTTACATAGTGGTCAAGTCCCCAGTGCGTGCATCATGTGACCTGACAGCTATGAGGTGTACAAGTTAAGCCATCAGTATTCATAAGTCTACCATTTTTGAAGTCTAAACAAAAGACAGTAAAACTAGAAATGACAGGCTCGTAATGGCAACCATTTTAACCAAAAATTATAACAATAAACAACAGTTAACCACTAAAATGCCATTCCTTTTGTTATTAACTGAACGATATCAATGATTGGACAGTGTCCTCCAGGCTCGTCTCAAGGAAGCGCAAACACGTTAATGAACATTCATCAACTGGACACAAGGGCCAGGCCAAACAACATTCATCAACTGGACACAAGGACCAGGCCAAACAACAAACATCAACTGGACACAAGGACCAGGCCTAAAAAAACTCAAAACACCCAAATGAACATAAGCCCCGGGCTCCGCTGAATTACAAACACACACAAAACTGATTCCGGCAATGATAGTACAACAGCAGCTAACCGGAACACAGGAAATCCTCCTCAAGCAGATCTATCCCCCGTATCATATGCGTGTGTGTCAGCGATGACAACAACTTGTAGGACTAATGACACTACACAGCAGAATTAATGATCCTCTAGTGTCATTCAAAAACAACGACCATATCTTATTCACAGTCAATAATCCAGGTAATTCCTAGGATAAGGATGGCAGATATGTGCAGTTGGGGTGGGTGTTGGTGGTCAGGTTGACGGGTCTATTCACGAAAAGAACCAAGCCTAGGGGAAAGTACGTGGATTTTCTGCTTCCTATTTTACTTCCTAGTATCATTTGTGTAGGTTGCTTTTGATAAGCAGTACAGCTACAAGTGTCACTGTCTTATTTATAGGCATTCGCGGGGAAATCGTCACACAATAGCGGGGGACGGCGCTGAGGCCTTCAACCCACTTCCACTCTATTCAACCCCCGTATATAAGGGACGGCACTGAAGCCTACAACCCACTTCCACTATTCAACCCCCGTATATAAGGGACGGCGCTGAGGCCTACAACCCACTTCCACTATTCAACCCCCATCCATAATTTATGCTAATCAGTTAATAGGAGGCAAGTCCACATTTCTCAAACGGCTCGCTATACGAGGCAAGTCCACATTTCTCAAACGGCTCGCTATACGAGGCAAGTCCACATTTCTCAAACGGCTCGCTATACGAGGCAAGTCCACATTTCTCAAACGGCTACTCGCTATACGAGGCAAGTCCACATTTCTCAAACGGCTACTCGCTATACGAGGCAAGTCCACATTTCTCAAACGGCTACTCGCTATACGAGGCAAGTCCACATTTCTCAAACGGCTACTCGCTATACGAGGCAAGTCCACATTTCTCAAACGGCTACTCGCTATACGAGGCAAGTCCACATTTCTCAAACGGCTACTCGCTATACGAGGCAAGTCCACATTTCTCAAACGGCTCGCTATACGAGGCAAGTCCACATTTCTCAAACGGCTCGCTATACGAGGCAAGTCCACATTTCTCAAACGGCTCGCTATACGAGGCAAGTCCACATTTGTCAAACGGCTCGCTATACGAGGCAAGTCCACATTTCTCAAACGGCTCGCTATACGAGGCAAGTCCACATTTCTCAAACGGCTACTCGCTATACGAGGCAAGTCCACATTTCTCAAACGGCTACTCGCTATACGAGGCAAGTCCACATTTCTCAAACGGCTACTCGCTATACGAGGCAAGTCCACATTTCTCAAACGGCTACTCGCTATACGAGGCAAGTCCACATTTCTCAAACGGCTACTCGCTATACGAGGCAAGTCCACATTTCTCAAACGGCTACTCGCTATACGAGACAAGTCCACATTTCTCAAACGGCTCGCTATACGAGGCAAGTCCACATTTCTCAAACGGCTCGCTATACGAGGCAAGTCCACATTTCTTAAACGGCTCGCTATACGAGGCAAGTCCACATTTCTCAAACGGCTACTCGCTATACGAGGCAAGTCCACATTTCTCAAACGGCTACTCGCTATACGAGGCAAGTCCACATTTCTCAAACGGCTACTCGCTATACGAGGCAAGTCCACATTTCTCAAACGGCTACTCGCTATACGAGGCAAGTCCACATTTCTCAAACGGCTACTCGCTATACGAGGCAAGTCCACATTTCTCAAACGGCTACTCGCTATACGAGGCAAGTCCACATTTCTCAAACGGCTACTCGCTATACGAGGCAAGTCCACATTTCTCAAACGGCTACTCGCTATACGAGGCAAGTCCACATTTCTCAAACGGCTACTCGCTATACGAGGCAAGTCCACATTTCTCAAACGGCTACTCGCTATACGAGGCAAGTCCACATTTCTCAAACGGCTACTCGCTATGCCATAAACCATTGGGAACATTCAGATTATCCTATATGCAGAAAATTCCCGGCTTGGAATTTGATATCTGTCATTTAACAACACCCCGAGAGTTATTGACTACCACAAATTATGGACAAGTTCGTGGCGCCCCCCCCCCACACACACACATACCCACAAATTATGGACAAGTTCGTGGCGCCCCCCCCCACACACACACATACCCACAAATTATGGACAAGTTCGTGGCGCCCCCCCCCACACACACACATACCCACAAATTATTGACAAGTTCGTGGCGCCCCCCCACACACACCCACAAATTATGGACAAGTTCGTGGCGCCCCCCCCCCACACACACATACCCACAAATTATGGACAAGTTCGTGGCGCCCCCCCCACACACACACATACCCACAAATTATGGACAAGTTCGTGGCGCCCCCCCCCCACACACACATACCCACAAATTATGGACAAGTTCGTGGCGCCCCCCCACACACACACATACCCACAAATTATGGACAAGTTCGTGGCGCCCCCCCCACACACACACATACCCACAAATTATGGACAAGTTCGTGGCGCCCCCCCCCACACACACACATACCCACAAATTATGGACAAGTTCGTGGCGCCCCCCCCCCACACACACATACCCACAAATTATGGACAAGTTCGTGGCGCCCCCCCCCCACACACACACATACCCACAAATTATTGACAAGTTCGTGGCGCCCCCCCCCCACACACACACACCAACCGTGAAGGAAAGTTAGTAAGTGGTGGCAACTATAGGGAGCAGTAGTAAGCGTTGTCAAGTGATTTAGCTAGGAAGTGAATAGCATGCCACTTGACAGGGACATAGAATAGATATGGGAGTATGCGTTTGTGCGGGGTTTACAAACTTACTGACTTGGCACAGTCCACACACACTAGTACACATCACAGATAAGTACTCAATTTTAACATTTAAAAAATCTCAGTCCTTCGGTTAGTAAACTTCGTGACGAAATACAAGATAATTTCTACAGCAAAATGTCAATAAGTAATTGTAACAATTAAGTACGGAAAAAGTTCGGATCACTTGGGGCATCAGAAAGCGGGTCAAATCTGAGAACCATGATTTCAGCACAAACAAAAGAACAATGAAATCTATTGATCAAAAGCTAATATAATGATTCGATCCTTAAAATGCCATCCCCGCATTAGAGCCTAGCTTCAGGCGTACTGCGTCCTGTGCCTAAATATAATCCATTCCAAACTTTGTTGCCGATCTCAACCAAAAATATCTTCCTACATTCGACCATTATACTGTTGGAATATAAGCTATATTCTATAAGCTATATATAAGGCCATTCTGTAGCTAACGCAGAATTCAAAACATTACTGTTGAATAGAAGGCTTGAATACAGCCCCGGGGGTTGATGTCGGGCCAAACGTACAAGGCATGGGATTGAATGGCAGGCAGGAAGCGGAGACCTGATCTCTCAGACATGCCAAGGTTATTCACGCACTACAGTTCAGAGTCGGCACCACTGCTCCGACTGCAGACACCCAGTTATTGAAGTTCTGGTAATTTCAGAGTCGGCACCACTGCTCCGACTGCAGACACCCAAGTATAACGTCACAGGCATCAAGAATTGTTGCGTTATTCGCAAAGACAGCTGAAAAGAATTGCAGGACTCCTGATATGCATCGAAACATAATTCTCAGACAAAGAATTTCACAACGAATTAAATCAACTTTCAAGCCGTTCATTTAAAAAATGACCCCTACCCCCACCCCCCTTCTAAAAGACACTGGCAACGCTGGGCTCCACTACATATCAAGTCTCTAACTGAGCATATGATCCCCAATGCCCTGAGCGCATCTACATATCAAGTCTCTAACTGAGCATATGATCCTCAATGCCCTGAGCGCATCTACATATCAAGTCTCTAACTGAGCATATGATCCTCAATGCCCTGAGCGCATCTACATATCAAGTCTCTAACTGAGCATATGATCCTCAATGCCCTGAGCGCATCTACATATCAAGTCTCTAACTGAGCATATGATCCCCAATGCCCTGAGCGCATCTACATAGCAAGTCTCTAACTGAGCATATGATCCTCAATGCCCTGAGCGCATCTACATATCAAGTCTCTAACTGAGCATATAATCCTCAATGCCCTGAGCGCATCTACATATCAAGTCTCTAACTGAGCATATGATCCTCAATGCCCTGAGCGCATCTACATATCAAGTCTCTAACTGAGCATATGATCCTCAATGCCCTGAGCGCATCTACATATCAAGTCTCTAACTGAGCATATGATCCCCAATGCCCTGAGCGCATCTACATATCAAGTCTCTAACTGAGCATATGATCCTCAATGCCCTGAGCGCATCTACATATCAAGTCTCTAACTGAGCATATGATCCCCAATGCCCTGAGCGCATCTACATATCAAGTCTCTAACTGAGCATATGATCCCCAATGCCCTGAGCGCATCTACATATCAAGTCTCTAACTGAGCATATGATCCCCAATGCCCTGAGCGCATCTACATATCAAGTCTCTAACTGAGCATATGATCCCCAATGCCCTGAGCGCATCTACATATCAAGTCTCTAACTGAGCATATGATCCTCAATGCCCTGAGCGCATCTACATATCAAGTCTCTAACTGAGCATATGATCCCCAATGCCCTGAGCGCATCTACATATCAAGTCTCTAACTGAGCATATGATCCCCAATGCCCTGAGCGCATCTACATATCAAGTCTCTAACTGAGCATATGATCCCCAATGCCCTGAGCGCATCTACATATCAAGTCTCTAACTGAGCATATGATCCCCAATGCCCTGAGCGCATCTACATATCAAGTCTGTAACTGAGCATATGATCCTCAATGCCCTGAGCGCATCTACATATCAAGTCTCTAACTGAGCATATGATCCTCAATGCCCTGAGCGCATCTACATATCAAGTCTGTAACTGAGCATATGATCCCCAATGCCCTGAGCGCATCTACATATCAAGTCTCTAACTGAGCACATGATCCTCAATGCCCTGAGCGCATCTACATATCAAGTCTCTAACTGAGCATATGATCCTCAATGCCCTGAGCGCATCTACATATCAAGTCTCTAACTGAGCACATGATCCTCAATGCCCTGAGCGCATCTACATATCAAGTCTCTAACTGAGCATATGATCCTCAATGCCCTGAGCGCATCTACATATCAAGTCTCTAACTGAGCATATGATCCCCAATGCCCTGAGCGCATCTACATATCAAGTCTCTAACTGAGCATATGATCCCCAATGCCCTGAGCGCATCTACATATCAAGTCTCTAACTGAGCATATGATCCCCAATGCCCTGAGCGCATCTACATATCAAGTCTCTAACTGAGCATATGATCCCCAATGCCCTGAGCGCATCTACATATCAAGTCTCTAACTGAGCATATGATCACCAATGCGGAAATAAAACATTTCAAGGACTGGCTGGCCACTCACACACATACACTGGCCCAGACCACAATGTATTTCCGCAACCCCTTGATAGCTTAGTGTTGGGATTTCCAAACAGATATTTCGTCAGGCTAATTTGAGATTATTCACAGGGGTCCTCGGAGATAATTATGGACTCACTAGAAAATGAACTGTCAAAACAACGGCGTGAATGGGACATCTACAAAAGTTATGTGAATGGGCCATCTACAAAAGTTATGTGAATGGGCCATCTACAAAAGTTATGTGAATGGGCCATCTACAAAAGTTATGTGAATGGGCCATCTACAAAAGTTATGTGAATGGGCCATCTACAAAAGTTATGTGAATGGGCCATCTACAAAAGTTATGTGAATGGGCCATCTACAAAAGTTATGTGAATGGGCCATCTACAAAAGTTATGTGAATGGGCCATCTACAAAAGTTATGTGAATGGGCCATCTACAAAAGTTATGTGAATGGGCCATCTACAAAAGTTATGTGAATGGGCCATCTACAAAAGTTATGTGAATGGGCCATCTACAAAAGTTATGTGAATGGGCCATCTACAAAAGTTATGTGAATGGGCCATCTACAAAAGTTATGTCAGTTAAAATAAAAGCATCCCAGGAACTTTATAAATAAGTGCATCCTCCAGCCCCTGGTATGCCACCGAAAATCTTTTCTACGCCCCTGATCTGAATATTCTAGCATCCATTCTTACAGAGTACATTTAAACTTGACTAAACCTAACGAACATATAAAAGACCAAGAGTCGCTATGATCTTTTTAATAATGGCATAGTGTCAAAATTATCTTTAAAAAAAAATCAAGTCATAAAAACTCGGATGAGTATTTAAACGCAATTTCCAACAAAGAATTTTCGATTTTTTATTCAAAGGAAATCATTATAGATTACATTAAAAGTCGATTCGAATAATTAATTAATAAATTAATTCTGAAACTAAACACGATATGACGTCATATTCCCTCACGCTACATCACACCAAGAATGTGTCAATATAATGCGCACTGCGCAACATCTAACTTAAGCATTCACAAAGCGGGATAACCCCATTAACTATCATTCTAGATTACATTAAAAGTCATTTCAAATCAAATTTTGAAACTAAAGAAAACAATTTCTATCTACAAATTGCTGCAAAAATTACGGGAGTCCAAAAAAAAAGGTTTTTTTTCCAAAAATTCCTTCTCCATCATTGTTTCAATATTATTAGCTATCGTTTGGCGTTTGTTTCCACCCGATAGATGTTATGGTTGGCGAGAAATTGACAAAATACATATATTTTTTCGGTTTTTTAAAAAGATTTTTATAGTCCATGAAATCCAGTAAACCTTTTCGGTATTTTTTTTGGCCCATGCACATCCTTGGGACCTCCTTAACATATTTACAAGAGACTCGGACCCTCTATCTGGTATGGTTCAGGAGGAGTTGCTGTTCAAAGCTCGAAAAGACAGACCAGACATTTCGAATGTATAAACGCAATTCCCTAGTGAAATTGCGTTTAACAAAAAGGATTATAGCTACGTTAGTTTAACAGAAGGAACAATTCAATAACTACCGAGTAAACTATGAACTTTGACACGCTGAAAAGAGTCATTCATAACAGCGTATAGAATAGTACATCGAAAATAACAAGAAATCTTAAAATGTTGACTAATGACTACGCGTGGAGTTCTACTTGTACCGCCTCTTACGCCATCATCCGTGAAACCCTAGTTACCAAATCTACAAAGGACCATAATGATCACATGTGCAAAGTAACTCGAGCTTTTATTTAACATAATAAAAAATAATAATTCAGTTAATGGTATACTTTCAGGAGACCCGCACATGCAGGTTTAATACAGTGAGCCCCAAAACAATAGGCCCACATTTACTGCGAACCTTAAAACGGGCACTAGCCTACCTACAGGATTTGATGTTAGGGCCGTGTGTGGGGTGTCCCTCGCTGTCACCATCTTATCTGTCTCATGTACAACATGTAGCAACTTGGGGCGGGGGGGGGTCCCCTCGCTGTCACCATCTTATCTATGTCTCATGTACAACATGTAGCAACTTGTCATTAGTCAACCAACAGGATCTCCACTGTCCCGTGAAGATGACAAGACAAGAGACATGCCCGTACAAACAACTTATTAGTTATGGAGATTTTACTAACTGCACAAACAACTTATTAGTTATGGAGATTTTACTAACTGCACAATCAACTTTGAGAATATTCATCGAAATGAGTCAACCAAAACTGCGTCACAAACTGTACTGCTGTAAATTAGAGATCATAAAAATATTTTCAGAATTTTAAAAATTAAAAAAAATATATTTTAAAAAACTGATCGAACTACATGTATCTGCTGTTCACCGGAAGGACCAATAATCACTTGTTATCTGGGAGCTATCTATCCCCACACAAACTTCAAAAGTAATAGCCTAACACACAAATACATTTACAGATAACATGATCATGTCAAGTATTTAAGCAGTCAGGGTATTTTCCTACATTTATGCGTTTGTCGGCACTTAAGTGTCTAGGGTTAATCTTTTATTATTATTATTTTTTAAAAGGCTAATTTAATTAAGTCTCCATGGCAACACCGTGATACGAAATAGTAACTGTCAGAACGTCACTCAAGTTGATATTGTTACATATGACTCTTGGAACCGGAACTATAAACGCCGGTCGATCTCTTATTTACCCCCCCCCCAAACCACCACCACACTACACGTAGAGTGCGCTTATTACGTGTGGCTTATTACGGGGCGTTCAAAATAACTGCGCAACAAACGTTCAGCTGTCGTTAAACTAAAACACAAAGGTTCTATACACAGCTTACAGTCGCAGGCTTACATACACAGGCTTACAGTCGCAGGCTTACAGTAGCAGAGAAAATTGCCAAAAATGTATTGATGTATACCAAGTCAATTGACGGAATTATCTGGAACTTGAAAAAGGATGGATTCTCAAACAAAGCAATGGATAATTTGAATATACTGAACAAAAAATAATAAAAAGCTCGCGCTTAAGCATTCAATATGCAACAAACCAACCATTGAAGCCACAAGCCTACTTTTGACGACTAAAAATGTAAGCAACTATACACTACTTGAGAATGTTCCCGAGATGACTAATCTTAATCTCGGCTTATTCTTAGTGACTAGAGACCCACCCCACCCCCTTTTATTGTAACTATTTAAAACAAAGACTGTTTTTATTAACATGATGAAAGTAACCGTTTTTGAGGGGGAAGTTCTTCGAGATACCATTAGGACGCACTATCCTGTGGACGTTAGATATCTTGATGTACCCCCACCCCCACAAGTTCTTCGAGATACCATTAGGACGCACTATCCTGTAGACGTTAGATATCTTGATGTACCCCCACCCCCACAAGTTCTACGAGATACCATTAGGACGCACTATCCTGTGCACGTTAGATATCTTGATGTACCCCCACCCCCACAAGTTCTACGAGATACCATTAGGACGCACTATCCTGTAGACGTTAGATATCTTGATGTACCCCCACCCCCACAAGTTCTACGAGATACCATTAGGACGCACTATCCTGTAGACGTTAGATATCTTGATGTACCCCCACCCCCACAAGTTCTACGAGATACCATTAGGACGCACTATCCTGTAGACGTTAGATATCTTGATGTACCCCCACCCCCACAAGTTCTACGAGATACCATTAGGACGCACTATCCTGTGGACGTTAGATATCTTGATGTACCCCCACCCCCACAAGTTCTACGAGATACCATTAGGACGCACTATCCTGTGGACGTTAGATATCTTGATGTACCCCCACCCCCACAAGTTCTACGAGATACCATTAGGACGCACTATCCTGTGGACGTTAGATATCTTGATGTACCCCCACCCCCACAAGTTCTACGAGATACCATTAGGACGCACTATCCTGTGGACGTTAGATATCTTGATGTACCCCCACCCCCACAAGTTCTACGAGATACCATTAGGACGCACTATCCTGTGGACGTTAGATATCTTGATGTACCCCCACCCCCACAAGTTCTACGAGATACCATTAGGACGCACTATCCTGTAGACGTTAGATATCTTGATGTACCCCCACCCCCACAAGTTCTACGAGATACCATTAGGACGCACTATCCTGTGGACGTTAGATATCTTGATGTACCCCCACCCCCACAAGTTCTACGAGATACCATTAGGACGCACTATCCTGTGGACGTTAGATATCTTGATGTACCCCCACCCCCACAAGTTCTACGAGATACCATTAGGACGCACTATCCTGTGGACGTTAGATATCTTGATGTACCCCCACCCCCACAAGTTCTACGAGATACCATTAGGACGCACTATCCTGTAGACGTTAGATATCTTGATGTACCCCCACCCCCACAAGTTCTACGAGATACCATTAGGACGCACTATCCTGTGGACGTTAGATATCTTGATGTACCCCCACCCCCACAAGTTCTACGAGATACCATTAGGACGCACTATCCTGTAGACGTTAGATATCTTGATGTACCCCCACCCCCACAAGTTCTACGAGATACCATTAGGACGCACTATCCTGTAGACGTTAGATATCTTGATGTACCCCCACCCCCACAAGTTCTACGAGATACCATTAGGACGCACTATCCTGTAGACGTTAGATATCTTGATGTACCCCCACCCCCACAAGTTCTACGAGATACCATTAGGACGCACTATCCTGTAGACGTTAGATATCTTGATGTACCCCCACCCCCACAAGTTCTACGAGATACCATTAGGACGCACTATCCTGTAGACGTTAGATATCTTCATGTACCCCCACCCCCACGCATTCTTCCACCCATCTGTACCAACGACAAGGTGTTTAAATAATCCCACGCTGCAACGCGATAACTCACGCTCTGTCACACATCACGCCCCCTCCCTACCAAAACGTAGCCGGCCAGCCTATTTAATAACCCACTCGCCTTTCCTACATTAGCCAACAATTAGCGGCAGACGTGTGTGGACTGGGTAAGGAGGAAGACAAGATTTGTGCGGTGGGGGGGGGTGTGCACAGGGCTTCAGCAGCCCTGTCAACATAACGTTGTTCCGGACGTAAGTAAACATGACACCGGCGTGACCGAGTCAGGACGTCAGCCGCGTGTGTGAGGGATGCTGCACCTCCGGGCAGGGGCGGCTCGTAATGCCCCTGGTAGGAGAATCAATCGGTGGTCCCAACTACCTCGAGGTGCACAGTTTCCGCATTCTTAGAGACAAAGCTTGTTCCCGGTGGGCAACAGTGATGACTTACAGTACTTACACTAAGTGACAAATGGGTTTACGACGATACGATACGTCTTAGGTACTGGTATTAAAAATATTTACTTTTTTCGGGTCAGCCTTGTGTGTGGTGTTTGGTTAGCCATCGAGGGTGAAAGCCTCGTAAGTAAAGTCATTTCTGAGTTGAAATTGAAACATTTTGAGAATCTGTTGCTAATGTGTGTCAAGATGCTAGTCCCTGCGTGCCGCTGATGACGGAGATTTAATATGTGAGGTTGTATGTCTGACTTCTCTCATGGCCACAGAAGTGGGACGACACGCTCCACATGCCGGCTGACCCCGGCAAGATAAATGCACCGTAGTTAATGGACGCCATGTGCACTGGAACAGATTGCATCAATCACTCGCCACCAATCAGCAACAGCAACACAACACATTTAATGAGTACAGCAGATTACACCAATCACATTGTCAACAGTCGTATACACCAAACGTATTACTTCCGTGTGGCTCCGTGTTATACGCCGCAAGCCTACCGTGAACTTTTTACACAGCCTTTCACTGAAACGGCCGAATCCGCGATACGCTTCTAAGAAGCTTTCCCCGTAAGCATGAAAAGGTACCTTGAGTTGTAACCTGTAACTATGGCCAAATTTGGCTGATTCACCTCGTAAACCAATGCAAGGCACACGACGTTAGATACTTGCACAAAGTCATGTTTTAAATTGTCAACATTAAGTCCTACTAACTAAACTCGTCAATGACTATGGGAGGCCACTAAACTCGTCAATGACTATGGGAGGCCACTAAACTAGTCAATGACTATGGGAGGCCACTAAACTCGTCAATGACTATGGGAGGCCACTAAACTCGTCAATGACTATGGGAGGCCACTAAACTAGTCAATGACTATGGGAGGCCACTAAACTCGTCAATGACTATGGGAGGCCACTAAACTAGTCAATGACTATGGGAGGCCACTAAACTCGTCAATGACTATGGGAGGCCACTAAACTCGTCAATGACTATGGGAGGCCACTAAACTAGTCAATGACTATGGGAGGCCACTAAACTCGTCAATGACTATGGGAGGCCACTAAACTAGTCAATGACTATGGGAGGCCACTAAACTCGTCACGACTATGGGAGGCCACTAAACTCGTCAATGACTATGGGAGGCCACTAAACTCGTCAATGACTATGGGAGGCCACTAAACTCGTCAATGACTATGGGAGGCCACTAAACTCGTCACGACTATGGGAGGCCACTAAACTCGTCAATGACTATGGGAGGCCACTAAACTAGTCAATGACTATGGGAGGCCACTAAACTAGTCAATGACTATGGGAGGCCACTAAACTCATCAATGACTATGGGAGGCCACTAAACTCGTCAATGACTATGGGAGGCCACTAAACTAGTCAATGACTATGGGAGGCCACTAAACTAGTCAATGACTATGGGAGGCCACTAAACTCCAAGTGGCTAGTCCAATGGGCATCAAAGTAAAAGGTATGCATTACATGTATTTCCAAGGTTAGAATTGTAACAAATCGAAGGTGTAGCTCTTAGTTTATGAAATGTTACTTTATTCCATATCTGTTATTATAATTTTGTAATTTTATTTCTTTCTTTAAAAAAATAAAAAGGATATCTGACATCAGTGACATTTTTTAAAAAGTTTTTAAAAAACCAAAAAAAACTAAGGTGTCAAGACTTTGGGGTGATGTACGCCATGGTATTGACAATCTTCAAACTAGAACCCTTGTGTTATGTGCCTGTGCAACATGGCCCATACAGCCCGAATTATTCCAAGTGAAACAATTAGATGTAGACTTCAGACTTCAGACACAATTTTATTTATTTCTGTAATATCATTTAAAACAAATAAATCCACTGTCATCGTGACACAAAAATTGATTTAAAAAAAAATAAATGATTTATTTTAAACAATAAACGATTCTTCCATGTTTTAGTCTAAGTGGCACTGAACACGACCAGGAAGGCAATTGACTAGACGAACTACTGAGTCAGCCTAATATGAAACCAAGATAGTAGCGTGTTACAGGAGGCAACCATTGCTAAGCCCAAGCCAGTCAATCCACAATGTACTGCTTACTTATAGGGCAACCATTGCCAAATCCAAGCCAGTCAATCCACAATGTACTGCTTACTTATAGGGCAACCATTGCCAAATCCAAGCCAGTCAATCCACAATGTATTGCTTGCTTATGGTGACGTCATTAACAACTGGCCAAGAGCCTTCGTCCACCCCCACCCACTTTTCACTTGCTCCTGGTAGGAAAATTAACATGCGAAAGAAAACATAACTATTTTTGTTTGTTGTCAAATTAAACGGACTAGGCCTTTTGTGTAATGAGTGTACCTTAACCGCACCAGAAAGGGGGTGGGTGGGGTGGTGGGGTAAAAAAACAAACTCTAACACCACTAACAGACAATACACACAAATATTCACACAGGCCGCTGTCTTGTGTGTGACATGTTCAGTTTTACACACAAATAGTCACGGCTTCCTGAAGTACAGGCCGCTGTCTTGTGTGTGACATGTTCAGTTTTACACACAAATAGTCACGGCTTCCAACAGCTCGCTGTCTGGTGTATGACACCTGTGTGTGTCGGGTCAGTTACACGTGTCAGTATGTTGCACCTGTGTGTGTCGTTCACTCGTCATCCTATCATTGTATCGCCAAGTGTTACTAATTGAAGATTGTACTTGTGGCCAAGAATGAATGATTTTGAACAGAATTAATAAAACTAATGCTAATTGTGTTCTTTCTAACGCCGATTCTCTCTGACAAATCCATTTAAGGACATTAAAACCTTTCAGAAAACTCTTGCCGCGGTTACCGGTATTTAATAAATAAGTAGTAGGTGGCTGTAACATGAACAAGCTTTAAACCTCTGATACAACTGACCAATGACCCCTGTTACCCAACTGACCAATGACCCCTGTAACCCAACTGACCAATGACCCCTGTAACCCAACTGACCAATGACCCCTGTAACCCAACTGACCAATGACCCCTGTTACCCAACTGACCAATGACCCCTGTAACCCAACTGACCAATGACCCCTGTAACCCAACTGACCCCTGTAACCCAACTGACCAATGACCCCTGTAACCCAACTGACCAATGACCCCTGTAACCCAACTGACCAATGACCCCTGTAACCCAACTGACCAATGACCCCTGTAACCCAACTGACCAATGACCCCTGTAACCCAACTGACCAATGACCCCTGTAACCCAACTGACCAATCACCCCACTAATAGCATTTAACCCAACTGCACCAAATACCAAACCTGAACACGATTCTGTACAGCACGAAGACTCCCTCCCATGTGGTAAAGCCAGTAAGTAAAGAAAAAATAATATCATCGTTCTAATACATCCTTAGTTAAAATAAAACTTAACTAACTAGACGAGTATACACAATCAACATATTTAAAATAAACTTATTCCAATTTAAACGATTTTTTTGTTTTCTTCTTAACCCTCAAGTGCCCCAACTTTTTTGCGATGCAACAATCACAACACACCATTAAGTCTTTTGTAAAGCAGTTATGTTAATTAACTTGGTTGTTTAGCCGTCACTACTACGATGGTCTTACTTAAGGTACAGGAATTGGTTACATTAAATGACCCCAAACGCTATCAAGCTAAATCACGCCCAACAGTTTTATTATTGAGACGGGGATCTACAAAAATTAAGTTGAACAAAAAATCGGTCAGATCCACAAGTAACATAATGCTTTACATTTACGCCCCAAACTATTTTAACGCCCTTAACTATTAACGCGTTAATTTTAACGAATTAACTTAACAAACAAAAGCTCCTATATATACTTAACGACACATTGTGATGTACTTTACAGTCTATGCTATGCCATTCATCAATGGCTACTTCTCTCAAATAACGGTAGACGACTCCATCCATCAATCCATTGCTAGTTGCCTAATAATATGAATCTATTATTGATACACAGCTGGGAATCGACATTTCAAGACGGATCATCAAAACTAGGTCATTTCCTGTTTGTTGTCAAGTTAATCCAACAGACTTGAGGAATTAACTTTTGCGTTGTTTTGTTTAGTGGCCAGGCACACCCCCTCCCTCGTTCCAACAGGAACCAGTAAGTATGGGTCACAAGAAATCACGTGATAATACCAAACAACAGCTCGTCATCAGCCGTGCACAACTATAACGCATGTTTACAACAACAGCCAAAAAAAGGAAAAAATCCTGACCGGCATTCAATAGGAATTAAGGAAATTTGAAAACAATATAATAAGTACAACTATAATTAAACGCCAATAAACTCACGTTTAACTATTTAAACTGAATAATAAATATTTGTCAAAATACTCGAATGTTCCACTCCGAGTTCCCATTTGGAATTGACAAAAAACACCAATAAGATTTGTAGTCGTCACCACCGCTCTGTTATCTAACACCTACAATGCTATCCAAGTTTGCTGGCTGGCGGTGCAGCATGACGACACGACACAAACTAACTGGCTGACGAGACAGGGCGACAGGGCCCGCTGGGAGGAAGTTTATTCCCGACAGAGGAAGTGCTCCGAGGTCGGCCCCGCTCCGGGTCATTACAGCACTTCCCCCCCAACTGGCCTGACGGGTAGGGCCAGCTCTCGCTACTCGACGCTGCTGCGACACTGGTGGCTCGTCGATAGCGTGGGGAGGGGTGGTTGTGGGTGGAGTTGCTGGCCGAATGTGTTGCGTCGTGGCTGGCTTAACATGGAGAATGGACGTAAGGCTTACATTTACATTGCGTGGATCTGTGGAAAGAAGGGGGTGGGGGGAGACGACGCGAGTCACAGCCTGAATACGGGGAGTGCACGTAAGGGGGAAAACCTTACATTACCTATGAAATGCTTGAATGCACAACTGCTTTAGTTTTACTCCGCTCAAATTTCGGTGAACGCTGCGTCAATGTGGAATTGGCCGTTGTGTCCAGTTTTTTCAGTGCCCCATTTTATGATATAAATATTATAAATGATGGCTTAAAAAATAAAAATAATAATGGCATTTCACTTTTTTAAAAACTAATGTAAGTATTGTTTCCAGTGTTAGGTCTACTTGTAAGTTGAACTCAACTGTTTTGGCGACAAGCAAGCAAGCAAGGTCGGTCGGCCGCAGACACCACGAGTTAATATAAAGGATTTAAAAACCACCCGAAAGTTACTTCTAGTTTATAACTACTAGTAGTGACGTTTGCATGAATAATAAGGTAAATGGAGGTTCATTAAGTAAACGAAGACATACATATAGGCAAGGATCAGTGCTGCCAGCGCTAGGTTTTTCAACCTAGATCTAGGTTTTTTCGACCTTGTCTAGGTTTCTAGGTTTTTTATTTCAAAAATTGTCATAACCTAGGTTTTTCTTTAAAAAATGTTATTAAACTATGTTAAAGTAAAAATATTATTAAATTTGTGCCAATAAATCCTAAATAAATTCAAGTTTTCAATAATAAAATTAAGCAGCAGGTGGCAACAGTTTTTTCAGCCGCTCTGTCATGTTACATTATGATCTCTATGGCTCTATTCCACAGAATTCAAAAGGTGGCACTACTGTGGTGCCATCTATCTAAGGAAATCTGGTACACGATAAAACAGCTTGAATGAGCCAAAATATTCAATTTTATTAGACTTTATGACAACTTAACAGCTCTACCATTTTCTTCTGCTTGCGTTGAGAGAATATTCTCTCAAGTATACATGGTATAGACCAAAGATAATCTAATACAACGCTCAGTTAGACTTTTCCTAGTCCGTATGCAAGAACAAACACATACAAATTCTCGTTCTTCCGTCCGGAATTCGGAAGTTGAATGAGTTGCCTGGTCAACGAGGAAAACCAACACGCTATCAACATTTAACACTCAAATGTGAATGCAATACGAGACATAAACATTGGATAAAGTTATGACTCAATAAACTTCTGTATAAAAAAGGAACTTTTGTACTTGATAAAATATGAATGGTTCCAAGAATGCTGATAAGATGGTCATTTATAAGGAAGATGACATAAGTGATGAATTAATGCAGGTGTAAGTATAATTTACAAATATTTGTAGTACAAACTAATACCTTAGGGGCGTTCATAAAAATGACGACATGCATCTAGGGGAGAGCGAGGGGGTTACACTTTTGTGAGATGTGTGACAAGGGGGAGGGGTGTTTAAGAACTGTGACGTCACATCAAAACGCGAAAATTTAAATGAAAGCTCCACTTAAATATTTGATTGCGTACAATTAATTTAATGACGTTTTAAATGGCTTCCCGTGTGTTACGATATTAGACTGCAGCCTCATGCTAAATATACACTTAAATGAAAATAAAATGATTTGAAACATGTTCATTTCCAAATAAGAATTTTTTTTTAATTTTCTTTTTTTGGGGGGGGGGAGGAGGAGGAGAAGCTTTGTGACGTCATATTTGTTTATTTTTAGCATGTCTATGTTTTTTCTTTCGGATCTAGGTTTTTTTGGACATGTTGGCTAGGTTTTTCCCAAAATTGTCGCTGGCAGCACTGGGAAGGATTGCTAGGATTACTGATCATATAAATATAGGCAAGGATTACTAGGATTACTGATCATATAAATATAGGCAAGGATTACTAGGATTACTGATCATATAAATATAGGCAAGGATTACTAGGATTACTGATCATATAAATATAGGCAAGGATTACTAGGATTACTGATCATATAAATATAGGCAAGGATTACTAGGATTACTGATCATACAACAATTCCTTTAAAAGGCCATGTCAATGTCAACAGGACTTCCAATAAGAAGCCCGCCTGCATAATCTATAATCTAGACACTTAGGTGAGAGGGTTTTAGTAAGTGAAAAATAAGCTCTGTATATTATTTCCTTTAAAAGTTTTCTTTATTTTATCTTTTATTTTATGCTTTGCATAATTCTTTAGTCTTTAGTTTTAAAATGACTGAGAGGTTTACACATATTCCAAAATATATTATATACTGTTGGATAACATTGGCATAAGCAAGTCTTTCACAGAACATCCTAGAATAACCCAGATAATAGTGTCTATGTTTTTGGCCCACTTTCACCGACTGACCTACTCCCAGAGAACTAGGAAACTGAATCCACAGCGTGTCGAGAGGATCATAGAGGTAGACAAAAATATCACAAGTCACAAGTACTTTTTTTTTCAAACTTAATCTCAGCGTGACTGAAAGGTGAGAAATGTATTCTGGTGGCAAGATTTCGAGCCACACCTACAATAAGGGAAACTCATACCCTAGAAACACAATCTGATAGGACAGGCGCCATTTTATTAGCGCCAAGAACGAAAGAAACTTAAACGCACAGTGGTGAATAGTAAGTCGAGAAGTTATAGCCTGAATACACCTAATTGGTATAGGGACCAGGTAGTTTTAATTTAGATTTCACCTTTAACACATTGTTCGATCTTATCGTCAGCATGTCACACATTTTCTTCTACCTGCTCCGCCCCCTTTCATAGCCTACCTCATTAAAGAACACCTAATGGCAATTGACCTCTAACTCTAATCTTACACTTGGCGAAGTGGCCCAATCACCTATCATGGAGGTGGCCCAATCACCTATCATGGAGGTGGCCCAATCACCTGTCATGGAGGTGGCCCAATCACCTGTCATGGAGGTGGCCCAATCACCTGTCATGGAGGTGGCCCAATCACTGTGGAGGTGGCCCAATCACTGTGGAGGTGGCCCAATCACTGTGGAGGTGGCCCAATCACCTATCATGGGAGACCACCATTGGTTAAAAAGTCGATCAAACAACCCCATGCAACCAATCTTTCCTTATATTAACTTCTCAGACCGCCTCTTCTAGCGGACGTCACTTCGTGTTAATAGAGAGCAAAGCAACAAGGCACCCAACAGTGTAACAAGGCACCCAACAGTGTAACAAGGCACTCAACAGTGTAACAAGGCACCCAACAGTGTAACAAGGCACTCAACAGTGTAACAAGGCACCCAACAGTGTAACAAGGCACTCAACAGTGTAACAAGGCACTCAACAGTGTAAAAAGGCACCCAACAGTGTAACAAGGCACCCAACAGTGTAACAAGGCACCCAACAGTGTAACAAGGCACCCAACAGTGTAACAAGGCACCCAACAGTGTAACAAGGCACCCAACAGCCCCTGTCCACTATTTTCCTCACATATTCAACATATAAACATTTGTCATGGGTACCATTCTGTTAACAAATGGGCTCCATTACAAATTCTATTTCACAACAAAGTGGAGTTACTATAGTCATTCAACTCATTCAAATATACTTTATTTAAAACTTGGATACTGGATATGTCTTGGTGCTGAAGACAGAAACCCAAGCGACACACATTCAAAGACGTGTATTATGAAGTAGACTAGACTATATCAACACGACAGGTTTCTACGTCCTCTCACATCGCCACCGACCGGCATCCGAACTGAGGGATGTGACAACTTCCACGAAGCTGGAGGGGGGGGGGAAGGGGGCAGTAGCGGCAAGTCTGGACGGGCCCCAACCAAAGTCGACCAAAAGCGTGTCACTAACTCCCAGAGTGTTATCTATCGGCCAACAGCTGCAGCCTGGTAGGTGGAAGTAATATTAATCGGTGACAGGTCAGAGTACACCAGCCTACTACCGGCCTAATGACCTAGAAAACACTAGCCACAGAGCCGCGCAGCAGCCTAACAAACGAAACCGGAAAATCAAATTTAATTATAACAGGTAATTTTTTGTGTAACAAGTTGAGTGCAAAAAAAAAGGGGGGGGGTGTGGAAGGGCTACCATGACAGCAGTTTGACCTGACAGTACCAAGGCATGCTGGTAGTTGAGGCGTTCTTATCAGGCGGAAGTGTTTGTACTATCAAATAGGAAGTTAACACCAGCCCCCATTCGCCTCAATCACGTGGCTGCTTAGTGGCGTGAGGAGGCGCCTGAGGGAATGCGTTGAAACCTGCTGTATGTGACACTGACACATACGCGACACAAGCCATTACGTATAGTTATGGACTGCAACATTTGTACATCAACCAAAACAAACACACACACAGAGAAACTGGAGATTCTGCAAGTATATCATTTTTACACCAACTCAAAGGCCCGTAATCAATTATACAAATGACTAGCATGATATTACCACACAAAACCGGAAGTGTCGCTAAGTCCTCGCCACATGAAAACGTGTAAACAACACAGGTTAAAATGAAGACAAACCGATCCCACCCCTCAAAAGGGTTTGGTAACTTATCAGCTAGTCACACCCGCCCCGTCCCCTCTCTATCTCTCTCACAACCTTGGCCTCTATCGTCAATAATAGTAACACACCAAACACGATCTGTTTGGCCTCCGGTAAAAGTGCACCAACACAGAGCTTAATTTTTAAATATATATAATAAAATAGTTTAAAAAGATTGTTATCTATAGACGCCTTTAATCAAACACCTTATTCGTGGCGTCTGTGAGCTTCCGTTAAATTATACCAGTCACAAGTTTTATACAATCTCTATTCGGTTTGTTTTGAAATGATTTTGTCATACATAGAAACTAAACGTATGCACGGCATCGGAATTGTATCCGGTAAAGGAATCCCTTGCCGTGTCACCAACACAAACGCCCTCAAATTTAACAACACGTGACGTCATGGAAACTACGTTCACTGATACTGTCCACGACCTGCCGCTCCCAAGTCCTTGTTACTTGTTACACATACAGTGATACTGTCCACGACCTGCCGCTCCCAAGTCCTTGTTACTTGTTACACATACAGTGATACTGTCCACGACCTGCCGCTCCCAAGTCCTTGTTACTTGTTACACATACAGTGATACTGTCCACGACCTGCCGCTCCCAAGTCCTTGTTACTTGTTACACATGCAGTGATACTGTCCACGACCTGCCGCTCCCAAGTCCTTGTTACTTGTTACACATACAGTGATACTGTCCACGACCTGCCGCTCCCAAGTCCTTGTTACTTGTTACACATACAGTGATACTGTCCACGACCTGCCGCTCCCAAGTCATTGTTACTTGTTACACATGCAGTGATACTGTCCACGACCTGCCGCTCCCAAGTCCTTGTTACTTGTTACACATGCAGTGATAGTGATACTGTCCACGACCTGCCGCTCCCAAGTCATTGTTACTTGTTACACATGCAGTGATACTGTCCACGACCTGCCGCTCCCAAGTCCTTGTTACTTGTTACACATGCAGTGATAGTGTCCACGACCTGCCGCTCCCAAGTCCTTGTTACTTGTTACACATACAGTGATAGTGATACTGTCCACGACCTGCCGCTCCCAAGTCCTTGTTACTTGTTACACATGCAGTGATAGTGATACTGTCCACGACCTGCCGCTCCCAAGTCCTTGTTACTTGTTACACATGCAGTGCAGTAGATAGCATAAATGAAGGAATAATAAATACAAATGAAAGCAAGGGTCTGCGTGTGTGAGTGTGTGTGCAATCCTAATGAAACCCACCACCTGTCATGGGCATTATACACGCAAGGCGTGCATTATACACGCAAAGCGTGCACCACAGCCAAGTTCGATAATGATCCACTCCCTACAAATTGGGCCTATGTCAATATAACTTTAAAAAACACTGGTTATAAACAATACCACACGGCCCTCAATAAAATCTCGGACAGGGGGGGGTGAAGGGAAAGCTTAGGGGGAAAAACTCGTAAACCAAAAACAAAAATATGAAACACAGTGGGACGCCGTCGGGACTCGGACAAATAGTTTCCTGTAACTGTGAAAGCGCGGCTAAATAGCGACTACGGATTCATGGCCATCCTCTGCCCATTGACAGAGGGATCAATAGAGTAAGCGGTGGCATAAGGAGCAGCACATTGACTGGGCGGTGATCAATGTGTCAAGCCTGTTTCTTCACCGACAGATCAATAATTGACTCATCCTCGGTAATGGTCCAACACTTTGTTTGGATGCACACTTCCATCCTATTATCTACCGTGCCGTACTTGCTGGGCCGATATTGGGGGGAACAACTTGTTAATGCACTTTGTCCACATACTAGTAACTAGTTCATGACAGACATACATGTGAAGACAAGCTCACTCCCACGCACGCCTGTTACTTTTGAGGCAAACACTTAGGTAAAACTTTTATTTTTAAAGTGTGGTGTTTGCAATTGAACAGGATGAAACAGTACAACTGAACTAGTCAAACAACAGATTAGGATGTAAATTTATTAGGGCTGCGGAAATTTATGATTAATTTCTCGATTATATATATGGCATCCGTCCATCCTCATGGGATGATGGCGTTTCCTCCTGCACCTCTGCCCCCCTTCCCCTTTCTCCTGGCCCTTTTCTCCTCGCTCTTGACTGTAAGGGAAGCTTCCGCGACTTGGATGCCCTCGCGTACTTTAGCCCGCCAGGAGGTGCGTTCCTCAGCAATGGTTTCCCACGTTTTATGGTCTATCTGCGCCAGACTCATGTCTTTCTTGCAGACATCCTTGAAGCGCAAGCAGGGGCGTCCTCTCTTCCGCACACCAGTTGCCAGCTCACCGTAAAGCAGGGCTCTTGGAATGCGCTCCGAGTTCATCCTGCGGACATGTCCCAGCCACCGCAGGCGCCTCTCACTCAGGATTGAGTGCATGCTCAGCATATGACTCCTTCTGAGTACCTCGACATTCGCTATCTTGTCCTGCCACTTGATGTGCAGAATCCTGCGCAAGCATCGTAAGTGGAAGCTGTTGAGTTGCTTTGTTTGTTTGGCATAGGTCGTCCAGCACTCGCTGCCATAGAGGAGTGTGCTGAGCACGCAGGCCTGGTACACAGTGATTTTTGTCCTAGCAGTGAGCTGTGCATTGTTCCACACTCTTTTATTCAGCCTAGCCATTAATGATGAAGCCTTGCCGATTCTGGTTTCAATTTCCTTTTCCAGGGAGAGTGTGCTTGTGATGTTACTGCCAAGGTAGGTAAAATCATCGACGACATCCAAGGTGTTTCCCTCAATGGAGATTGCTGGGAAGCAGTCAGTTCCTTGTCTCATAATGTTGGTCTTTTTGAGGCTTATCGTTAGACCAAAATCTTTGCATGCCTCTGAGAAATTGTCGACCAAAAGTTGGAGACCTATCTCTGAATGTGAGGTAAGGGCTGCGTCATCCGCGAAGAGCAGCTCTCTAATTAAAACATTTTCCACTTTTCTCTTTGCACGGAGACGGCTGATGTTGTACAGATTTCCATCCGCCCTGGTATGGATGTTTACACCCTCGAAACAGTCCTCGAATGCATGACGCAGTAGCATCGAGAAAAAGATACCGAAGAGTGTTGGAGCCAGTACACAACCCTGTTTGACTCCGCTACAGACTGGGAAGGGTTCTGAGGTGGCACCATCGAAGAGCACTGTGCTGTGCATATTGGTGTGGAAGGACTCGATGATGGAGAGAAGCCGCGGCGGGCATCCTATTTTTTCCAATATACGTAGCAGACCCTCGCGGCTGACCAGGTCAAATGCCTTTGTTAGATCTATGAAGGCAACAAAGAGGGCTTTCTGTTGCTCCCGACATTTCTCTTGTAGCTGACGGAGTGAGAAGATCATGTCCATTGTTGACCGGCCAGCCCGAAAACCGCATTGTGATTCTGGGTAGACATTTTGCGCCAGAATTTGCAGGCGTGCAAGGATCACTCTGGCAAAAGCCTTTCCCACAATACTCAGTAAGGAGATACCACGATAGTTATTGCAATCGCTGCGATCTCCTTTGTTCTTATAAAGCGTAACTATTTTGGCGTCACGCATGTCCTGTGGGATGTGACCGCGTTCCCAGCAATCGCATATGAGTTCGTGCAGAGGCTTCAGTAGTGCTGGCTGGCCGTGCTTAAGGACTTCTGCAGGAATGCCATCGTTGCCTGGGGCCTTTCCATTTCTCAGATGATCGATAGCCCTACCAAGCTCCTCTATTGACGGTGGAGCATCAAGCTGATCTAGAACTGGTAGATCTGGTATTCTTTCTATGGCAGAGTCAGATACTACATTCTGTGTCGCATAGAGTTCTAGATAGTGCTCAGTCCAGCGCCGCATCTGCTTGTCTCGTTCTGTGATCATCTCACCTGATTTTGTCTTGATTGGAGCTGACTTTGAAGTTGTGGGCCCAGTGGCCTTTTTTATGCCTTCGTACATTTGTTTTATATCTCCCTGATCAGCAGCAGATTGAATGCTTTTGCATAATTCCACCCAATAAGTGTTAGCGCAAAAACGTGCAGTCTTCCGGGCTGTGTTTCTGGCACTTCTGAGACATTTCAGGGTGTCAGGTCCTGGGGAAGCTTTGTAGGCCAGTAGAGCTTTTCTTTTTGTCTCCGTCACGGGATTCATTGTAACCCAGTGGGCTTCAAACCAATCTGCATTTTTTCTTTCCTTCCTCCCGAGGACGGCAAGAGAGGTGTTGTAAATAGTGTCTCGAATATGGAGCCAATTCGCATCGATTTGTTCTGTCCCTATAGCATCATGCGGATTGGGGATTTCTTTCTGCGAGGTGTTGGCTTTAAGAGCTTGCTCAAGCTTGGTGTTAAGTTGATCACTTATCTCAGGGCAGTTGATATTCTGCGTGTTGATGCGAGTTTTACCCTTGCACTTTGAGTGACACAATTTCTTTGGTATTAATTTGATTCTGCTTGCGACCAAAGAGTGGTCTGTGTCACAGTCGGCACTGTGGTAACTGCGTGTTTGGAGCACACTGGCCAGATCAGATCGCCTGGTGAGAACCAGATCAAGCTGGTGCCAGTGCTTGGAGCGGGGATGTCTCCAAGACACTTTGTGGATGTCCTTGCATTTGAAGAATGTGTTAGTTACACACAGATTGTGAGTACTGCATAGCTCGAGCAGCCGCTGGCCGTTGTTATTAATTTTACCAATGCCATGTAAGCCGATGCTGGTGGACCAGGCTTTGTGATCTGCACCTACCCTGGCGTTGAAGTCACCGAGGAGGTATAGACTCTCATATGTGGGAATATTTGCTACTGCGGAGTCTAGAGCCTCGTAGAAGTTGTCTTTTAACTCTTCTTCGGAGCAGAGAGTTGGTGCATACAGGCTGAGGATATGGGCTGCGCCAGATGATGTTGAAAGTTTAATGCCGAGTATCCTCTCAGTGCCAAGTGCCGCCAGTTCAACGTATGAATCGATTAATCGGCCGATAAATGTTAAACTAATTTCCGGACGATTACACGAACATTTTGGTTTTTAACTATTGACTGACGTGAATGTTCAAAATGTTGATAAAGGATATTGTGACCATTGAGAGAAATCGTTTGCCTACCATGCAATGGTAGGCCCCTAAGTCTAAGCTTCGTTGGTCCGTGTGCAAAGTTAAAAAAAAATATCTCGTGTGCAAAGTTGAACAACGTCCATTTTTTCCCCCAATATTTTACAAAATTTGCTGCGCGTGATTCTAAACTCCTGCGTGGCGTCGGTCAATTATCTGCGCAGCGGCGCTGCTTAAAGGAAACATTGCTACCATGGTTCTAACACTTCGCTTACATATGACCTGCAAACCAAACATCCCCTACAGTGCCTTACGTATCATCGGAAACATCAGCTGAGAAAATCTAAAGCTATGTGAACGATTGTTTAGCTGCTCGGCTGGTTATATTGTCAATAATACCCGCTCATCACTTGAACACAATAATGTCAATACACTTGTCTGTATGCGATGTTGGTTTGTCATATAAAGAAGACACCAGAGTTATTTCGATTTTCGACAAGTATTTTAAGAAATGTTACTTATGACAGCATACATTTCAATTTTCGGCTTTAATCGAAATTAACGATTAATCTTTAAATTTTCAAAAGTTAACGATTAAATTCAAATTAATCGTTAACAGCTCTAACATTTATATCACAATATCACCAACATTCGACCAGCGTGTTAGTAGTCCTTGAAATGAATATTTCAATACAAACTTAAGTAATTACCTAAAAAGTCCGTTACAGGCCAAACTCCATGGAAGAAGAGAAAATTATTTTTAAGTTAAAAAGTTAATTGAAATTTTCAAGGGTATAAAAAAAAATCAAAACAAAAGTCCATTCACAGAGAATCTTACAATGTAAATAAATGTTATTCATGTGCACCACCTTACGAAACAGCAATATTTAGCCAAACCTTGAAACATGACAGTTTAATAGAGGCCAGGATTGCATTTACACGGCCTAATGTACGTGGTGATGAATGCTTCTGTCATGGGCTCCAACGTTCTGCTACCTAGCTCGGTTTCATCATGGTTTTACGCACCGTAGCACGCGAGGTAATTACTAAGGGCAACTCGAGGGGGAGATGACGTTTGCACCTGTTGGCACGGTGCTCAAAGATGGCATGTAGGTCCTTAGAAAGTCCACAACAACGTTAGACGGCATGTCGGTCCTTAGAAAGTCCACAACAAAGTTAGATGACGATTCTTCGACGTGAAGACCTATCTCAAACTTTCATCACAGACGCAAAAGAAAACGGCTGTGCAACTTATCAGTTAAATTAAATTACGTTTAAGTCATTTATTAAAAAAAACACTCGACAGCAATGGGAGATAACAATGTAATTCATATTCGTGTTGAGTAATGATAGCTTACCTCCCCTTATTTCGCAAATAAACAGGTCCAGTATTTTTTACAGTTAAAAGGTTACCTCCCATACGTGAAATAAAATTCTACGACCAGAGTAAATTAAAGGTCGCCTGCAAATTTAAATACACCAATAAAGACAATTTCCTTTCACTTATTTATATACATGTAATATTAATTTGGTAACTAGACTTCAATGTTTGATCATTAGATCATAAACATTGTCCTCCATTACGAACAGATGGAATGTATGTGCCAGAGACATACTTATGTTCACACTTAAGTAAATTATTTCACTGAAATTCATGTTTGAGATCATATACACTATACAAAAAAAAATACAAAAAAAAATATTCACATATGTTGAATAGGCCAAATGGATGTGTAAGATTGAAAATGAATTGTGAGGCATGAAAAGAGGCATTAAAAAAAAAGTAAAAGTAGACCCATTATATAGAGAAAATTAAGCGAGTTTGAGATTTGCAGAGATTTGCGGTTGCACATTACTGGTTGATATTTGTGATCTTTGCACTGTGAACCTTTTCGGTGCAAATTATTTCAACAAGAAATTGGCAAACAAATAATACTATTACCTTTAAATAACAAAAAACACCTGCTCTGTTAATTATTCACGCTTAGAGCCATATCAGTATAAAACAATAAAATCAAGCAGTAGCAGGGTCATACAACTACAGGAAGGACAGTAGCAGGGTCATACAACTACAGGAAGGACAGTAGCAGGGTCATACAACTACAGGAAGGACATTAGCAGGGTCATACAACTACAGGAAGGACAGTAGCAGGGTCATACAACTACAGGAAGGGCTAAGCTTTTCATTTTTTATCAATCTTTAGCTCCTTTTATATTTTTATGTGTGAAGCACATAATCTATAATAATCAAAAGCAAACTTTTACAGCATTGGGCTGGTGCCATTAACATAAAAATACAGGTCAAAACAAATAAGATAAAATTTAGTAAAGATAGAAAAATATTAAAAGCTCAGATCATATAAATATATATATAAAAACATGAATGATGTCAAGTTAACATAAGATTGCACACAGCAGCATTGTTCACTTGCAAAGCTTTTACGTGCCTTGCATCAATCTGATATGCCTATGAACCGACATGTTCACGCGATAAAATGTCATAAATTAAAGTATAGTTAACAGTTTCCTTATTGATTTGTAATTTGTAACACCATTTTGACTAATGGTTTAATTTTAATAAACATAAGATTTACATTTGGAATAAATCTTCCATTATAAAGATTTAATTTAAGAAAATAGATTTCACAACAATCCAGTTGACATAAAAATAATGAAAGATAAAGATTGTATTACCACATTAGTCATTTGCAATAAAAATCTTTAGTTCAAAGACCCTATTCATGAAGTGTAAGCTTAAGACAATTTACAGCAGTGGTAAGCAAAATAACCCAAAGCACTCAAACAAATGCAGCTCTTTATGTTTTATAAAGTTATCTATATCGTTATTAATTAACCAAACTGAGGTTATCAAAAATAATGAAAATGATTTCTCTTAAGTTGTCTTAAGATGTTGTCAAAATAATTATTTAAAAAATGTATCATTGTAACTTCTCACAGAATGCATTTTCACAAACATTAATAACCTGTAATAAAAAAGAGACACAAGATAAAATGAGATGGTAAGCAAAATAATTGATTTCAGCTGATAAGCTGAACAAAAAGTGGAATTCACTATCTCTAGTAAATGATTCAAACTTGAGAAAAGCCGACTTATCATTGTACTTTTTAATTAAACAATTCAAGTCTATTCACTTTAAAAAAGTGATGCCAATAATTGAAGAACTAAGGGACATTTCAGGATATTAACACAGCACCCAACTAATTTAGTAAAATTTAGAGATATCTCGTCACTCATTGTCAATGAAGTTAATTTTTAAAATTTAAAAAATAAATAAATACTAATTAAAGTAAACAGTTCAGTATAAGTATATTATAGTAATTGTAACTGAAACTGAGTCACCTAGACATATGTCATGTTCACAACACTTTTGGACAAGTGAACTTAACTTTGATTATGATGACACAGAAATACACAAGACTTGATCTTGAACTATATTTATATTATTATTACTATTACTATTAGTAATTAGGATTAAGCTAGAAAAAAAAAGATTGATACCTGAAATATGCATAGTCCTATATAGTATATAGCCATATATATATTTATATTATTATTAATATAAACATTTAACTAGTTTGCCTTTGCCTTTAGTTTTAGACTTAGACTTTACTTCTTCAAATTATTCAGTCTTAGTCTTAGCATTCATAAACTTAAACACAGGTTAAATTGATTTAAACTACACATAATAGTTTTAGGTAACATATTATATAATTTATTATCAAGACAATGACGGGTGAGCTCCTTCAATTTTTTCTTAAGTCTTACTCTTAACTTAAGTCTGCGTAATAACGTAAACTACGTTACTGCGACTACTACTGTACTACTACTACTACGTTCGAGAGTGAGTAGTCAATTTGTTGCTCAAACAACATCGTCAACATTGGTTTTAAACCGTATTTAAAATTTGATCATATAGTACATACGTATAGAAAAAGAAAAATACTATTTAAAAAAAGAAAAATAGATAGATTTATTTTTTATCGCCAATTCTTCAGGAATATTAGACATACAACGGTCGAAATATCAAAGAGCAACAGACAACAGTAACAGGAAATGAGTGCTTTTCTATTCTCTACCACTTCCTGGTTTGTTATACATCAATGACAATGCGCTCAAAACACTTGAATAAACATCTATTAAAGGTGTTCAGCGATTCCATTTTAATTTGAAAATTATTCATAAATAAACGTCACTTACCGGCCTGTATCAACAATTCAAGACTCATTTGCTGTGAATTGAGCCGTTTCGGGTGACTTAAATTTGCTGCCATGATCTCTACCTATAGTAGTATTGTTATTTCTTTTCTAAATTATTCCGCTTTAGAAAGGTGACGAAACCGGAAATAAACTTGGCACCCATGTAGTTCGAACCAAAACTTTGTCCCCTTTAAAATAACCATTCAAATACATTAATAAATTGATTTAAGAAATCTAGAACACATTAATGGGTTTTGTTTAGGAGGGAATAATGTACAGGTACATTAGTGGTAAAATAGGTTTCGCGGAGGTGTCTACATTTACCTGCGTGCGCAGGCGTAGGGTAACAAGTTCGATCGTGACCTTTGCCCTTTACAACACGTGTGTAGACAGATGGCAGAATTACAAACAAAGAGATGGTTTTTATCCAGTAAAAGAACGAAATTAATTATTTTCTTAATGCACATCTTATTCGAAGTGTATATAAAAAAATATTAACAGTATTAGTGTATATACATTCGAGACTCTTATTACCTATCACTCGTCGGTTAGGCTATACTTATACTATACAATATTTGTTGTGGCATGGTGGGGAATTATATTATTTGAGTTGTTTAATAATTACTTATACTTATAGTCTTATACTTATAGTGACTTATACAGTAGACGCCTTCTTTTACACAGAATTATTCAATTATATATTTTCGAAAAGATAAATTATTACTAACTAATTGGGGGGGGGGTACAATGAATTTAAATAATAAAATATAATAAATATTAAAGTAAATTATTACATTTTATTAATAATATTGGTTCTAATTATTTCGTTTTCAAAAAGAAAATACATTGTCAATAATTCAATAATGTCAATATGATCAATATCATCATTGCTGTTAGTTACTGTTAATTATTATTATTAATCATTATTTTATTACCGGATTTACCAGGCCACCAGGTATTAAAATTACATTCGATTAATTGCCATTCTGGTCACACAGGCTCAAACAATAAAATATACAAAAAAATATTTTAAAATAACACCAACACTAAAACTTATAAAGTTTGTTACAGACTCGACTAGGGGCTGTTCATTAATTATGTCAACAGAATAAGGGGAGGGGGGGGGTATTTTTTGACAATTGTTGACAAGGGGGGGGGAGGTCAAGAAAAGTTGACATCAACGTTACTTTTTTAATAAATTTAATTACTTAACAAAGGAAAATTAGGCAACGTTTGTAGTCCTGTGTTACATACTCGCCCAACCTTCAGTATTTTAATTAAACGAACTCGTAACACTATTATAAACATTTGACTGTCATTCACTTTTTTATTGTACATGTAGTTGTAAACTAGTCTATTTAAAATATGTTTTTCCCCTTCATTTGGGGGGGGGGTATCAAATGTTGACGTTATTTCATAGGGATGTCTCTGGAAGTTTGACAAGTTGTTGTCAAGGGAGAAAAAAAAAGGGGGGGGGGTAAAAATTGCCAAAAATTTTTGACATAATTAATGGACAGCCCCCTAGTTAGAATCTAATAGCAATAGTGTCACATTATAAACTGATTGACAAGGACTATCTTTAAAAGTTTTTAAAGTCATTGAAGAAAAGAAACTATTTGTATATCTTTATGCATTGAGTAATGAACTAAATTACAAAATCATTGTGATTGAGAAGTATAAGAATTTTTGCACCTAAGGATATACTATACTATTTCTATATACTGTAGATGAAAACTTGTATAAAAGGGAGGAAAAGATGAAAATGCATAAGCATAAAGACGTTAGGTTATGTCACTATTTAATATTGGTAGTAATTAAATCTACTAAAAATGTCTAAGTGAAGTAAAAAAATAATGTAATTTTTTACACAAGAATCCGCAAATCTAACTACTGGTCCCTGTCCTTCATACATCACTCCAATCAAAACTCAAGTTAAAATTAAATGGCTGGTGGCAAAAATGTTGCACATAGCTGATTTAATTTTATTTTAGATTAGCCCACGAACTGTGGTATAGAATCATGCTGTGGTGCGGGCGCTTTTGAGAGATTGTCAGTGTCTTTTGACATAGCATTAAATGACATAGAATTATTGAAAAAATACCCCAATAAGTAAATATTTGTAGAAAGGTAAATGGATGGGGATAATGTTATTTTACACCACAACAAAAAAAAAGTTTTGTTCAGTGACCTTAATCCTTAAGTGGCTTAAGCCATACTGAAGTCTAAGTAGGCTTACTTCGAGATCAGTAAGACTAATCACCAGACTCACAAGTACAGGGGTCATTCTATTAAAGTTATAATTGATGGCGCTTAAATCCTCTCCTATAAACAATTTATTATTTTTAGCTTGTAATTAATAGAAGCAAGTATATTAAGAGTTCATTGCGGACTCATCGTTCTTTTGAAATGGGTGGACAACCCAAATCAACTAAAACATGTGTGAACAGCCGCAGACCCAAACTAACTTTTTTTATGTTCCAAAAAAAAACAACATTTTAACTCTAAAATGTATGAGTTTAATCTGTGACTAAAATCCAATCATTAGTATCAACCTCGCCAAACCCTTGAACTTTCACAAATAATTCTAACAGTAAAGTATTAGCTCTTGTTATTTATTGGACCGCCAAGCCTTAGTTGCATCCAAAAATAATTCTAATAGTATTAGCTCTTGTTATTTATTTGGACGGCCAAGCCTAATCCCAAAAAAAAATTTTAATTAAAGATGCAACAATGAACATTGATTTTTAATAAAACTATGACTTAAATGAACTTCCTTCAATTCAAGTTGTTTATTGGGTTGGAAGTTCTATCTGACCATGTTTTTTTTAATCGGCCAATTTTTTTGTTCAGAACAGAAATCCCAACAAAGTACAATTTGTGGGTTAGTGCCTTTATATACTAAATATAAAAAATATGCATCATCTAGCTAGGAGAAGTTAAGCTAATGTAAGTATTTCATTATTGGTTAGAAGCTGAAGAGACTCTGAAAGAGCTTAACTTACACTTTCTTGATAAGTAGTAACTAAGTAGTGTAGTAATATTAATCTAATAGTGTTTAAAATTCCTTACCATGATCTTCATCTGATTCATCATCCATCTCGTCACTACTGCTGCCAGAGTCGTCATCACTGCTGCCAGACGAAGAGTCAGACTGACTGTCACTTTCATCACCAACTTCATCATCAATGTCATCGCCGCAATTATTAACATTAACAGTGTACAAAACATTATCCATCATGTCATCATCGTCAATTAAACTCCTTCGCTCAGTGAAAAAACTGACATCTGTGAAACTATGAAATCCTGAATCGTCACTTTCAGCACCAGAATCCGAGAATAGTTTTGTATCCAGTGGAGAAATGTCTGTTGAGCGGAATCCTGAAATTTTATCACACAAATTTAATTCCAATGAATCTGCATCCAGCACATGGAGTCTTTCACTTAGTAATTCAACAAAGTCACTTGGTTGTGGTAAAACAATAACAGCTTGATTGGTATCCTGAAAAGATGAGAACATATTAGTTAAAAATTTGTAATTAATAGTAGCAAGTATATTGGGGACTCATCTATCATATAACTGGGTGAGCCCTTTATTAATGATTTGAACTGGAGAAAACATTTTTCAAATTTATGATAAATCAAGGAATTCTAAAATAAGATTCTCTCATCAAATGGGATCTGCTTTTCACATTAAAAAAAACATACAAAGATTTTCAGAAAGTTTGGATCACATTTTACCACAAATATGAAAGTATGAATAATTATAATTTATTCAGTAAAATAAAATGACTTTCTTTTAATAATGATATTTCTAAAATCCCCGTACTGATTTAATTAAATTTCCCCCATTCTATCTTCTAAATAAAGGGAAATAATCAGCAAGTAGAGACCCTCCTTTTTTTATATGGAAAAGGGGTTGCAATTGTATTTAGATAGAGCAGATACAGAATTCCAAGAGTGGTGCCCCTTTCAACTAAAGTTCATAACACTGATTAACACTTAACTTTATTATTATTACATGTATTAATATTATGTATTTATTGGACGTGTGCGTATCATACAAGTACAAGCAAACATCAATTGTAGAATCTTAAAGTAACTTACGCATCGTTTCTAATTAATTAATATACTATAAATAAGAATAAGAGTAATATTATTAACTGAAAGTAATGAGAGTGATAGAGTATTAGTATTTTAATTCCTTGAAGTACATTGACTGTACCTAGGATAAGAATAGGCTATGACAAGATAAAAGAGATAATGTAAAATAATTTTTTTATAGCTTTTAATAATTATTACGATAAATAGTTTAAACTAATTGTTATAATTCTATAATTCATATTCAGCTGTCGGAAGAAATATGTATTGTGATATCTCACTTTGTGTCATTTTTCTCGGTTTTGAAATTGAAAATTCATCACGTTGTTTAGTTTAACTTGTATAATTATTTAGTTTAGGCTGTTACAGAGGCATAGGCAGACATTAACTGTTACAGAGGCATAGGCAGACATTAACTGTTACAGAGGCATAGCCAGACATTAACTGTTACAGAGGCATAGCCAGACATTAACTGTTACAGAGGCATAGGCAGACATTAACTGTTACAGAGGCATAGCCAGACATTAACTGTTACAGAGGCATAGCCAGACATTAACTGTTACAGAGGCATAGGCAGACATTAACTGTTACAGAGGCATAGCCAGACATTAACTGTTACAGAGGCATAGGCAGACATTAACTGTTACAGAGGCATAGCCAGACATTAACTGTTACAGAGGCATAGCCAGACATTAACTGTTACAGAGGCATAGGCAGACATTAACTGTTACAGAGGCATAGCCAGACATTAACAGTTACAGAGGCATAGCCAGACATTAACTGTTACAGAGGCATAGCCAGACATTAACTTCCTGAAGCGACTTCAATTTGTTGCCATTACCCTCCCGCCCTCCAAATGTTTATTAACTTGTTGATCCTTAAAATAAAGCCACCTTTGTCTAGGCCATTACGTTTAAGATGTGTTACTACATACAGCTTGTAGAAAAGTTCCCACTGAACAATTTAAACTGTGGTTGTGGGTGGAGGAATGAGAGGGTGCAGGGAAATTAAATGTGTGGAGCCACAGGGCTCAAAAGTTCAGGACTCAGCTCCCTTCCTACTGTTTCCTTCCAACGCATTTCTTTTAAACTGTAAGAATTTTCTTTAAAAACTAAGCTGTTCTTTTTGGTGTTTTGTTTGTCAATAAATAATTATGGAGTAGAGAGTAGAACAGTTGTAAATGACAAATGGCTTACGCTCAGAGTGGAGAACAGGATGTCACAGGTCTGTGGGAGGAACGGGTCAGACTTAATATGGGGCTCGAGCCCCGATTCTTCAAGTACTTCCATGTCAGTCTCAAGACCCACAACTCCTTATAGAGGGTTGTTGATTCTGAAACAAAAAAAGTAAAATATAAGTATAACTGGCATTATGTCCCCTGAACCACATAATCAATGACACGAAAACCGAAAAGCGTCCTACGTCTTTTATATTACTTTACTAGTAGTAGTATAAATTTGATATGTACATCTGTGAATTTCAAAATAAAAAGGTAATGTTATATTGATATTAGCTATAAATCATAATTTTATTTAAAATAACGCACACATTTAAAGATGGAGGTTAATAGACATAAAAACAACATAAAACCTCAAACAAACATAAGAGCTTTAAACAAGTTTGTTTACAATAAGAGCTTTAAACAAGTTTGTTTACAATAAGAGCTTTAAACAAGTTTGTTTACAATAAGAGCTTTAAACAAGTTTGTTTACAATAAGAGCTTTAAACAAGTTTGTTTACAATAAGTATAAGAGCTTTAAACAAGTTTGTTTACAATAAGAGCTTTAAACAAACTGTAAGGATTAGATTATTGATCATGGGCACGTAAAACCAGAAGAAGAAATGATGTCAACACATGACTTGGACATGAAATATGCAATGTGGAACTACACTAAAATGTAGCGTATGGTTTATTGGGACAAGTTAGTTTGATGTTCTCTACTGTCACAGGGAGCACGATTACAGAAAATGACAAATTGATGCAAATAATCATATTTAAAGCCCATTCAAATATCAGGATCCGGTTCTGTTATATGAAAATATATATTTTCTTATTTTAAAAAAAAACATTTTTAAAAAATACTAGTAAATTAACTTTCTAAAGCTATTGACCTTTGACCTTCTGTTAGCATTCTATTTCATCACAATATACGAGATTTTATTTATTAATGGTTTTACGCTAATCTCCTAAGCAGACGTAATCATTGAAGAACCAATATAGCAATGTTGTATGCTAACCAACTACTTTACTTTAACCAACTACAGATGTAAGAAGTACGCTAACAACTACAGATGTAAGAAGTACGCTAACAACTACAGATGTAAGAAGTACGCTAACAACTACAGATGTAAGAAGTACGCTAACAACTACAGATGTAAGAAGTACGCTAACAACTACAGATGTAAGAAGTACGCTAACAACTACAGGTGTAAGAAGTACGCTAACCAACTACAGATGTAAGAAGTACGCTAACAACTACAGGTGTAAGAAGTACGCTAACAACTACAGATGTAAGAAGTACGCTAACAACTACAGGTGTAAGAAGTACGCTAATAACTACAGGTGTAAGAAGTACGCTAACAACTACAGATGTAAGAAGTACGCTACCAACTACAGATGTAAGAAGTACGCTACCAACTACAGATGTAAGAAGTACGCTACCAACTACAGATGTAAGAAGTACGCTAAACAACTACAGGTGTAAGAAGTACGCTAACAACTACAGATGTAAGAAGTACGCTAACAACTACAGATGTAAGAAGTACGCTAACAACTACAGGTGTAAGAAGTACGCTAACAACTACAGGTGTAAGAAGTACGCTAACAACTACAGATGTAAGAAGTACGCTAACAACTACAGATGTAAGAAGTACGCTAACAACTACAGGTGTAAGAAGTACGCTAACAACTACAGATGTAAGAAGTACGCTAACAACTACAGATGTAAGAAGTACGCTAACAACTACAGGTGTAAGAAGTACGCTAACAACTACAGATGTAAGAAGTACGCTAACAACTACAGATGTAAGAAGTACGCTAACAACTACAGGTGTAAGAAGTACGCTACCAACTACAGATACAAGAAGTACGCTAACAACTACAGGTGTAAGAAGTACGCTAACAACTACAGATGTAAGAAGTACGCTAACAACTACAGATGTAAGAAGTACGCTAACAACTACAGGTGTAAGAAGTACGCTAACAACTACAGGTGTAAGAAGTACGCTAACAACTACAGGTGTAAGAAGTACGCTAACAACTACAGATGTAAGAAGTACGCTAACAACTACAGGTGTAAGAAGTACGCTAACAACTACAGGTGTAAGAAGTACGCTAACAACTACAGATGTAAGAAGTACGCTAACAACTACAGATGTAAGAAGTACGCTAACAACTACAGATGTAAGAAGTACGCTAACAACTACAGATGTAAGAAGTACGCTAACCAACTACAGATGTAAGAAGTACGCTAACAACTACAGGTGTAAGAAGTACGCTAACAACTACAGATGTAAGAAGTACGCTAACAACTACAGATGTAAGAAGTACGCTAACAACTACAGGTGTAAGAAGTACGCTAACAACTACAGGTGTAAGAAGTACGCTAACAACTACAGGTGTAAGAAGTACGCTAACAACTACAGGTGTAAGAAGTACGCTAACAACTACAGGTGTAAGAAGTACGCTAACCAACTACAGATGCAAGAAGTACGCTAACCAACTACATATGTAAGCACCAATACAGCAATGTTGTACGCTAACCAACTAAGTTTAAATGTCCACAAGTGTGTTGAGAGGGTTAACCTGGAATAGTAATAAATGTAGTATGTTGACTTTATCTAAACAAACAAACTAAACAGTTCACAATTTAATGTGTCAATGGTATACAGTATTAACAGACATAGTCATGGTATATATAGACACAACGATGGTATACATAGACATAGTCATGGTATATATAGACACAACGATGGTATACATAGACATAGCCATGGTATATATAGACACAACGATGGTATACATAGACATAGCCATGGTATAGTATACATAGACATAGTCATGGTATATATAGACACAACGATGGTATACATAGACATAGCCATGGTATATATAGACACAACGATGGTATACATAGACATAGTCATGGTATATATAGACACAACGATGGTATACATAGACATAGTCATGGTATATATAGACACAACGATGGTATACATAGACATAGCCATGGTATATATAGACACAACGATGGTATACATAGACATAGCCATGGTATAGTATACATAGACATAGCCATGGTATAGTATACATAGACATAGTCATGGTATATATAGACACAACGATGGTATACATAGACATAGCCATGGTATAGTATACATAGACATAGCCATGGTATATATAGACACAACGATGGTATACATAGACATGGTATATATAGACACAACGATGGTATACATAGACATAGTCATGGTATATATAGACACAACGATGGTATACATAGACATAGTCATGGTATATATAGACACAACGATGGTATACATAGACATAGCCATGGTATATATAGACACAACGATGGTATACATAGACATAGCCATGGTATATATAGACACAACGATGGTATACATAGACATAGCCATGGTATAGTATACATAGACATAGCCATGGTATATATAGACACAACGATTGTATACATAGACATAACGATGGTATAGTATACTTAGAAATAGCGTTGCTTGCGTTCGTGAAACGTAATATTAAATAAGAAACAAGAAAAAAAAACCATGTGAAAGAAAAACATGCAAACAATTGATCTCGACCTATTTAAGCGCCCATTCCTAGAGACTGGTTCTTTAAAATTTAAATCTACAAAACGAGTTCCCGCTGTCTACGGTTTGTTAAGATTGAGACAACAGAACAGGGGCAGACCATTAGAAACTACAGAAATGACCGAATTAGATTTATGAAATCCCCCCCCACACACCCTCTATACACACACACTTTACGCACCCTCTGCACACACACTTTACACACAAGTAAGTTAGACACAACCACACACCCTCGGCAGTGCAGAGATAAAACAGTCCAACACTACAGATATAAGAGTCTGTCCTCAACAGTCGAACACTACAGATATAAGAGTCTGTCCTCAACAGTCCAACACTACAGATATAAGAGTCTGTCCTCAACAGTCTAACACTACAGATATAAGAGTCTGTCCTCAACAGTCCAACACTACAGATATAAGAGTCTGTCCTCAACAGTCTAACACTACAGATATAAGAGTCTGTCCTCAACAGTCTAACACTACAGATATAAGAGGCTGTCCTCAACAGTCTAACACTACAGATATAAGAGTCTGTCCTCAACAGTCTAACACTACAGATGTAAGAGGCTGTCCTCAACAGCCCAAACACTACAGATGTAAGAGGCTGTCCTCAACAGTCTAACACAACAGATGTAAGATGCTGTCCTCAACAGCCCAACACTACAGATATAAGAGGCTGTCCTCAACAGTCTAACACAACAGATGTAAGAGGCTGTCCTCAAAAGCCCAACACTACAGATGTAAGAGGCTGTCCTCAACAGTCTAACACAACAGATGTAAGAGGCTGTCCTCAACAGCCCAACACTACAGATGTAAGAGGCTGTCCTCAACAGTCTAACACAACAGATGTAAGAGGCTGTCCTCAACAGTCTAACACTACAGATATAAGAGTCTGTCCTCAACAGTCCAACACTACAGATATAAGAGTCTGTCCTCAACAGTCTAACACTACAGATATAAGAGTCTGTCCTCAACAGTCCAACACTACAGATATAAGAGTCTGTCCTCAACAGTCTAACACTACAGATATAAGAGTCTGTCCTCAACAGTCCAACACTACAGATATAAGAGTCTGTCCTCAACAGTCCAACACTACAGATATAAGAGTCTGTCCTCAACAGTCTAACACTACAGATATAAGAGTCTGTCCTCAACAGCCCAACACTACAGATGTAAGAGTCTGTCCTCAACAGCCCAACACTACAGATATAAGAGGCTGTCCTCAACAGTCTAACACTACAGATATAAGAGTCTGTCCTCAACAGCCCAACACTACAGATATAAGAGGCTGTCCTCAACAGTCTAACACTACAGATGTAAGAGGCTGTCCTCAACAGCCCAAACACTACAGATGTAAGAGGCTGTCCTCAACAGTCTAACACAACAGATGTAAGATGCTGTCCTCAACAGCCCAACACTACAGATATAAGAGGCTGTCCTCAACAGTCTAACACAACAGATGTAAGAGGCTGTCCTCAAAAGCCCAACACTACAGATGTAAGAGGCTGTCCTCAACAGTCTAACACAACAGATGTAAGAGGCTGTCCTCAACAGCCCAACACTACAGATGTAAGAGGCTGTCCTCAACAGTCTAACACAACAGATGTAAGAGGCTGTCCTCAACAGTCTAACACTACAGATATAAGAGTCTGTCCTCAACAGCCCAACACTACAGATATAAGAGGCTGTCCTCAACAGCCCAACACTACAGATGTAAGAGTCTGTCCTCAACAGTCTAACACAACAGATGTAAGAGGCTGTCCTCAACAGCCCAACACTACATATGTAAGAGGCTGTCCTCAACAGCCCAATATTTATTTGTGTTAGAGAGTGAAGACTTTCACATTTGTTATTACCTTTTAACTTCTCAATCGTCAAAAAAATAATTACACATTTTACACGATACTATACAACATACGTCATTGGGGATACATTAAATAGTAACTATATGATTCATTAATAAATCACAAAAGAGGTTTGCAGAGCTAAGTTGCCACGCATTGACCATGTTCACCAGAAATGAAATGCGCGCAAGTGCATGTAAAATCAAATATGACAACTGCTCCAACTAATGTACGTATGTATGCATTCGAACATCTGATCATCAACTTTCGTCTAACTGCAAGTCTCCCCCCCCCCACCCTCCATAAAAAAAAAGAAATACACGCTGTCCTCTTTATCTCCTAAATGTTTATATGACGATGTCGCGATAGTCCTATCTGCTTGCTACATGTTGACATCGCTGACGAGACTGCATGTCAAGGGGCCGACAACTCGCTATTTGCAAATTAAATGATGTCATGTTCCTAGAAATAACTATGTCCTTGGTATTCACACACGCACACACACGTATGTATATTCGTCTTTGTATCTGAGAAGTCTGAGAATGTATATTTGTCTGAAACTGACAATTTATATTGGTCTGAAACTGACAATGTACATTTGTCTGAAACTGACAATTTATATTGGTCTGAAAATGACAATGTATATTTGTCTGAAACTGTGAATGTATATTTGTCTAAAACTGAATGTACATTTCTCTTTTTTTAAAATTCCCTGATGTTCGAGAATGTCTAGTTGAATAAGAGTGTATTTATTTCTGAACAATGACGTCATTATTACCATTAGATAATTGACTTGACGTGATAACCTAATTTTGTTACATTGGCTGGAACAAGGGTCAGCGAACAGGAATAAATTACACAATTTGGGGTAAAAATGGAACTCCTGGGGGTGATGCAGACTCATTGGGGCATAGAAAATCCTTTAGAATCCATTTAGAATGACATACAAATTTTATATTTTGGGGTATCAGGCAAACAAGTTCGCGAACCTCTGGGTTAGAATGAATGATATTGATAACCCTCACACACAAACCGGTAGTTCAGATTTTCACCCAGCAGGTTTCTACAACAGTTTCTTGAAAGATGAGTGAACACAAACTTCACAGCGCTGAACTAAACTTGTAACTTGTAAGATGAGTGAACACAAACTTCACAGCGCTGATCTAAACTTGTAACTTGTAAGATGAGTGAACACAAACTTCACAGCGCTGATCTAAACTTGTTCACCAAAAACAAAAGTTGAGAATGACTGACAGTGAAGCAAACTTTAGAAAATGACATCGACTGTCCAGTTTCAGACCCAGGAAATATATATTGACCCTTGGTATAAAGACCAAATGACGCAAGACACAAGGAATGTTTAATGACCAGAGAACAAAAAGACCAACTGACCTTACGTCATCACTTTCAGAAGATGACCCCGAGCCGAAAATTTGAGATGCCCCATTGAGCCATTGAGTCATTGCAGAAGAGGCGAGGGAGGGTATCGAAAGGGGAACAACCATACATCAAACAGCATTACAGTTGACGACGGCACGTGGAGCCCAAATGCAACTCTTGCAAAGTAACCACATAATGTAAAACAAGTGCAACTCTTGTAAAGTAACCACATTATCATTATGTAAAGTAAACGTGCAACTAGTTTACTCATAGCATTTCAAACAGAAACAAATTGGTTATTTCACCTTACACTAGGAACACAGTATCGCCCGTAACTTACAAAATGACGAGTAAAGCTAAATATAAAGACGAATAAGTTGTTACGACTGTGTGAGGAGGATGTATGTAAAGAGGAAGCATAAAGCCTTTCATTCAATGAAAGCTTCCAATACAGATATAACGTTTGAGTTTGAGGGTCCGACGCCTGTGTTCCCACCTCGTTGTACGACTGTCGCTGACAGGAGAGTGTCTCGGTATTTTGACAGGCCAGACTTGGCATATTTATACACAGTATTGGAAGGAATTTTATTTTTATAACACTTCAGAATAGAACCCCCCCCACCCCCTTTAACCATCCCTCCCCCGAGATGTAGGCCGCAGAATGGAATAGTCTGTAACTGTAACATTCCATTGCAGCATTTGTTATGTTATTTGTTTGCTTGTTAGCCTCCTACTTGTAATTAATTATTCCTCCATTGCGTTGTTGTAGAACTTCTAACATGAGCTTGAACAGAAAGTTACGGTAGTTGGTAGGGTGGCCACAATGGTAGGATGGCCACAATGGTAGGATGACCACAATGGTGGGGTATGTGCTTTAAACTGCCGAGGGGTGTGTGGGAGCACAGTTAATGACGTGGTATGTGTCAAGGGGTGTGTCGGAGCACAGTTAATGACGTGGTATGTCGGAGCACAGTTAATGACGTGGTCTGTGTCAAGGGGCGTGTGGGAGCACAGTTAATGACGTGGTCTGTGTCAAGGAGTGTGTCGGAGCACAGTTAATGACGTGGTCTGTGTCAACCACCCGGCAGTGCGGGTGGTGGCGTTCTTTGGTTTCTACTTTCAGTGTTGTCTACGATTGGTGTGACGTCATGTCAGAGGTAAGGTGGAGTCAATGATTATATAGGTAAGGTGGAGTCAATGATTATAGAGGTAAAGTGGAATCAATGATTATAGAGGTAATGTGGAGTCAATGTTTATATAGGTAAGGTGGAGTCAATGATTATAGAGGTAAAGTGGAATCAATAATTATATAGGTAATGTGGAGTAAATGATTATATAGGTAATGTGGAGTCAATGATTATATAGTAAGGTGGAGTCAATGATTATAGAGGTAAAGCGGAGTCAATCATTATAGAAGTAATGTGGACCCTATGACAGACGTAATGTGGAGTCTACGATATAGGTAATATGGAATCAATGATTATAGCGTTATTGTGGAGTGGATGATTATAGAGGTAATGTTGAAACTATGACAGAGGTAATGTGGAGTCTATGACAGAAGTAATGTGGTGCCTGATAGTGATAATGAGTGACAGATAATGTGGAGTGCGTGTGTGAGTGTGTGAGTGAGGTTATGATGTACGTTGCAGTGTGTTTGTATAGAGTATAGAGCCTACGATATGATATGTGGTGTGTATGAGAGTATAGAGCCTACGATATGATATGTGGTGTGTATGAGAGTATAGAGCCTACGATATGATATGTGGTGTGTATGAGAGTATTGAGCCTACGATATGATATGTGGTGTGTATGAGAGTATAGAGCCTACGATATGATATGTGGTGTGTATGAGAGTATAGAGCCTACGATATGATATGTGGTGTGTATGAGAGTATAGAGCCTACGATATGATATGTGGTGTGTATGAGAGTATAGAGCCTACGATATGATATGTGGTGTGTATGAGAGTATAGAGCCTACGATATGATATGTGGTGTGTATGAGAGTATAGAGCCAACGATATGATATGTGGTGTGTATGAGAGTATAGAGCCTACGATATGATATGTGGTGTGTATAAGAGTATAGAGCCTACGATATGATATGTGGTGTGTATGAGAGTATAGAGCCTACGATATGATATGTGGTGTGTATGAGAGTATAGAGCCTACAATATGATATCGTGGTGTGTATGAGAGTATAGAGCCTACGATATGATATGTGGTGTGTATGAGAGTATAGAGTCTACGATATGATATGTGGTGTGTATGAGAGTATCTAGAGCCTACGATATGATATGTGGTGTGTATGAGAGTATAGAGCCTACGATATATGTGGTGTGTATGAGAGTATAGAGCCTACGATATGATATGTGGTGTGTATGAGAGTATAGAGCCTACGATATGATATGTGGTGTGAATGAGAGTATAGAGCCTACGATATGATATGTGGTGTGTATGAGAGTATAAAGCCTACGATATGTGGTGTGTATGAGAGTATAGAGCCTACGATATGATATGTGGTGTGTATGAGAGTATAGAGCCTACGATATGATATGTGGTGTGTATGAGAGTATAGAGCCTACGATATGATATGTGGTGTGTATGAGAGTATAGAGCCTACGATATGATATGTGGTGTGTATGAGAGTATTGAGCCTACGATATGACATGTGGTGTGTATGAGAGTATCTAGAGCCTACGATATGATATGTGGTGTGTATGAGAGTATAGAGCCTACGATATGATATGTGGTGTGTATGAGAGTATAGAGCCTACGATATGATATGTGGTGTGTATGAGAGTATAGAGCCTACGATATGATATGTGGTGTGTATGAGAGTATAGAGCCTACGATATGATATGTGGTGTGTATGAGAGTATAGAGGCTACGATATGATATGTGGTGTGTATGAGAGTATAGAGCCTACGATATGATATGTGGTGTGTATGAGAGTATAGAGCCTACGATATGATATGTGGTGTGTATGAGAGTATAGAGCCTACGATATATGTGGTGTGTATGAGAGTATAGAGCCTACGATATGATATGTGGTGTGTATGAGAGTATAGAGCCTACGATATGATATGTGGTGTGTATGAGAGTATCTAGAGCCTACGATATGATATGTGGTGTGTATGAGAGTATAGAGCCTACGATATGATATGTGGTGTGTATGAGAGTATAGAGCCTACGATATGATATGTGGTGTGTATGAGAGTATAGAGCCTACGATATGATATGTGGTGTGTATGAGAGTATAGAGCCTACGATATGATATATGGTGTGTATGAGAGTATAGAGCCTACGATATGATATGTGGTGTGTATGAGAGTATAGAGCCTACGATATGATATGTGGTGTGTATGAGAGTATAGAGCCTACGATATGATATGTGGTGTGAATGAGAGTATAGAGCCTACGATACGATATGTGGTGTGTATGAGAGTATCAGTGTCACCATAAATAGAGATACGTCAACACATGCAGGGCGGTCTAGAAATGTCTTCCTGACCTACACAACACAAAGTTAAGGCGTTTCCCGTTAATCATAGGAAATCCTCAGTCGCAAGGATAATTACTAATTACACGCAACATACGTCTGCCGTCGTAGGGGGTGGGGAGGAGTAGGGTGGTCAGAGGGGTTGTTAACCTAATTTAACTTTAGTGGGTGGTCAGAGGGATTGTTAAACTAATTTAACGTTAGTGGGCAAAGGGATTGTTAACCTAATTTAAAGTCAGTGGGCAGAGGGGATTGTTAACCTAATTTAACGTTAGTGGGTGGTCAGAGGGGTTGTTAACCTAATTTAACGTTAGTGGGTGGTCAGAGGGGTTGTTAACCTAATTTAACGTTAGTGGGTGGACAGAGGGACTGTTAACCTAATTTAACGTTAGTGGGTGGTCAGAGGGGTTGTTAACCTAATTTAACGTTAGTGGGTGGTCAGAGGGGTTGTTAACCTAATTTAACGTTAGTGGGTGGACAGAGGGACTGTTAACCTAATTTAACGTTAGTGGGTGGTCAGAGGGATTGTTAACCTAATTTAACGTTAGTGGGTGGACAGAGGGACTGTTAACCTAATTTAACGTTAGTGGGTGGACAGAGGGACTGTTAACCTAATTTAACGTTAGTGGGTGGACAGAGGGACTGTTAACCTAATTTAGCGTTAGTTTTAATCTTGGATATATTTAAGAATTAAACAAGTGAGACATTGCCTTTGACTTAGGGGCCGTCCATAAAGTACGTCACGCTCCAGAGGGAGGGGAGGGGCGTAAGAAAGAGTGACAATTTGTGACAGGGGGTTCCGGCCATGTGTGACGTCACGGTGTTTATATTAAATTCTTAATTATTTTGTTAATAAAAAAACAACATTTCTGTTCGAAAGTGTGACGTACTTTGGGGGGGGGGAGGGTCTCGAGATTTGTGACAGGGGCGAGGGGGGGGGTTTAGGCCTAAATGGTCAAAAATAGCGTGACGTACTTTATGGACGGCCGCTTACCGTAGTACAATGTAAGTATTTTGTGATTGAAATTGTGACTATACAACACCAAGTTGAATAAAGTTGTTTAACAATAAGACACCTTAAAGGTTGTTAAAATACACCAACTAGACTACTTAGTGGGATAACAGCTCAAGGGCCTAAACTCTAACATTCAAACAGGGGCCTAAACTCTAACATTCAAACAGGGGCCTAAACTCTAACATTCAAACAGGGGCCTAAACTCTAACATTCAAACAGGGGCCTAAACTCTAACATTCAAACAGGGGCCTAAACTCTAACATTCAAACAGGGGCCTAAACTCTAACATTCAAACAGGGGCCTAAACTCTAACATTCAAACAGGGGCCTAAACTCTAACATTCAAACAGGGGCCTAAACTCTAACATTCAAACAGGGGCCTAAACTCTAACATTCAAACAGGGGCCTAAACTCTAACATTCAAACAGGGGCCTAAACTCTAACATTCAAACAGGGGCCTAAACTCTAACATTCAAACAGGGGCCTAAACTCTAATATTCAAATGACGGATGGGTCACATCAATTACAGCGGTGCTTCCTGTCCCACATTCAGACAGTAGCTGACATACGAAACACGTTCATGATGTGCCTCGTTCATGTGTCTTGTACATGTGCCTTGTTTTGTTCTTGTGCCTTGTTCATCAATGTTCCCTCCTACGCCCTACACCATCTAAGAAGGTCAAAGGTTATATGGACTAGGGCATTCAATCAATTGGACAATTTCTAAATACTTTTTTTAAACGTTTTATTCGGGTTACAAGTTACAGACGCGCAATGAAATATATTTTATCCAAAAAATAAAAGCCTGAGTCTGGAAATGTACGTTTTAAAAAAACAAACATTACTTCTGACTTTTAGTTATACCTACGACAGTGAAAACAATCTTCAACTGTTCTCTCATCTTTCTCCCAAAGAATAGAATTTGTAAAAGTTATATTTGAACACCGCCTCTAACCAAGGGTTTGAGCTACAATAAAATGCTGCAAAGTATTATGTATTTGTATTTGGCAACAGGTAGATGAGGGCATTGAGGGCATTGCGGGAACAGGATGCAGAGTGCGTGTTTAGTTGTGGTCACTGCTGGAATGCTAGGCTGTGTATGTCTGGACGTTCCTGTGTACGTCTGGACGTTCCTGTGTACGTCTGGACGTTCCTGTGTACGTCTGGACGTTCCTGTACACCACTAAGACGTATAACTGTATAACTGGTGTGGGTTAGCATAAGAGAACATTTTAAAAATCGTATGTATTCTTTTCACCGCAACGCCAGTTCAGTCAGTTAAACTTACCTTCCAAATAAAATAAAAAATGCAACAAGTTGTTGTTTAGTATCAAGTATCCACATGCAAAGATCAGATGAAAATTAAATATCCAAAAAGTGCTTGGTAAGCAAAAAAAAATATTCTATCACAGTTCACTTTTAGGGGAAACGTATCATGACGTATCCACAGAATGAATTCACAAACACATACTCATACACTGCATTGTTGTAAACTGAAAAGGCAGGACGGCCACAAATAACTTTCTCTAGTGGGCAGAGTCAAGAAAAGATAACTCCAAACACTTGTCGCTCGGCGGTTAACTCCTCTTGAGCGAAATTCAAATCACAATTCTAACTTTTGGTGTTGTCACAAAACACGTGACTCATGTTGAGTGTCAAGTGGATCAACTCCCAAGTTTCGGGCCGTGTTGTTGTTGACGAGATGACAAGTGTTTGACGGTGTGTGTGTCCCTTCATTAATCCAAACTAGCAAATACACACGCGCGACACAGCACGGAGGATTCCTAATGCAGCTACACGGAAAGTTACCGAACCCAAAAATGGAAGCTTGTTGACAACAGTCGTGACTGACGCTACTGCGACAGTGGCTGTGACAGTGGCTGTGACACCGCTGAGCTCCCTGTCGTGGTTGGAGAGACGATTTCAAAACTATTTTGAAAATAGCGAAATAGAGAGGGAGGAGGTGAGAGAGAGAGAGAGAGCAAAGGGGGAACGCGGGAGAGAGGAAAAATATCCACGGGCGCACTTGAACCAAAACAACGCCAGCGATGCGTGGTGCGCCAAAGCGTAGTAAAGCTCAATGGAGGTGGGGTCGCTGGGGGAGTGGCCCCAGGTACGCAGCAGATTTGGCCAGGTAGAAATACGGGTGTGTGTGTGTGGGGGGGGGGACAACTTTGAATTCCTGGCGTGGTTCGAGTGATTAGTTCGGATGTGATTTAATGAGGTCACAAGTTGAGCGGAACACCTCTAACGACACAAGGGCACAGAATAAAATGGTTCAACAATACATGTGTGCAATGAATAGCCCGAAAATAGATTTGTACTATGGCAAATAGCCCCGAAATAGATTTGCACTATCACTATGGAGTACAATAAATAGCCCAACAATAGACTTGTACAATAAATTGTAGAAAATGAGATGTGTACTGTGTATGAAGTACAATAATGAGATGTGTACTGTGTATGAAGTACAATAATGAGATGTGTACTGTGTATGAAGTACAATAATGAGATGTGTACTGTGTATGAAGTACAATAATGAGATGTGTACTGTGTATGAAGTACAATAATGAGATGTGTACTGTGTATGAAGTACAATAATGAGATGTGTACTGTGTATGAAGTACAATAATGAGATGTGTACTGTGTATGAAGTACAATAATGAGATGTGTACTGTGTATGAAGTACAATAATGAGATGTGTACTGTGTATGAAGTACAATAATGAGATGTGTACTGTGTATGAAGTACAATAATGAGATTTGTACTGTGTATGAAGTACAATAATGAGATGTGTACTGTGTATGAAGTACAATAATGAGATGTGTACTGTGTATGAAGTACAATAATGAGATGTGTACTGTGTATGAAGTACAATAAATGTGATGACAGGACACCGGACCTCGTGGCTATCCCCTGGCCTCTGGCTCTGACTCCTGGACTCTGGACACCGGACCTTGTGGCTATCCCCTGGCCTCTGACCTCTGACTCCTGGACTCTGGACACCGGACCTTGTGGCTATCCCCTGGCCTCTGACCTCTGGCTCTTACTCCTGGACTCTGGACACCGGACATTGTGGCTATCCCCTGGCCTCTGACCCCCGACCGGCATTTTAGTTGAGTAGTGCCAAGTTTTTAAACGGATGTGACCAACCAACTGGTCAGATGGTATTGTTGTAAAGAAGGCCGTCCATAAATGACGTCAGTCATCGAACAATATGGGGTTGGCTGTGGGTGCGAAGGGGTTTACAATCAAATGTGTGACATGTCATAGTTGGCGTATGAGGTTTCTACAAATTTGAGTCGATAAGGTTAAGACAAAAGGTTAAAGTTCAAACAGCATGACATGAGACCCGGTGATAGATATTGTGGTTGTTGATGTGGGTGGCCTGTGGCCGTTGGGTGGCCCTCCTATCTTATTGAAATATCGCCTGAAGGAAGGGGGTAGTATTAATTACAATGACTATCGACCTAAGGCAATATTTATACATAGTAATTCACATGAGTGGGATAGGAAGCTAAGGGTCAGTTCGTGGTTTTGTTGGACATGCTTGAGATCTGGTGTCCGGAATACGTTGATTTCTATTGGTTCGTTAATTGTAGAGACATTAGAGACAGGTTCCATGTGGTCAATGAAGTCTCAAGAACAAGCTGTCAGAAGTGTCAGAAGAAAAACCATTCAGCTGTCAACAATCCAGTCAATGATTACTGTCCCGTCCGGAATTCGGGGGTGGAATGGGTTGCCTGAAGAAACCAGGAAAACCAACACTTTATCAACATTTAAATCTCTAATAAAAATGCAGGACTAAACACAAACCTTAGATAAGCGTAGGACGCAATAATCTTCTGTATAGAAGGAGCGTTTGTAAACAGATAAGATAAGATACTGAGCTATAAAATAATTGTTCTGTCAGGGCATTCAGTAGTCGATTACTGGCCTACCAAAAGTCCAGTCAACGATTACGGAGCTATAAAATGATTGTTTGGTCAGATCATTCAGTCAACGATTAGTTGTCTATCAAACGATTGCTATGTCAGACAACTTACAGATATTTACTGCACCAGGTTTCAACATCGTATCATGCAATGAGCGACTTACTACTGATATCTACTACGACCCCTCTACGCCTCAAACCCATGGTCCCTAGCCCAGACCCAACACCAGGTGCCTCAAACATATGGCCCCTGTCCTACACCAGGCACCAGGGGTCCTCAAACATGGTTCCTATCTCAAAACTTGGTGTCGACCTTCAGGAGCAACAACTCCATGCCAATGTTGATGTAAGTAAGATAACTATTGCCTGTTACGTGCCCGTTGTTCCATAGACTCAGCCACACTATTCCCTTCTAAATGACGTACTTCAGGCTGTCCTAACTCAGCGGTTCATGGATGTGTGACAGTGACAGTGATCGCAATGTCCCCCGGGTGTGTTGCTACTTACTCTAGCCCACAACAATTATTTAGAGATATTCATTTGAGATAGAACAACCAAAACATAGCTGGACCTCCTCCACCCCCCACCCCACTCAGCCACCACCCCTCCCACCTGAAAGCCAAGGTCATGACCACCCTACTACCTGTCCCAAAGTTGAATTCAAACAGTTGGCGGGATAGGATCAGGTGTGTGTAGGCGCCCGTGGGCCCAGGCTTAAAAGGTTATTTTAAAACCAGCAGTTCTCAAACGGTGACGTTGGGCTTTACAGCAGTGCTTCTCAAACTTTTTAGTATGGCGGACCGGCAGGAATTTTTTCCATTGCACCAGGGACCGGTGCACTATTTTCACTGCACTGACAGTTTTGTCTGTCCTTTTTCTTTTAGACCTTCTGCGGACCGGCGATGGATGGCCCACGGACCGGCACCGGTCCGCGGACCACCACTTTGAGAAGCACTGCTTTAGAGCACTGTCCCCGTTTTCATAGTGGTCTGTGAATAGCCCTCCCCACTTCCTTCCATACAGCCACGTATGTAGGCACGTATGAAAGCACGTATGTAAGCACGTATGACGTATGTAAGCACGCATGTAAGCACGTATGACGTATGTAAGCACGTATTTAAGCACGCATGTAAGCACGTATGACGTATGTAAGCACGTATGTAGGCACGTATGTAAGCACGTATGACGTATGTAGGCACGTATGTAAGCACGATGACGTATGTAGGAGTATGTCAGCCAAACTCGCTTAAAAGTCACCCCACGGTTGTGTTATGACGTCCCACGCTGTCACGAATGTCTCCAAATCAGTGGATAATATCAGTCAGAATGTTCGTAATCTCATCCAAACAACCAATGATGTCATCATCCAAACAACCAATGATGTCATCATCCAAACAACCAATGATGTCATCATCCATACAGCCAATGTTGTCATCATCCATACAGCCACTGATGTCATCATCCATACAGCCAATGACGTCATCATCCATACAGCCAATGATGTCATCATCCATACAACCAATGACGTCATCATCCATACAGCCAATGATGTCATCATCCATACATTCAATGATGTCATCATCCATACATTCAATGATGTCATCATCCATACATCAATGATGTCATCATCCATAGAGCCAATGATGTCATCATCCATACAGCCAATGATTTCATCATCCATACAGCCAATGATGTCATCATCCATACAGCCAATGTTGTCATCATCCATACAGCCAATGATGTCATCATCCATACAGCCAATGATGTCATCATCCATACAGCCAATGATGTCATCATCCATACAGCCAATGGTGTCATCATCCAAACAGCCAATGATGTCATCATCCATACAGCCAATGATGTCATCATCCATACAGCCAATGACGTCATCATCCATACAGCCAATGATGTCATCATCCATACATCAATGATGTCATCATCCATACATTCAATGATGTCATCATCCATACAGCCAATGATGTCATCATCCATAGAGCCAATGATGTCATCATCCATACAACCAATGTCATCATCCATACAGCCAATGATGTTACCATCCATACAGCCAATGATGTCATCATCCATACATTCAATGATGTCATCATCCATACAGCCAATGCCAATGATGTCATCATCCAAACAGCCATGTATGTCATCCGGACAGCCATCCCCATAGCCAGGGATGAAATTATCCCTGCATCCAGGGATGTCATCCCAACTGCCAAATGTCATCCACACACACAGTTATATATACATAGATATCATTCGTCTGAAAGTGGTGTTATCCTGTGTTATCCTGTGCACGAGTAAAGGTCAAACCATCACATAACATTGAGAACCGCCGAACCAAGGACTCATTAATTTTGTGACGCCTCCTAAAATAAGCTTCTCGGATCTGTGGGAACTAAGTGATCCCCAAAATCAGCGCTGACGGTCACGTGACCTGGGCAGAGATCAACACGCTAATGGCTAATGTGCAATGTGTATGTGTGACATTGTACACACTTGTCTGTGTCACTGTACACCTCTCGTTAGTAACAGTGTACGCCTCTCGTGTGTGTCATTGTACACATCTCGTGTGTGTCATTGTACACATGTCGTGTGTGTCATTGTACACATGTCGTTAGACTACACAACCATGTCTGTCCGCTACAATGTAAACATTTTATTAAACAACGACAACATAACCTGCACCAACAAAAGTACTGCACCCCTTAGCACCAACATCACCAACAAAAGTACTGCACCCCTTAGCACCAACATCACCAACAAAAGCAAACTAGTAAATTATTTTCACACGAAAACATTTAAGTTTTGTCGATTTCGTATGAAACGATAGATCGCTTGATACCTACTTTACCTACGTTCGACAGCCGAAGTAAAGTTGATTTTGATACGACGCCGATCAGAACCGCACCTGCGCAACTGCAGCGACGAATTTTAAACGTTGAAAAACGTCTGGTCAGACCATTATATAGCATATTATCGGATATATAATCTGTTAAATTCAAGTATTTTGTCCACAAATCATAGTTCCACATTCTTGCATCATTAAAGGTAAACAATTGAATCCTTCCTTTAATTTTGTGCAAAGAGGGAAATATAGTGAGGACCGCACTGGTTACTGGTGACAGCATCACAAGGGGTGACACCATCACAAGGGGTGACACCATCACAAAGGGTGACACCATCACAAGGGGTGACACCATCACAAAGGGTGACACCATCACAAAGAATGACACCATCACAAGGGGTGACACAAAAATGTAAAATTCTATGTTTCCGATATTTGGCGGAAGACTCGGAGGAGTTCTGTGGGTTAAGTCGTGAGGGGGTGACACCATGAGCTACCGCCCCGGGTGACACCAACCGTAGTGACGCCTCTGCAGTACTTACATACGTATTGGTATTATATTTAAATTATTAAGACATTCTATATCAAGAAAATAGTTACGTAAATATAAAAATAACGAAAAAACAACAAACAATTACAAAGCATATAGGAAAAAGGAGGAAGAATCTAAAGTTACAGTGAAAACCACAACGGTGAAAAAGATTCTACAGTTAGGTAAAATTGTGAATTTGGTTAATTCCATATGGAGCCAACATACCAAATCCTCTTATAAATCTATTTTCCGTGTAGATCCTATCATTGGTATTACTCGCATATAAAACACCAGTTACTGCAATATCTGAAGTTCCGTCATGGTCAACACTGTTAAAATGTTTAGACACAGGACATTGAGCCTGTTTATTTATATTATTCAGGTGTTCTCTAAACCGATCTCCAAGACGACGACCTGTCTCAACCACGTAAATTGTATTGCACTTTGCAAAGAATTGTGCAAGTGAACCCATCTTTTATTGAACATTTTTTATTTTTTCAAGAGGGAAAGAAATGTTTTCAATTTCAATCATATATGGACAATTTGATTGACAGCTGAGGTTAAAACTGGTTCAGGATATGACCTCGTTCGAAAACAATCCAGCATTTGGTTTGTTTCCAAAGGTCTTGTTTGTTTCTTGAAATGGTTCAGCCCCCCTCCCCCCCCCTTTTTTTTCCCTGTGAAACGTTT